>OZ023191.1:4486058-4921058 GCA_963995505.1 Hypericum androsaemum
ATTCAAACCGACAACAATGCAAATGAGTACCTGAACTTAGATGGCTATAGGTAAAAGTGTAAAACACAATAATAATATTAAATATTTATCGAAGGAAATTTGTCCCATATAAACCAAAAAAATATAACTTGATGATGTGTTGTTGGTGACCAAAAAAATATTTCGGGGTGTTATTTGACATATTTAGAAAAATAAGAGTGTTATGTAAACTAACTACTTCCCGGTACAAAAAGTTCATATAACTTTTTAAATAAATATAAAAACTTATTTAACATTTATTCTTTCTTATAATTAGTAAGTAATTATTCTTACGAAGTCATCCCGGATTTTATTTTCTTGGAGGAATTATTTATCGTCATCATCATAAAACAAAAAGTACTCTCAATTTCAAAAACGTGTTGAGCTGTTACTCTTTCTCTGTCTCTCTTTAATTTCTTTTTTGTCCCCTGTCTCTCTCTCTCTCTTACACTTATAATTTCCAGCCCCTCCCTCCCTCCCCCCTCCCATCCATTGCAAGCTGTTATCGAAAGAGCTCTCTCTTTTGGACACACACAACCACCTCACCATCCTCTCTCTCTCTCTCTCTCTCTCTCTCTCTCTCCTCCCTTTCTCTCTCTAAATAGATAAATTGATTAAATTTAAATCTCTTTACAAAGAGAGAAGAATGGGGCATCTTGTAATAACATAACAACATGTCACCCACCCTTCTTACAATGAGACCCAGATTAAACTAGACACTTGCCCCATTTTTCGCCCTCTTTTTTCGTTTATTTATTGGGAAAAAAAAGGGGAGAGAGAGAAAGTAGGCGCTTTGTTTGGATCGACAATGGCGCCGTCGTTTGACTGGTGGGGGAAGGACAAGCACAGGGGGACGCCGGTGGTGGTGAAGATGGAGAACCCCAACTGGTCCATGGTCGAGCTCGAGTCACCCTCCGATGAGGACCTCATCCTCGCCGGCGCCGGCGACGGAGACCGCACCCCTTCCTCCGGCGGCCGTCTCCGCAACAAGAACGCCAAGCAGCTCACCTGGGTTCTCCTCCTCAAGGCCCACCGCGCCGCCGGCTGCCTCACTTCCGTCGCCTCCGCTCTCGTCTCCCTCGGCTCCGCCGTCCGCCGCCGCATCCGCTCCGGCCGGACGGACGACGATGGGGAGGAGGCCCCGGCCGGCCGGACTCGGTTCTACGGCTTCATAAAGGTGTTCCTGGCGATGTCGGTGGCCCTGCTGCTGGTGGAGGTGGCGGCGTACGTGAAGGGGTGGCATTTCGGTGGGGCCCACCTGCAGTACATACTCTTGGCGGCGGCGCGGCCCACCCTCGGGTTCAGGGGCATTTTCGACAATTTGTACACGCGGTGGGTGATGCTCCGGGTGGAGTACCTGGCCCCGCCCCTCCAGCTCCTCACCTACGTCTGCATCGTCCTCTTCCTCATCCAGAGCTTGGACCGGCTCGTCCTCTGCCTCGGCTGCTTCTGGATCCGGTTCAACCGGATCAAACCGGTCCCCAACTCGACCGGACCCGATCTCGAGTCCCAGGGGTTCTTCCCCATGGTCCTCGTCCAGATCCCCATGTGCAACGAGCGCGAGGTGTGTCTGCTTCTGTATTTACGTGTTCTAGGTTGGATGCGGAGATTCTAACATGGTGGCGATTGATTGCAGGTGTATCAGCAATCGATAGCCGCGGTGTGCAACTTGGATTGGCCCAAGTCGAACATTCTGGTGCAGGTGTTGGATGACTCGGACGACCCGACGACGCAGCTCCTGATAAAGGAGGAGGTGCACAAGTGGCAGCTGGAGGGTGCCCACATTGTGTACCGGCACCGCGTCATCCGCGATGGCTACAAGGCGGGCAACCTCAAGTCTGCTATGCACTGCTCGTATGTGAAGGACTACGAGTTTGTTGCCATCTTTGATGCCGATTTCCAGCCCACCCCGGACTTCCTCAAGCGCACCGTCCCCCACTTCAAGGTAATGCAATGGTCTTAGGCTGTGATCACGATGTTTAGGTGGGAGGATTGTTGTAGGGAAGATTGAGTTTGGCTGGTTCGTGCTTTGCAGGACAATGATGAGTTAGCGTTGGTTCAAGCACGGTGGTCGTTTGTGAACAAGGACGAGAATTTGCTGACCAGGTTGCAGAATGTAAACTTGGCTTTCCATTTTGAGGTGGAACAGCAGGTCAATGGCCATTTTATTAACTTCTTTGGGTTTAATGGGACTGCTGGCATCTGGAGGATTAAGGCCTTGGAGGAGTCCGGTGGCTGGTTGGAGAGGACCACCGTTGAGGACATGGACATTGCTGTTCGTGCGCATCTCCATGGGTGGAAATTTATTTTCCTCAATGATGTCGAGGTATTGGGAGTTTCTGCGGCCCTTTGATATTCTCTTCGATAATTCTTAGTCTTTGATCACTGATGATGAGAATGTGTCCAAAACATGGAAGTAGTATTGACGGTTTACTTGCTAATGTCCAGTGCCAGTGCGAATTGCCCGAATCATACGAGGCTTATAGGAAGCAACAGCATAGATGGCATTCTGGGCCCATGCAGTTGTTTAGACTTTGCTTGCCTGACATTATTAAATCCAAGGTTTGTACATCGCCTAATTGTGGATTTCTCTCCATTTCTGGGTTATCGGTGGTTCCTCAATTTGTGATTCTGGTTAATGTTATGCCTGTTTGATGTCTGCAGATTAGCATATGGAAGAAATTCAACATGATCTTCCTCTTCTTCCTTCTTAGAAAGCTGATCTTGCCCTTCTATTCTTTCACCCTCTTCTGTATAATTCTCCCGATGACAATGTTCGTCCCGGAGGCCGAGCTTCCAGCATGGGTCGTGTGTTACATACCAGCCACAATGTCATTTCTCAACATCCTGCCAGCACCCAAGCAATTCCCTTTCATTGTGCCTTACCTCCTTTTCGAGAATACAATGTCGGTGACTAAGTTCAATGCCATGATCTCTGGTCTGTTCCAGCTTGGTAGTGCCTATGAATGGGTGGTTACAAAGAAGTCCGGTCGGTCCTCTGAGGGAGACCTAGTCTCCCTAGCCCATAAAGAGGCCAAGCATCAACGACAGACCTCCGAGCCCAATCTTGATGAGATGAAGGAGGAGCTCCTTCAGCTTGAGAAAAAGGCGCGAAAAAAGAAGCATAACAGGATATACACCAAGGAGTTGGCATTGGCTTTCCTTCTCTTGACTGCAGCTGCAAGAAGTCTCTTGTCTGCTCAAGGGATACATTTCTACTTCTTGCTATTCCAAGGGGTTTCTTTCTTACTCGTCGGTCTGGACTTGATCGGCGAGCAGATTGAGTAAGATCATGGTATAATGTAGGTGTCTGTACTTGTCACATAAACGCAGCGACATGGGTGGACACGACGGATCGAGTACCACTGCAAGGCAAGCGTATTATCTCGAGTATAGACGGCGAATCACCCGCAGCGAAGATCGATACGGTTTCAGCCCTATACAAGAGGAAGATGTGTTGTGTTAGGCAGGGCTGCAGGTTGGAGAAAGTTTAGATTATGTGAATTCTCCCTCGGTATATTATGTAAGGTCACCTTTGCTTTTGCCTCTTCATTCTTTAGTTTTTTGGGGTTAAATTCTTTTGTAAGAAAAAAAATTTGTTCAGACATGAAACAGGAAAATTAGTCAGTTCTTTTCAATGTATTGGTAGAGCTCCGGTTAACAGTCTCTTGATCAAATGCCAGAATGTTGCTTGTTCATAGATCTCAATCCTATTCTGGAATTGGAATTATTCTGTTGGTCGATTTTTTACATTTATAAACTAAACCCGACAACTCACCCAAGATCTAATGTATCCTTCCGCTACCGGAAAATAAAGGGAAACACAAGTAGTACACATTTGGGAGTGTTTTTTTTTCTTTCTGCTTTTGTCCGGCTCTAAGGCCAAAGGCTTGTTTGTTTCGCCAAAATTTATTGCGAGAAAGCAGCTGGACCACACTCGTGATCTTGACCCCTTTGAAACAAGTCACAACAACAACTTCTTCCAAATTTCTCAGTACAAAATAAAATTCGATTTATGGAAAGGCAGATGGGTGGGTAGGTGCAAACGAATAAGAAAGGAGAAGAAAATCTTTTCTACTTTGGCATCTACCCTCCAACTCTTAAATATGCACCGGCTTAGACCTAAAAAAGTTATGCGGATTTTTACTTCGCGAACTTACCATGTCACAAAAATCGGTGGTCCATACGATCACTTTCCCGGAAATTGGAGAGAGAGAGAGAGAGAGAGAGAGAGAGAGAGAGAGAGAGAGAGAGAGAGAGAGTAGCACATCAGTGAATTTGATAACCATGTGCCCATTTGTTTTTTATGTGCGGTTCCTTTGTACAAATTTTATTATCAATAATGGGTTTCAACCTCTTCTCAAATTCGATTTACAATTCTGTATTTATTCCCAAAACAGAATTAAAATCAGCAACTAAGCCAACTAAAACAGTACAAAACCAAAATAGGGGTTTTCTTCACTTTGCACCCCCTTAAATTATATTGCTAGCGAATTGGCCCAGGGCCTTAAATTTGAATGTCCTCCTCAGGTCCGTCCTTATGAAGTAAATGAACGTTAAATTATAGAGGCTGGTCTGGTTGGTGAATCCGCTGCATTGTGAACTTGGAGTGGTACCAAAAAGGGAATAATTAATTGACGCCCGATGATAATTGCACGCTCTAATCGAGTATCGACCACAATGTACAGCTGCAACAATTGAATGTCAGGCCCATGAGATCTGGACCACAACCAAAATAATTCGAGTCGAGCCCAACCTGACTTGACCACTTCAATTTAGTTAGGCTACACACTTATCTTCTAAATTGAATAATGTCGAATCGAATAAGTCTTTCAATAATATCATTTTCTCTTGTAAAGTTTGAACTCGAATTTTTTTGAGGTAATTCAAGTTCTTTACTACAACTTTTATTTGTCGCAAACGATATTTTGACTACAACAATTTGATCATTATTTTTTTTGATAAGTAGATGTAATATTAATCCTGATTTTTTAAGTCCCAAACCAGTTTATTTAACTGCTTGGTAAATTAAAAATATTAATCAATCAAATAAGTCTAGAATAATGCAATAAAATTATATCAACGAAAAGGGTCATACGGACGGGTAAAAACTAATCTGAGACAGAGAGTTGAGAAAATGGAAGTCGACCAAAAACATAAAGCACAATACGGTCCGATTTGACTGTACAGATGAATCTGATTATGAAAAAGAGAATGTGACATGTAATGTAGCCTGTAACGTTAGCAGCCAACCTGGCATTGTAATAAATGTTATCGATAAAGTTAATGGGGAAAGGGGTTCAAATTCAGTGGAGATCTCCCGAAAGGGATAGGGATATTATTAAAAATATAATAATTAAAATAATTAAAAAAATATCAGCAAAATAATATAATTTATGGAAATACAAGTATTGAAATATTGGTTTCCATTTTCTCGGATATTGATTTCCATCTTCTATGCTATTGGTTTCATTCTGCTATGATATTGGTTTCATTATACTATGATATTAGTTTCCATTTTCTATGTTATTGGTTTCATTCTACCTTGACATTGGTTTCATTCTACTATGATATTGGTTTCATTCCACTGTGATATTGGTTTTCATCTTCTCCAATATTGGTATCCCATTATAAGTAAAAATGTATACTATTTGAATGTATTGGTTTCATTCTTCTCGAATATTGGTATCATCGTTCTAGGATATTGGTATCATTCTACTCTAATATTGGTATCATTCATCTATGAATTTTTGCTAGAATTTTAAGCACTAAGTTCAAACAACAACCAAACACCAACATAAAGTTCCAATCTTTAAATACAAAATTATCAGAACCACATGAAATCGATTCAATCCAGCAATAATCAAAGTCGAAACAGCATATGGGTCATTTCTTTCGGACCAAATAATCAACGAAAAAAATTGGCGAAAATAATTACTGATGTCAGCCTACTAATTACTGAGCCCCTGTAGTTTGATTATTATTATACATTTTGATCCCTGGCTGATGTCAGCCTTTTTTTTCTTCCTTTTTTGTCATAGAAATGACTTTTATGCCCTCACACAAAAATAAAACAAAAAGAGTCTTCGTGAGAGAGACTCACCAATCCGACGCCGTCTCGTCCAGCTCCCTCCTCGACCCCACCCCCGACGTGAGGGTGTTCGTGTACGACTTTCCGCCCAGGTTCAACTCCGACTGGCGGGCCGACGATCGCTGCTCCTCCCACCTGTTCGCTTCCGAGGTGGCCATCTACCGTGCCTTGTTAAACGACGACGTGTTCAGGACGCTCGACCCGTACGAGGTCGACTTCTTCTTCGTCCCCGTCTTCGTGGCCTGCAACTTCAGCACCGTTTATGGGTTCTCCGCCATTGGCCACGCCCGCTCCCTCCTCTCCTCCGCCGTCAACCTCGTCTCCTCCTCATTCCCCTTCTGGAACTGCTCCTCCAGCTTCGACCACGTCTTCGTCGCCTCCCACGACTACAACGCTTGCTTCCACGCCATGGTACCTACATTATACCATATCCTCTCTTCAATATATCTCGTGTTTTGTGATTAAATTATTTGTTTTTTTTCTTTAGGAGGAGAGGGCGAAGGAAAATGGGATACCGGAGTTTTTGAAGAACTCGATCATATTGTAGACCTTCGGGGTCAATTTAATAGTCGAGACTCTTTTTGTTTTATTTTATTTTTGTGTGAGGGTATAAAGGTCATTTCTATGACAAAAAAGGAAGGAAAAAAAGGCTGACATCAGCCAGGGATCAGAATGTATAATAATAATCAAACTACAGGGGCTCAGTAATTAGTAGGAAAATTACAGGGTCCTCAGAGTCTATTTGACTATACCTTGAGGTTCTGAGAGTAATTATCTCTTATTTTTATTTATTTATATATAAGGGATTGTTGTTCTATTCTCACATAAAGAAAAATTACAGCTTTCTAGGAGATCCGCTTCTGGGCACGTTGAGGGCCCAAACAGTATGAGCCTACATAGGGGCCTCCAAAAGCCCAAAAGATTGAAAATTTGCAAATTGGCTCGGTGGCGAATTAAACTGACGAACAAATTCCTTTTTTTGAAATGGACGAACAAATTCCAGGAGGAGAATTTTAGACTTTTAGTACCATTCAAATTTTTTTTTAAATTAAACCTAGATTAATTATTCTAATGACTAGATAGTAGTATGAATTTGTATACCCGTCCATATTAGTTAAACTTAGTTAAATTTAATCAAGTATGTTAAGTTATTGATAAAATAAATATATAATATGAAAAATAAAGGTAGCAGCTAATTAAATGGTCCACGATATCATAGGGTCCATTATAAAATAGAATGATAATCGTGAAAAATTACAACGATACATATTAAAAAAGAAAAAGATAAGATTAACCAAATAAAATAGGATAAGTTAGAATTGAAATCAAGAAAGGAAGGAAAATGTGGCAACTTTTGAAAGTGCCACCCAAAACATAAACTCTCTATAAAGAATAGATAAGTGGGTTAAAATGGATACATTTGTTGGGTAAGCTCCACCCAACCTATAATATGAACCAAGATAAATCTGGGGAAAAAAAAAAGAAACAAAAGAAGGCAACGATGGATAAGAAAGGATTGAGGTGAGAACTGAATTTGGTTAAATTAAAATATGGATAAGAAGTGGCAAGAAAATAAGAGAAGGAAAAATGACTATGAAATTGACTTTAAGTAAGAGAAATAAAATTACAAGTTTTGAAGCGGTAGGTGACTATGAAATTGACTTTAAGTAAACGAAATAAAAATACAAGTTTTGAAGCGGTGAAAACTTGACGGGAACAATATAAGTTGGTGAGTTCCATCCTTTTCGCCGAAACATGGACCAAAAATATAAACAAAGGAAAACCGAAAAGAAAAAGAAAATAAAGAAGAACCAAAGAAAAGATGTAGTTGTCACAAAAGAGAAACGTGAGGATGGGAAGATAATAATAGATCAAAGGGAGTTGAAGACCAACAAAGATATAAAAAGGAAATCAAGATGGTAAGCACATATTCATGATTCTATATAAATTATTGAAACATGATCAATATCTAATTATGAAATTGGTAAGTGAGATCAGAAATATTGGTTTGGTTAAAATAAATCCTAATGAGATCTGTTAGAATTTTCATATCCAACCTAAAACTTTAAGGCGATGGGTTGGTGAATTTTCCATACTTATAAACTTGTCCCCACTCGTGTTTAACCGGTGTGGAATTTTCAACACGCCCCCCTCCAACGAGATCTACCTTGGGTCGAAGATTGCACTGGCTTTGATTTTACCAATGGCGAGAAATGGGGGCCGTGCGAGTTCAACAATGGGCACGGGATCAACCCGCTCTGATATCATGTTAAAATCTCCATATCCAACCCAAAACCTTAAGGCTATGAGTTGGTGGATTAAACTTGCCCTCCACTCGTGTTTTAACCGATGTGAGAATCTCAACACACCCCCTCAAACGAGGCCCATCTTGGGTCGAAGATTGCACTGGTTTTGACTTCACAAAAGTGCTAGAAATGGGGTCGTGCGAGTTCATTTACATGGTTAGTTATATGAACGTGTTAGGTATGTTTGTGCATCGAGTAGCTAAATAAATTGCAATGCATATCTTATTTGTTTACAGAGTGTTCCAAAATAGTTACCTCTCTCACCACTTTTGCAGGAACTCGTACATGAGTTGTGTTGGTTCGGAGATCTACTCTGATTATACCAAGTCCACTTTGTTCTCGAGGACTTGCATCGAAGTCTCCAGTTTATTTTTTGCTATTTGATCTAGAAGCTCCATAGTTAGACAGTTTAATTTGACCTTGGGAATATATAATTAATAAGAACATATACATATGTATTAATAAGGCTAAATTTGGGTTTATATTTTTCTAAATTTCATATTTGAAACCTGAAAATTGTTTAAATTTTAAGTATAAGTTTAATAGTTTAAGGTTTGTAAGAATTTGAATAAGTTTGAGGCTGGCTAAATTTTTCTTGTGATTAAAGAAGAAGTTGAAGTCTAGCACCGGTCATCGACCTGCGTTCGAGTCGTGACAGAACCACAAATCGAATAAATATTTGCTCTACTAGTATAAGAGAGTGGTGGAGTACAGAGTAACCATGGTTCAAATCTTGACTGTGAAAAAAATCTACTTGTAAAAAAAGTAGTATGAACCAAAAATTAATCAACAAACTAGTAGGAGTGACAATAGGTAGAGTAATGATCCATAGGATGCAAACGCTACCCTAGATCTTCCGGTAAGGATTGAAATCCAAGTCCAAGTCTTAAAGATCTAAATCAAGAACCATACCCCTACTTATGGACTCATTGATTTAAAAAATAAATTTAAAAAAATACATTCTCATTTACTTTTATTTCAACACTAAATCTTAACACTTAATTTTAAAGTGGGAAATGAAATTTTTTTTTCGTTTTTCAGAATGAGTGCCATATAATGTTTTAGGATTTATGAAAAAAAAAATTATTTGTCAATCTAAATAAATCTAAGTACTATTAATATAGAATCTCATTTATAAATTTATGAATAGAGTTGAGATCTCGATCTATATAAATTTTATCTAGACTCATACCCTAATTTAAAAAATTGGCTCGTACTCTAGACATGTGACACCCTATAGCCGTAGGATAAAGTAAGATCATGATCTAGGGGGCCATGATTTTTTTCATCCCTACAAATCAGGAAAAGCATTAGCAATATCGAAACTGTCAATAGTTGGATGACGTCATCAGTGTAAATGATATCTACCCTCCAAACTCAAATCCTAAGTTGGAAGAAACAAATGTTTTTAAAATCGAATCCGGAAATGACATGCAAATTTTTTTATTTTTTGGTTTATCTGGTCTATTCGGTCGAGCCGTCGGTCAGATTCAAAATTTTAATTTTAAATAAATAATTATTAAATATTATGAAATAAATTTAATTTACCATAAAAATGATAAAATACCAAATATGTTCAAATATTCACCAATTTTGGTATATAATTTATCCAAACGAAGTTATCAAACATTAATTTAACAACTCTAGAAATTCATGAAGGTGATGATACCAATTTTCTTGTTTGTCATATTAGTCAAATTTGCTTGACTTATGCGATATATTATGCAAATTGTTAAAAAGATAAGTTTGTTTTGATCCAACGGTGATGTCACATTGCGAATGTAGAAGTGGGAATATTAGTTCTAAATTAAATCGAATAATATAAAAAAATAATCATTAATTTTTTTATTCTGGAGGAATTTGGTCATCCGAAAGTGTCTCGCTGGCATGCTCCGGTCACGATACTGACATGCACCGTTATGTGATATCGGCCTTTGTTCCAGCCTGTGTTTGCGATACCGGCATGTCCCGTTTAAGATACCATCCCGCATGAATTTTTTTTATTTTGGTCACCGTATTTTAGCATTTTTGCAAAAAAATTCCTGCGTATCTTCACTGCAAACGGTTCGGAATGGGGGCATTCCGTACCCAATCCAAACCCTGTTAAATCTACTCAACATTTTGGCAAATTAGCTAATACAAATCTCTCATATTAATGGAAATTATACATTTCCATCTTTGTTGGTAAGAGCACAAATCTCCCTCAGAGGTTCGCTAGATTGTTAGGATGCGTTTGGTTGCTATACGTATTTATAGAAACAAGATATGACCGGAGACAGAACAATTTATTCGGGTTGTTATATTGCGTATCTTCACTCCAAACGGTTCGGAATGGGGGCATTCCGTACCCAATCCAAACCCTGTTAAATCTACTCAACATTTTGGCAAATTAGCTAATACAAATCTCTCATATTAATAGAAATTATACATTTCCATCTTTGTTGGTAAGAGCAAAAATCTCCCTCTGAGGTTCGCTAGATTGTTAGGATGCGTTTGGTTGCTACACGTATTTATAGAAACAAGATATGATCGGAGACGGAACAATTTATCCGGGTTGTTATATCTACAATTTGATAATTCTATTAAATCCCCTACTAAAGTATTTATAAAAAAAATATTCGATGAATAGAAAAAAGGGAAAGAAGCATAATAAAAATAGAAGATAATCATCAAAAGGAATCACAAGGATAAATTAGGTAAGATCAATCTGGTAACAAAGTAGGACGATAAATGTGAGACGAGAAAATTTTCAACCCATGAATTTTAGTAGAAGAAGATTACAAAGATATGACTCGAAAACTTTTTAATTTGTGCAAATACTTTTTTACACCAAACATAATTAATTTCGCACAAAAATTTCTTGTCAAGTCGAATACAATTAATCTAAACAAATGCACACAGATATTTGAATTTTTGGTTCCAGTCCAACTCGTTAGAGGCCCAGGACGGACGTTCCCCACCTGGCTGTACCCCACGTGTCAACGTCATTCCCTTTATTTACTTACAAGTCATTAAGAATCTTTCCTTATAAGTCCAAATCGAAGGATTTCTTTCCAATCCACCCTGGCCGGTGCAGATCCCCAATATTCCGCCACGTGGCATTTCCCGCAGAGCATGAAAATAAAACCAACCGCGGGTATCTTTTCAAAAAATAAGAAACCACCCCCACCGTAACGTAACTGACATATGTATCCCTTTTCTTGTTCTCTCCCTTTCCCCAAGTTTCCTCGTTACATAATCCCGACGAGAGCCTAAACGCGGCCGTTTTGGGATCGGATCGAAACGAAATTGAGGAGAGAGAGAGAGAGAGAGAGAGGAGAGAGTGGGGGTGGATGGACATCGCCGCGTTGCTGACGTCGGCGGGAATAAACGTGGGAGTGTGCGTGGCGATGTTCGGTTGCTATTCGGTGCTAAGGAAGCAGCCGAGCAACAAGGTGGTCTACTTCGGGAGGAGGCTCGCGTCGGTGCGGCTCCGGACGAGGCGCGACCCGTTCTCCCTCGAGCGGTTCGTCCCTTCCCCGAGTTGGCTCGTCAAGGCCTGGGAGGTCTCCGAGGATGACATCCTCTCCATCGGTGGCATGGACGCCGTCGTCTTCCAACGGATCCTCGTCTTCAGGTCTGAGCGGTTACTTTTTTAATTTTTTTTTAATTTTGCTCTGTTAGGAGTTAGGGACTTCTGCTAGGGTTTCGGGATGCGACGATTGAGATGTTGTTGTGGTGGTTGCAGTATCAGAGCGTTTGCGATCGCTGCCGTTTTGTGCGTGTTCTGCGTGCTTCCTGCGAACTACTACGGGAGGTACATGGAGCACAAGGAGATTACCTACGAGTCGATTGACGTCTTCTCCATCTCCAATGTCAGAGAAGGTTCTTCATGGTACTTGCTTCTTTGAATTCGTGTAATCGAGCAGCTTTTTTCGATCGGTTTCGTTGTATGGATTTTACGATACTCTGTCATTGCAGGCTTTGGGTTCACTGTCTAGCCTTACACATCATTACCATCTCAGCTTGTCTTCTCCTTTACTTTGTAAGGAAATCGAACACGCCACACTGATTTTTTCTTCTGCTTGTTACTCGGACTGATGATTATTGCTAAGCTTCCTTCTTTGTAGGAGTTCAAAAGCATTACAAAGATGAGGCTAGCACATCTTACTAGATCAGCTACAAACCCGGGCCACTTCACCATTCTGGTTCGTTCAATTCCATGGGTACCAGGAGAGTCTTATAGTGACACAGTGAGAAAATTTTTCATGAATTATTACCCATCGAGCTATTTGTCCCACCAAATGGTGTATCGGAGCGGTCTTGTCCACCAGTTGATGGTATGTGTCTTTAGCATCTTTGCCTTGCGATATCAATGAGGCTGTGTAGCAAAAAGAGTTTTTTACCTTTCCTTTTTGGTGATGTTATGTAATGCATATTTCTCGGTATGACCTTTTATTCTATGCATGATAACTTAGGCCATTCTGCTAGTTCAATTGCTTTATCGGTTGCTTCATGAGAAAAAAAGAGTGCTTGATCGTTGCTTGATCCATATTGAACTACTTTTTCCAATGCAATTTTGTTTCGATCTTTGTATTGTTTGTTCTATTAGAAAAGCTGTGTGATGTGGTTGTACTGCTACTGCTGAAAAAGAACCGGCTTTACTATTAAGCTAACCTTTTTGAAGTGTATGCCCTGTTGCCATTTTCTCTTTTTGGTAGACCTCCGGTCAATAGCAAGATAGTCACTGGTAAAGGCTGATGCTGATGCTCCAGGCCTTGCCAAAATGTATATTTTGCTCTTGTTGCAAAGAACTATATAACTAGTGGCACTAAACACATTTAATTTCTTCAGGATGATGCAGGGAAGGTATGCAATATGCTAAAAGCTGCTTCTTTGGATAAACCAAGCTTGCGTTTTTGTTGTTTTTGTGCTCAAGGTGTAAATTCCTTCAAGAGGATGCCTAACAGCATAGATAGCGTAAAGGATGGGGGTCGCTTTCCTGATGTGACCAAATCAATGAAAGATCAGGTATCGAGCACATTCTTTTATCAAATCCATTGACCGTGATAGTTTGAAGGAGTTTTTCTTTACTCAAGAGTTGCTTTACTTTGTTGCCGTTCACTTTCAGAGGAGCCGGTAGTTCCTTTCTATTTTGTCTTTGATTTCAGCGTGCTTTATTGAGAAAAGGTTGCATTGCACAATATGGCATAGATAAATGACATTAGTTTTTTCCAGAAAAAAAGAATTACGTTGTTTCACCCAATATGTAAATAAAAAGCAACATGCAAAACCAAGAACTGGTATGTTTTGATGTTTGGGGTCAATGCACTGCAGCTCATATAAACCCAGAAAACATGACTTCTCAGAATCAGATTTCAAATTGCTGATGTTTAGAAGCATTACTGTTGCTGTACGCACATGTCATTCTTAAGTTTATATTTATTTGGTACATTCTGCTCTCCTAGGTGAAGTGATTGACATCTCGGCTAACAGCTAGAGTTCATTTGCTTTTTGGTGATATTCTATTGTGCATCTAGTGGCTTGCTTGATTTTTTTGCTTTTACGCGACCGAGTCGTGTTATGTTGTAAACGATAAGGCCCTCAATTGAAGTGTTGTTTAATGACAGAAAATGACTATAAATCTTGACTCTGATACAGGAGGTTCCTGCTGCTTTCGTGTTCTACAAAAGTCGTCTTTCTGCTGTACTTACAACCCAGATCCTTCAGTCTGCAAATCCAATGGCATGGGTGACAGAACTGGCACCTGAACCACGTGATGTTTTATGGTCAAACCTCTCTATACCATACAGGCAGCTCTGGATTCGTAAAATTGCAACTCTTATCGCGGCCGTTGTGCTCATGTTCGTGTTTCTCATGCCTGTGACATTTGTTCAAGGCTTGACTCAACTGGATAAGATATCGAAAATGATGCCATTCTTGAGAGGTATCTTAAAGAAGTAAGTATTATGTTAATGCTTATGATGAGAATTGTTTCGATTCACATGGAAATTATGCTGTTATGTTTATTAGGAACCAATGCCTATCAAATGTTACCACGTCTTAATGTAAATTTGTAAGTTAGCTGTATTAGTTTGTCCAATAAAAAGTTCCGTTTGAAGTTAATTGTCGCTCGAAGAGTGGGTTGTGGTTGTAAATCTTTAATTTGGCTGCCAGAGATCGTTTAGGATTGGCTTTCTCTTGTTAGATAGAAGAAAATTCTTGTTATCTCGTCTGGTTGCATTTGGCCTGGGCGTTTCAGGTGGTTGGCAAGGTTGTTACTTAAAATACTTGCTAGCTGGAAGAAAAAAAAAATTTATACTTAGAAATTCATTTTTCTTTACAAATTTCTTTTGGGTGATATTTTGTTGGTACAGCAGTAAATGGATGTACATGAGTATGATGAACTTCCAATAATCAAGAACTTAGAGAAGAATAAAATTTAGGACGCGATAGTTAAAATCAGTCTATGTATTTGCTTATGCTCTTGCTTGACACATTCAAACTTTCTGCAGGGATTTCATGAACCATATTATAACAGGATATCTGCCAAGCGTGGTACTAATGCTGTTCTTATACACTGTACCACCAATAATGATGCTGTTTTCATCAGTCGAGGGGCCTGTTTCACGAAGTCAAAGGAAAAAGAGCGCTTGCTTGAAAATCTTGTATTTCACAATCTGGAATGTCTTCTTTGTTAACGTGCTCTCAGGGACAGTCATAAGCCAGCTGAATGTCTTTTCAAGTGTTAGAGACATACCTACACAACTTGCTAAAGCCGTACCTACTCAGGTATTCTTTTCTCTTTGCTTAGTTGCTATAAGTTCGTGATATTCTATCTGTTTGCATTTAATCCGTGGAGTTTTTGTATCTTCGCAGACCTCCATATTCGAATGCAACGATTTAGGCGTTGATTCCTAATTCATGTACCTTAATTGTTTATATCTGCAGGCTAGCTTCTTCTTGACTTACATATTAACATCAGGATGGGCTGGCGTGGCAAGTGAACTTATGCAGCTTTTCCCGCTTATCTGTAATGCTTTTAGAAAGTGGATTCTGAGGAAGAGGGAGGACTCAAAGGATAGCCTTCTGTCCTTCCCATATCACACAGAAGTCCCAAGAGTGCTCCTTTTTTGTCTCCTTGGTTTCACATTTTCCATCATGGCGCCGCTTCTATTGCCATTTTTGCTGTTCTACTTTGTACTGGGATACTTCGTATATAGAAACCAGGTAAGCTTCTTCTGATGGCTGTTTCTGTTCATGCTGCAGGCTAATTCTATTTGGTTCTAGAACACTGAAATTACTTGAATTTTGGATGGAGGAGTAATTTGTTCCATATCCTTCAATTTCATTTGTTTATGGAAGTAATACTGAATTTCTGCCTTGCAGATAGTCAATGTATATATATCTAAGTACGACAGTGGAGGACAGTTCTGGCCTATTGCTCACACCACAATCATCTTTTCATTGCTCCTTGCACAAGTTATAGCTCTTGGGGTCTTTGGAATTAAAGAGTCGCCGATCGCTTCTGGGTTTACCATTCCCCTCATCATCTGCACTCTTCTATTTAACGAGTACTGCAGGAAGCGGTTTCTCCCGATTTTCAGAAAAGACGTTGCAGAGGTAGACTGCCCCACGCCCCCCTCTCTTTCTGTCTGTTTGTGTGTGTATCTTATACCTTCTACCTTAGACACTCTAAGATCCTTTTTCAAACCTGCTCACATGCTTTCCTGGCAGGTGCTTATAGAGATGGATAGGCAAGACGAGCAGAGTGGTACGATGGAAGAAATACACAGATTACTGGATTCAGCATATTGCCAGTTCCCATTGACTGCTCAGGGTTGTTGCGAAAGTTCTTGTAAAAGTCGCGAGGACGACAAGAGTGTCCATGATCCCGAGGCTGTTAATGTCAAGCAAGGTACGATTTCCCCGAACTGTTGCTGGATTCTTTGAGACACAACGAATTATCACTTGGCTAAAATCCGTTCACAGTTGCAGGGCGTGAAAAAAGTGAAACAAATGCATCATGGACCAATGCGGTCTTTGTGAGACAAGATTCAAAGTGATCATCACACCAACTTTTTATTGTACAGTTGATATTCGAGTTCATCAAATCAGTTCATTGCACTTGCAGCGAGATGTGCTGCAAAAAAGAAAACATTTCACATACACACACCCTAGTACAGAAAGTAGAGACCAGAAGAGAAGCGAAAAGGACTTCTATTCCTTCCTTTTGCATCCATCTTCAATTTTGGAGTAAATAGCATTAGGGATTTTGGGAGTATATTTGAGGTTTCCAGAGGTAGCTTTCCAATTTGACTTTGCCCCTTTTTATCTATTTGTACCAGCGATTCGATATCGGATGAATCGCGGGAGACTATATTACGAGGAGCCAGTAAACAAAATTTTAGCTTACCTTTGCAAGGCTAGGTTCATCCCCAAGCTCATCACATGTAGTAGTTAATTGACATTGCTGCTGAGATTGCTGTCGAACTCGGAACCATGGAGGAATCTTCACCTTCATCCTTGAATGCTCGAAATACCCGGCGCGTCAGAATAAGCAGTTCGACTTGACGAATTCCGCCACATCCAGAAGACCTGCATTAGTCCTCCATGCCCCACATGTGACAGGAAGACCCTAGTTCGTAGCCCGAAACAGGCCGAGCTCAAGCTAACTAGAGCAAACAAGGAAGCAAGACCAGGGAGAATCCATTCTGTTCCTCTAACCTGTTCAGAACAAGAAGAGATGATGGATCACAATCAAGTGGATCAAAACTGATGCGATGCATTGTAATGACGAGAAGATGTATTACATTTGCATCATGGAGCACTTGCTGAGCTATTTCCTCCAACAGGTCGGCCGACAAGCAGCCGCCTAGAAGACCAACGGGGACGACCACCTCTTGGTTCATTGAATAAGCATATAGCACAGCTGATGTAAAATCGAGGGCGAAGAACACGGCAACGGAAAGTGCCAGCGCCTTCCGCCATTGCAAGTCTTTCCCAAACTTGGGGATAGCTTCTATCAACCAATCCTTCACAGCTCTAGCTTGCAACTTGAACTTGTCATGTCCACCATCC
This sequence comes from Hypericum androsaemum, assembly GCA_963995505.1. NCBI lineage: Eukaryota > Viridiplantae > Streptophyta > Magnoliopsida > Malpighiales > Hypericaceae > Hypericum > Hypericum androsaemum. The sequence goes on from OZ023191.1 coordinate 4,503,534, forward strand.
GGCGACATTCTCACTCTAACCGAACGCGAGGGGCGGGGTTGTTTCGCGGGCGGGCTCTCACGTCGTAGACATTGTTGGCCGTAAAACAATCTACTCTGCAGAAATATTTAGACCTCATTCAATAACTCATTGAAAAGAAGACTGCAGAGAGCTAAAAAATAAATTTTTTTAATGGAAATTCCAACGACCCACGATAGCATAAGAGAAATACCTGAAATGTGCGAGGCGAAGGAGACAGAGACAACGGCATGGGAAACGGCATTTAAGAAGAATATTGATCCTCTGGATTCCCGACTGCTGTTCTTGCTTGGTCTTCATTTGTCACTTGTTTATATCTTTTCCCGCACATTTTTGGTTTCTCCGTCGCCAGCTACGGTTCTGTTGGGTTTTGGGTATTTGGGCTGGGCTCTGGGTTTATCTATGTTGGGCCTGGAGTTGGGAGTTGGTCGGATTAGTAACGAATAACGAGTCATTCTGTTAAAAATATATCGAATTTTCATTTTATTGGTAGCTAAGGTTTCGAACCGCTAATCAGGAACTTTTTCGTTTCAGGTTTGGAGGGCCATCTCCATGGTATGGACTAAATATAGACCTTTAGATTTGATCAAATTCTTTTTTTATAGATTTGACGGCCAGAATATGTTGAGGGTATTTTCGAGTTTTTACCCAAACATACTCATTAGGGTTCCACTATATAATTCCCCCCCCCCCCCCCCCCCCCCCCCCCCCCCCCCACACACCGGCTCTCCGCTCCCGATCTGGAACCACCCCCATCCCCATCCCGATCCCGATCCCGATCCCGGAATCCCCCCCCCCCCCCCCCCCCCTTTTTTGGATTTTTTCTTGAATTCGTCCCCCTTTTTAATTGGGTTTTTTCTTCCGATCTCGGAATCCCCCTCCCCCTTTTTAATTGGGTTTTTCTTGAATTCGTCCCCCTTTTTAATTGGATTTTTTCTTCCGAACCCGATCCCGGAACCCCCCCTTTTTTTATTGGGTTTTTTCTTGAATTCCCTCTTTTATTTAGTCCTTTTTTGGGGGTTTTTTTCACTAGATTTTTCATTGATTATTTGGTCCGAAAAAAAATGACCCATTTCGACTTTGATTATTGCTGGATTGGTCGATTTCATGTGGTTCTGATGATTTTGTATTTAAATATTGGGACTTTATGTTGGTGTTTGGTTGTTGTTTGAACTTAGTGCTAAAAATTCTAGCAAAAATTCATAGATGAATGATACCAATATTAAAGTAGAATGATACCAATATCCTAGAACGATGATACCAATATTCGAGAAGAATGAAACCAATACATTCAAATGGTATATATTTTCATTTATAATAGGATACCAATATTGGAGAAGATGAAAACAAATATCACGGTGGAATGAAACCAATATCATAGTAGGATGAAACCAATGTCATAGTAGAATGAAACCAATAACATAGAAGATGGAAACCAATATCATAGTAGAATGAAACCAATATCATAGTAGAATGAAACCAATAGCATAGATGATGGAAACCAATATCCGAAAAAATGGAAACCAATATTCCCATACTTGTATTTATTGCTGATATTTTTTTTAATTATTTTAATTATTTTAATTATTGTATTTCCAATATTACCCCTGTCCCTTTCAGTGGGGATTACCCATGTCCCCACTGAATTTGAACTCGATTCTCCCACCTTGCGAACCCCTGAAATTCATTCAGACTAGGTGGTTCAACCTAATTTTTTGACTTGACCACCTGGTCGTATCAAATGTTCGATTTTTCCAAATCAATAAAGAAAAGTGAACTAGATATAAAATAATTTGATCGACATTTTCAAAATTTGAATTTTGAAATCTATATTTTGACTATTTGATATATATATATATATATATATATATATATATATATATTAGTTTTATAATTTTAAAAAAAATAAAAAAATCTTCGTCGGTCAGACTGATCGACCCTGATGTCAGATCAAATTCCAGTCGACCTCCGAGTAAATTTTAAAACATTGATTGATAAATTATATATTAAAAAAGTATCGTATTAAAATATTAAATAAGACTAGACCATACTTAACAAATATTATAACAGAAAATATTCAGATTTCTTAGATTTTTTGCATGATTCAAATTCTTTTCAACCAAGATACATCCAGCTTTAGTTTGTATGTTTATTATTTTGGGAACCCCATAACATTCCCTTCGTGTTTTATTCAATTCCACAAAAAAATATGTCAGAAGAAAAATATTAATTATAGTTCGCTATATTATCGTTTTCCCTAGTTTCTGAGTTGGACGCCACCGACGAATATTATTAGACAGTATGCCGACGAGAGAGAATAAAAATACTCGATTTTATCAAATACCCGTCCAACCTCATTCTATTATACCCTTCTCCTTTTGGAACATGATATTTTTTTTTTTATGACAACGGTGGCAATGAGGTCCTAAATCACGACGAAATCTGAAAGAATTTACCATGCTAGTGAGTGTCATTATCATGGAACAAACCAAACAAAAGAATCCTTGTTATTTTTCAAGTTGGGTACGCCCCATTTAATATTTGGGGAAATTCACTACAAAATCAAAGATAACAAAATTATTACAGTTTAAATAAAATATTTTGAATTCAAGTCTTTAGAAATATAGTAGCATTAAATTCAGTCGAGATCTATGCTTACTATTTATAGATTTTACCCAGGCTGAATCTTAATTATCTAGCTCGATGGGTGTTCGGTATTGGTGGTATCAACAAAAACATAACATGAGATTATTTCAGTTTAAAAAATATTCCGATTACCAACGAGCACTTAGATCAACTGGTGAAAGTATTGTTCTAATTTAACCAAGTTTTAAGTTCGAATCTTTGAGAACGCAACATTGATAAATACTTGTAAGGAGAGCTTTGCCACCTTTCAAAAGTACCACCCCACTCAAATCTGGATTAGTCGGTCAGTGAGTCCCGATATCAGATGTTTAAACCAAAAAAACCAGATGTCCCGATTTCAAGTCCCGTAAATATAGTAATGTTAAGATTTGGAAAAAGTTTGTCACATGTCATGTCATATTCGAATCTGAAATGGTCGACTCAACAAATATCCGATAACGGAATAGTATGTAATTTAAAAAATATATATTTGAGATATATATCCTACTTAAAATAAGGGAAGGGTGGTGACACAAGTCGTCGTTTGGCTGTTGTCATCGCTTAGAAAAGTGGCTGCTCAATTTTCCACCCATAGGTCGTACGTAGTATATAGTCACGGACAAGATTATTTATCCATTTTAATCGTCATGGAATAGACATAATTTGCTTTCAAAATACGTCAAATTTGAGAATTGTTTGGTTCTTTGTTATGGGACTTTTGTGCTGTGTTTGTTCTACTTTAGGGATATTCCCTTTTAACTTTACAGGCAGAAGTTAGTTATGAAGCGAGGAGCACTGTAGTATACTTTTTATGAAGGTCTGTTCCGGCACGAAAACTCAGGAACTGTGCCTGTGGGTATCTTTCTCTTTTGAGTCCTTTCCCCCTGCCATTGCCACGGTTTATGGGCTTGTGTCCACGAGTTACTTGCATGAATTCGCAGAAATTGTCTGTGTTTGTTCCAATATTAGATAGTTTCAAAAAAATTATGACAAACCTAAAGAGGGTTGGGATTCAAGTGCATGTTTGGGAAAAAATGAATTATAATTTAGTTATGGTAATTAGCAAAATTTATAGGACACAAATCCTTATTTTTTTAGGAATAAATCGCTGGGTCATGAACTTTTTATATCCCAGATCCTTACTTTCTTGAACGAGATAAGATTATTGTCCATACTATTTAAATATTGATTAGCTTAGAATAAAATTCGGAAATTCGTGTTCAATGTGCCAAATCTACAAATACTAACCAAATACAAAAAAATTAATTAATATCACAGGTGCTTATATTGAAAAAATTAAAAAATTAATTAATTCTGGGCTGCCTTCAGGTTCCGGAAGGCCTTGATGCTGGCGCAGGTTTGGTAGCTGATCCCATTGCCGAGGAGGGGGAGTTATAGGTTCCGGATGGTATTGTTGCTGGTGTGCAGGCTGAAGTTGTTGGTCTGCCTACTGTTTGTGGGAGCGCGCTCTTGTTGATGCTGAGCTTGTCGTCTCGGACGGTGTTGTAGCTTTAGAATCCAGGGAAGTAGTGGATCATGCCCCCGTTGTTGCTGCTCCTGTGTACTTGCAGCTCGAATCTCCCTCTGGCATAGATTTTGTGGACCGGCTTGGTCAATTTTGTGCTCCGGTCGCCGTGGCATCCTCCGACGTATCGTTGCACGTCGTTGGCCCCAGGAAGTCTATCAAGCACTGTCCATTCAATCTGAAACTGACTAGGTCTAGTAGCCGTGTGAGAAAACTCACTCAGAAGGCCGCTACTCTTTTGGAGTTTTCGTTGCAGACAATTAAGATTAAGTCCTCGGCGCGTTCCCTTGGCTCATTATGGCTGGCTTGGAGGATCATGACGTTGAGCTCAATGCAGAGCTTACAACGGAGGTATGACGTCTTGCAATTACCTTCGGTACTTCGTGGGAGTAGGACTCTTCTCGTATCCTCAACGAGATTAAACGAGCGGCTCATGGTCCGGAGCTTTTTTAGTCCTTCGACCCCCCGTAATTTGCTCGTTGTGATGTTTTGTTTTGGTGTAAATGCGGGGTCACCTAGGCGATTGTATTCAGATAGCGCACATCAACTTGTTTTGATGTTTGTTATCTAGTACGCTAAGTTCGTTGCTATTGGTACCAACGGTGTAATCTTTTCTGGTGGTTAACGTTGGAAAATATACAACTTCACTTATCCCAAAAAAAATATTGAAATTCTAATTTGTTGGACTATATTTATAAATATTATGCGTGTGTTATGAAAGACCCGATCACATTTTTCCATTAAATATCAAGGTATCCATACATATCCTTATGCATCTCTTTAATTTAATTAATTTGTTTCGAAGGTATTGATCCAAAAGCATCTAAACTTAGGGTTCTTCATAGAGCTGACATATTGTAGAATAGTTTAAACTGATTGGCCCGTTAAAAGTATAAATGATTTATTACACAGCTGACTCCGCTGCTTTTGTGGGCAAAATTTGAAACTTTGTCAACTAATTAGAAACAATTATTAGACCGCGACTACCAAGTATATGTTTTTCAACTTGAAGACTTTCTGTCATCTCATAAAAATTAAATTTAATTACAACTGTAAGCAACTTAGCTCATACTGTACGTAGTCAGCCTAGGGACGCCATCCGATGAATCTTTGACATTTCCAAGTTAAGTGAGGTAGGGATCAAAGTGTATGTCATACTGCTTTTCCAATTCATAATATTGTTGTGATATCAATTTAGATAGTAAAGAACACATAAAATACACAATATACATCAAAAACTCCGAGATGTGAAAAAATTCATGAACGAAGAAGAGTCTATTATGTGATCAATAATACAACGTCCAAAATAAGTAGCCTATAACTTCTCTAACCTCCTCAATCTCACAAAACACTCCATATCAATTAGCTACATTAAACGATATAACATGGGTCCGAGTTCAGTAAACCCAATACAACAAACTTGGGTCAGAGTTCAACAATTATCTTTTTATTGGTAAACAAAGCACGCGAGTACTAATTATCAGGGCAATTTCTTTATTAATGTTTCATTAGATTATTTTTTTAGAAGGCATTAGATTATTATTTGTATATGTTGGAAATTGCTTATTTTGGTGGATTAGTACTGAATAGAAGTGACAGGAGGGGGAACCATTGTAATACTATTAATATTACTATATTACGACAAACAAAAAAATTACCTATCAAAATAAAGAAGTCAGTTGATAGCAAACACAATATCAATCCTATTTAATTAGCAATGATATTGACGCTTGTGTCATCTAATCAATCAAAAGAGGAGCTGCTTGATCTATTAATTGAAAGTCAACAAACAAAGGTCAGTGAACGACCCTGATCAGATAGCAATCATTCCGTTATAATTGTCATCTAATTACTAAAGGTTATATAGCACATGCCATGACGGCGATTTAATAGATGGTCGGATAATTAAAACTCGTTAGGTAACTATCAGCATCTCACGAGTTAGTTGCCCAAAAAAAATCTCACTCAGTTATTCTTTGTGATAGTTTAGTCAAGGTAAAACTCAAAACAAGTATAGGGAAATTGAGCAAAGAAAATACAAACATGGATGTATTACTCGTTTTAGGTCCGAGTGACTGTACTGTTTCGTATTAAATAAAATTTGCAAGTACTCTTCAGTTGAACTATTTTTAGCCGGCTCCTCCTGATCTCACCCACTTCCCACTGACTCTCCTTCTAAATTTTTTGCAATTAGTAATAGTTAGGAATTCAGCAAATAGGGAACAAAATACGCAAAGAATACGGACAAAAGAGATAACGTGGTTCGGTCTAATGCCTACGTTCACGGTGAGAAAGGAAAATTTTTATTGATGGATCCGAGTCACAAAGCTATACAAAACCTTATGGTAACATGCCTTTATATAGAGGCAAACCCTTGGTGTACAAGTAACCTATCTAGGTCAGATTAGGAGTCCAAAACCTAGTCAGAATAGGAATAGGAATAGGAAATAAGTCTTTCATATTTCTCGCCATCCCAATAATCTCCACCTTGGAGAGAAATTATCTTGTGGAAGAACCATGAAGCTCCACCCGAATTTCAATAAACTCCACCTTGACAAAACACCGCCCCATGAAGGACCATGAGATCTTGCAAAACTAATATGACTCTACCGATTCCATCACCATAGATAACTGTATCAATAAGACCATCTCAACTTTTTCTTCACTTTTTGTTCGAACAGCCCCCAAACTCGGGCTTCTGAGCTTGCTTGGCCTATTCCCTCCAACCTCCATCGAACCCCAACTAGCGAGTCCACTTTCTGAAGTAACCTTGCGACCAATAGACGTACCCTCTATTTTTTGATCAGCCCTATGCTCCGCAACCTCGAACCGCTCTTCTGTTGGACCTTTTTGCCTCAAACCAATGCTACTCGTCATAGCATACAAAGGACAATATTTTGTTCTACTAAATAGAACCCTCGACATGCCTCAAACTCTACTGTTCGGTCTTGAGTGAGATACCCGATTCGCCTGTGGTGCTACCAACGGCTTCGTATTCCCCATGCAAAACCTACCTAACACCTTTGACGTGCACGTCTCTTTAGACAACCATAGCGGGAACTTGCTAACTTTGTCTCCGCGAATCTCAACTCCACTCAAACCATTCATGTCAAGCTTTCGCTCCATCACACAAGAACTTTTCTCGCCTCTATCAGAATCCAACGAGGTGACTCCACCTATAATCGTGTTCCCCACTAACCTATAGGTATTTCTAGTATTTCTTTCACCCTTCATCATCACCACAACATCTTTCTCCACGTCCATTAGTCCGCCTACAACATTATAGTTGTATCCACTATAATCCAAGGCTCCTAACGAGATCAAATTCCTCTCCAACTTCAGAATATGCCTAACTCCACATAATTTTCTCTCAACACCATCCCACATCTTGATTTGGATATCACCTATGCCAGGAATTCTGCAAGTAGAACCATCACCCATAGTCACCATACCTGAATCAACGAACTAGTAGGTATCGAACCACCCTCTCTTGGGCGTCATGTGGCAAGAGCAAGCGCTATCCAAAATCCAGGAATCAGAATACTTTGGACTTGACAAAACAGAAAGAAGATCACCATCTGACCTGTCCGAATGTGAGGCCATATTCACAGAACTTGATCATTTTTCCTCGCGATCCCGAGTTCTTTTTGGACAATCCTTCTTCACGTGCCCTTTTTTTCTGCACTCGAAGCAATTTCCCTTGAACCTCCTTGACCAAGACTTGGATCCCTTCCCGTCTTTTGCTCCACTACGGTCACCATGACTACCCCTCACAACCAGCCCTTCCGCTTGTTCATCGCCAATTTTCCTTCTTTGATAAAACCCTAGTTGAACACTTGTGATATCTTCCAACACCAGGGACTCCTTCTCCCAAGTTAGAGTTGTAACCAAATTTTTGTAGGAGCCAGGTAAAGAATTCAGCAGCAACAATGCCTTATCTTCTTCCTCGAACTTCACATCAATCTTTCTCAAGCCGCTCACAAGTTGAGTGAAACTATTAATGTGTTGGCTCAAATCCGAGCCCTCCTTCATCTTGAGTCCGTACAATCTTTGCTTAAGATAAAGCTTGTTCGACAAAGACTTAGACATATACCTTGCCTCCAATTTTTTCCATACCTCAGCTGGTGACTCCTCATCTATGACGTGATACATCACATCATCTGCCAAGCACAAGCGAATTATTGCCACCGCCTTGGCCCCCATCTCCTTCCACTCTTGCTCCTCCATCTTCTCGAACTTCTTCTCCGAGAGCGCGATGACCATCCCTTGTTTCACGAGGAGATCCTTGACACGCCTTTGCCATAACCTAAAATTTGAAGAACCATCAAACTTCACAAGAGCAAACTTCGCGCCGTCCGTCATCCTCCAACCCAAGCTCTTGATACCAATTATTATGAATTCAGCAAATAGGAAACAAAATGGGCAAAGAATACGGACACAAGAGATAACGTGGTTCGACCTAATGCCTACGTCCACGGTGAGAAAGGAGAAATTTTATTGATGGATCCGAGTCACAAAGCTATACAAAACCTTAGGGTAACATGCCTTTATATAGAGGCAACCCTTTGGTATACAAGTAACCTATCTAGGTCAAGTTAGGAGTCCAAAACTTAGTCAGAATAGGAATAAGAATAGAAAATAAATCTTTCCTATTTTTTGCTATCCCAATAATAATTGACTTGCTCTAATAATTTGGCTCCTCCTAATACCAAACCATCAGCTTCCTTTAGGTATAGCACGAGGCTCATACGAGAGGAGATATCACTTTATTGGAGAATCTCTCTTTCTTGGATAAATAGATAGATTTTATTACTTCATACTTGTTAATACATCCTAGGGTATTTTTTACATGGCCAAGCCAAAAGAAGTAACCTAAGTGTATAAAAAAAATTTAATGACACAAGCTACGTAATCAAGTTAGTCTCCACCTAAAGACTTTAGGTAAAGCAAAAAAATTTCACGCGCCAATTCATTACATAAATCTGCCCACAAAATTTATTCCCGGGTTTTAATAGTGATAAAATGCATAAAAAGCTCTAGACTAAATTGATGTCCTTGAAAAATGATAGTTCCGGCATAGCAAGATACCCTATGTGATTGCCTCTAACAACGATAACCAAAATTTCTTAAACATTCCACTCCAAACCAAGCCGGACCATGTCTCCAGAGCCCCAACGAGAGACGGATCCGTACACCATTGGACACCAACCCTGGCTGAGAAAATGGTTCCAAATTCTCCAAGAATTGGAGAATCTCTTTTACAAACACTTACGAGATGATGGAATCCTTCATTTATTATTTATGGAAAGCAAGGTTTTAAAGATCTAGCTTAAAATCGATCGGGATTTCTCTCGTTTTTCAGGTCAGATGTTATGACCAATCATATTATCAGTTGGACCGAAATTTTTTTAAATAAAAAAATATATTATTGATTATATTTAGTATTAAAAAATCAAATAATTATAAACAATATCTAATTCTATCGAAAATCTTTTAATTCACGAACATCAAATCATAATATAATCTAGTAAAACTAAAAGATATAATTTTTTTCCGATATTGTTGGATCAATTCGTCTAACCAAGTGAATCAAATGATTTGACCGGTGAAATCATTATCCAAGTTTAAGTGAAAAACAACCTGGAGTTGGTCCTGAGTTGTGATCAAACTTATCCGACCATCAGTTGGATCTCGTTTTTAAAACCATGATGGAAAGAATCCGAGACTATGGTAGCTATACGAAGATAAGCATTTAGCTAATGCCTAATAAGAGAAGCACCCGATGCATAACTGTATTGGAGTAGTTATGTACTTAGTATTGGAGTAGTTATCTACTTAGTCTTCTTAATTAATCGACTAGCTTGTTGAGCTTCGATGCTGATCAAACAGTACTCGATGTTGATGCCCCTGGGCACTTGTTCATGATTATCAATAATATTGAAGGTTGTTGGACTTAATATATATATAAAACGATTTCAATGACTAAATTTTCTTGAAAATTTTAGGTTAGATATTATAACGTGATATTAAATTGATGAAATTAAGAGAATGTCTTTGAAGCGCCTCAAATCACGTAGAAATTTTGATTCCTGGTGCATTTTAGATTACAATATATTTAAGCTGAAAATGCATCAAAATAAAAGTACTACAATGTAATTTGACCCATAAAAAGAGTTTGACCTAATTTTGAACAGCCTATACTCACTCTCATGTATCTAATCAAATGAGTTATATGTTTGAAAGGGTAGAAAGAAAGTGGGAGAGAAAAACTGTGATGAATTCTTTTTTGAAAGGAAAAGTTCGATGAATTTAGTTAAAATTTATAATCACATTCATCCGACTTCTTTTTTTCACCCGTTTAGATTCTCTGCAATTATGCCAAAAATAACACTGTAATAATAAACTCAGAATCAAAACTCAGCCCTAATTGCCTGAGTGAAAAATAAAAGAAATATCATAAATCCACCATCCACCAAGGTAAATTATTGTTCATAATAAAAAACTATGCATGGACTTGAATGTGAAACACACATGATGACATGATTAAGAGTCTATTTGGGTACTAAATATTATCCGACGGTGCTCGGAGATAGTTGCCCTCCCTAATATCTGCAAAGTCTCGTATCTATAATATAGTTCTCATGATTTACATAAAACACAATACAAACACTATCATATGGATCCAGGGTACCTAATCAGTTCACGTTCAAAACCACATCCCTGGTACTGGATCAATCCTTCTTCGGAGCTAGAACCCGATGGAGGATACAACATCGAACAAAGCGTACCCGAATATCCCTCATCGATAATCCTCGACTCTGCATTAACATCCATGTCTTCTCCCATTAGAAACTCCAACCCATCCAACTTCTGAGGATTAATGATGTTACCATCCAAAACCTGCAGCTCCTCGAACCCCGAAGAATGGAAGGTGTAGTAATTGCCCTCTCCATTGATGTTGGTGTTATTAGTAACACTCTCGAAGCCCTCCATAGAAGCAGCACTAGATGAAACAAGGCCGACATTGGTCTGGTCATGGAACTGGAGGATAGGGCTAGTGTAGGAAGTTACACTTAACCCGTTTGGGACTAGTTCGCGATCTTCGTCGGAGAACTTTCCTCCAAGCTTGATGAGAAGCTTCCTTATAGAGACGTGGTCGTTGAGTCGAGGAGGATAAGGAGGAGGTTGTTCTTGGTTGGAATTATAGTGAGCTAGTACAGGAGGAAGCTCAGGCCAATAAGGGTTTTGGAAGTTGTTAGTATTAGAACTTGGAGTACTGGTACTAGCTCCCTTCTTCCCTGGTTGCTTCTCTTTCCGCTGCTTCCCCAATAGCTTATTCTTCAGCCTCGTGTTCCAGTAGTTCTTTATATCGTTGTCCGTTCTACCCGGCAGCTGGTTTGCTATTATTGACCATCTGTATATTTCCATTTTGGGTAAATTGGAAATATAAGAAACTTATTTTGATTGATTGAATCTGAAAAATTTAACGCTTAAGATTTAAATATATATATATGTACATACCGGCTTCCAATGCTGATGTAAAGGCTGCAAATTATGTTATCTTCTTCCTCTGAGAAGCCTCCGTGCTTAAGATTCGGACGAAGGTAGTTTAACCATCGTAGCCGGCAGCTCTTGCCACATCTTTTTAAGCCTAGTTCAAGATGATCACAAAAAAAATCAGATTATATAGAAGTCGCATTAATTAGCCAATATATAACAATATAACTTGTCTTTTTTTTTCCTCTAAAATTTGAACCCTAATCCAGAAATGATACTATTAATGATATGGATATGACTATTTGAAGGGGAAGCCTAGATCAAAATTGGTCGAAGATAGATAAGGCTACTTCTTCCTCCGCCAATAAACACTTAGATTAATTCACAAGAGAATTATTTTAAATTCACCAAAAGGTCTTGAGTTCGAGCACTTTGGAATACACTAGTGTTAATTAGTTGTTGGGAGAGCTTTGCCATCATTCAAAAGTCTTACCTGAATCCGGCTCGAGTCTTGGTTAGTTGGCCCAGATAAAATAAGTTCATCATCTAAGTGTGTTTGTGTGTATACATAGGTACATACCTATTTTCTGAGGCAAAGCAATCCAGTTACCACCGGTGCCATGTAGCTCTATATAGGACTTGAGCTTGGCGTCTTCTTCAGGCGACCATGGCCCTTTCTTGACGTTGGCTTTGTCACAGCAAGGAGCCCTTCCCATATCCTCCTTCCTTCCTTACTTTCTCTCTATTTTTTGTTAACAACTGCTTCTTCTTCCTTTGATGATCTTATATACTACCCAGTATTGGGCTCTCCTAGTAACAATCTTATCTTGGATTCTATGTGGAATTGTGAGCACAATTATGAGAGGGAGAGCAGATAGAGAGAGAGAGATTATTATATAAAACTGAAGGGAGAGAGAAAGGGGTCATATCTTTTATGTATCACCTATTATCCGGACGTACATTTCGCCGACTAATTCAGATTTGGGCCGATAAGATCTTTAAAAAGTGATATGGTTCTTACAAGTATTTAAGACTATTGTCTTCTCAATTACTCAAATTCTAGATGTGTTAATTAGAGAACACTATGACTTGTTGAATGGTTGGTAAGAGGGGTCATAACTAGAACAACCAGATGACATTTATTTGAAAATTAATTAAGGACATGGAATCAAGAGGGGGGTCCTTGGTATAGAAAATTCGAAAATATTAGGAGGCGAGTACGGGAGACTTAGGGTTCTATCTCCTTGTCTTTCTTAGACTATCCAGAATCATTTTTATTTTCCCGTCAATTAAGAATCATTTTAATTTTGTTTGTCATGTTTCTGTAACAGTGGGCCTATCCCACCTGGAATTCAGTAGGGTTGTGAAAATCTGCGTCAACGAAATTGACTCGTTGAACGGTTATTGTCTAGGAGATTTGGGAATCATTTTGCTAAAGATCAATTCTCATTAGTTGCCCAGGAAGCATAAGTGGGATTGTAATCCATCCTTAAAAAGAAACTCGTTGGAAGTATTGAATCAAAATCTTTGGGAGTTTGATTTTACTTAAAGTGCCATGAAATATGAGTTATGTAACGACAATGACCGTGAAATTTGATACTACGTTAGAATGTTCATATTCAACTAAAAAGGTTAAAATGTTTTTTAATAAAATTCTTTCCATTATAAGTTGGGTCCAATAACTCTATTTTCTGAAGTCTTTTGTTAAAGTTTGCAAAGTCTTAATTTTGTATATGGTATAATAAAAATAGAGGTGATGCGACAACAAAAACAATAAGGTTAAACAGTTATGATATTATATTAGTTATTTCATATTTAATCCAAAATTTTAAAATAATAATTTGCTAAATTTCCACGTTTATAAAAATTCTCAAGCTAACACAACAATTGCCGTAAATAATAATCTCCAATATAAGCTGACTATTATTTTCCAACTACAGTACATAATTATGGAGGACCATTGGAGTTACTTTCCAACAAAGAGCAACAAGTATATATTTTTTCTTTTCTTAAGAGATGTCTCCTCAATTTGCTATTTGACTCACTGCAATTATAATCTGAATAGATCGTGTGATTAGCTGAAGGAAAATAATCCCATTTTTTTATATAAAGATAATCCCACTTGTAATTTAGCAAGAAGAAGAGTGGCCAGAAATAATCGTCCTCGGAAGGAAGAACTTAACACTTAAAATCACCTCTCGTTTTATTAGCCTGTATTAACAAATGATCCATTTGTTATTTATAGCTGCGAATAGTACAATACTAAATATGGATTTACCTTTCAAATAGAACCGGTTACTCCAGATATAAACAATTATGATTTTTTTGAGAAAAAAATATTTTTGAAATTTTGTTAAATTCAAAGTGATTAGATTATAATTTTGGTAGATAAAGTTTGCAACAAAATTAAATTATAGGTAAGGTTATTTGACATTTTAATAATAAACATAATAATCAATAAAATTATTTATATAAAATCTCTAATCTGACTTGTGGTTATCCGAGTCCCACCTTAGACACTCTAAAATCAATTTTAAAACTCAACAGAGAAATGGAAGAAAATTCGGGACCCCTTCCGCTTCATTTTAAAAACATTGCTTAGAATTATAAATCTTAATATATATGTGCATATAACCAAATAGCATCCTATAGTAAACTAATGTCATTGACGAAACACAGGAATAATAATTGGGCCTCGAACCCAACAATTTCTCAAACCTTTTGGGCCCAACATAGGCCCAGGAAAGAGCCGGCCCGGGGGAGGAGTTTTCTTGAGGGGTAAGATGGTCAATAGGCCAACAAATTCCAGACAATTCCGCGGCGGTCGTATATATACCGAGATCCTCAAAAATTAGGGTATATAAGGAAACCACCCTTCTCCCTCCCTCCAGATCTCTCCCTCCCAAATCCCCAATCCCCAATCCAAACCCACACGGACGTCTCTTCCTCCCTCCACAAGAGAGAGAGAGAGAGATGGCGACTTTCGAGCTGTACCGGAGGTCGACGATCGGGATGTGCTTGACGGAGACGCTGGACGAGATGGTCTCCAGTGGGACCCTCAGTCCCGAGATCGCCATCCAGGTCCTCGTCCAGTTCGACAAGGTCTCTTCTCTCTCTCTCTCTCTCTCTAGGTTCCCCCTTTTCCTTGTTTTCTAGGGTTTCGGTTCTGTTTGTTGTTGCTTACCGAATGTGTTGTGTTTGTTTCTGGTCTCAGTCGATGACTGAAGCTCTGGAGAGCCAAGTGAAGAGCAAGGTCACCATCAAGGTTACTCCTTTCTCGATTCCCTTTCGGCTTTGTTCTATCGGTTTTCGTTAAGTGTCGAATGTTTCGTTGCGGTAGAGCAATGCGATGCGTTTACTTTTGGACGGGCAGTTGGCTGCACGATGTGGTTAAAATGGGGTGGTTTGGTTCATTGACTCGATGGCCTGTCCGGTTCAACCTTGGGTGAGGGAGAGGTTTTTGTTTGGTTAACATGGATCATCTTTTTATTAGTCATGGAAGATGGAACTACAAAAAAAGTGCTCAAATCTTTTTATTCCCTTTGCCTTCAAAATCAAAGTCATGGAACCCCAAAGTGGTTTCAACTTTTCTTGAGATTCTCATGGATCATCTTCCAAATGTTCATGGTAAATCACGGGACATAATTTTTCCCAGAATTCTCCGTGGAACACTCGAGAGAGGTCATCCATGGTAGGCATATTATTAGATCTTTATTCAAACAACAGAATCGAAGTGTCCATGTTTAACTTTGGTAGAAGTAGGAGTACAATCTATATCGCTTATAACAGAAAGAAAAAAATCGAAGCCTCTAGATGGAATTAAGAGATAGATTTGGTGGAATAGTTACTTTCAACTTTTGGCATGAAGATGTTGAATTCTTGAGATTCTCATGGATGTTCCTTTAAATGTGCACTGTAAAACATGGGAAATATTTTTTTCCTCGAGATTTCCACGGGACTCGAGGGCTTGTCCAAAGTAGCTATATCTTTAGATTCTTATATGAACCATCAGTATCAAAGTGTTCATGTTTAATTTTCAAGTGAGAGAGGCTGTTTGACGTGCTGGTGGTGAAGACTCATTTGTTACTTCGAAGGCCAGAGATCTGGAAGGATAATGCTTGTACTTCCAACTCTTTTTCCGTGGTGGCTAATAACCAGAATGCCTTGAACAAATGCTTCTTTCAAGCTTTCGAAATGTTTCCCAGTCGTGATTTCATGCACGCAGTTGGACGGCTGGGTAACTGCTGGCACAATATAAGTTATTGGCTATTGTTTGTTCAATCAATCAATGCTGGCGCTCGTGGATTGCCATGGCTGATACATGTTTCATTCTGTATGGTGCAGGGTCATCTTCACACCTACAGATTCTGCGACAACGTCTGGACCTTCATTTTGCAGGATGCCATGTTCAAGAACGAAGATACGCAGGAGAATGTTGGTCGGGTGAAGATCGTCGCCTGCGATTCAAAGTTGCTTGCACAATGAAGTTTCTGAAAATCCATTTGTCGAGTCTCCTCTGTGGTAAACTATCTGACACGAGCTTCCATCAACCAAACCTTGTCGTTGTTATTTAGTGATTGCAGATAACTCCCTGTTCTTCTGTTTCCAATCAACGTTATTACCCCGATAAACCAGAACCAGATTCACTTTTTATTTAGATTTCGATTTAGAATCCAGGTTTAAATTCATAGAAATTAGACAGAATCTATTATATTCCAAGGTTATTGCTAAGCTTACATTTCTATTTTTATCCTTACGGAACCAACACTTTTTCACTCTTTTACCTACCTTTTTCTTCTCTACCAAACAGAGCCTTTACATATTAACAGGACATAATCGGAACCCAGTCGCGTTCTGTACATGTGAAGTTATCATATCTCAACAATCCAGCCCTTGTTATCAGCAATGCGGCCAGTTTTTATTCCTTCCAAAACCGAGTACAATCCGTTCGCTACGGATTGTCCTCCGATCTTGTATTCAAATCTGCACAAAAAGCTTACGATTGTTGAACATTTCGGGATTGAATTCTATGACGAGTATTCAACTATTTATATAAAAAAAAAGGGTATGGATTGAGCTTGCCTTTTATCCTGATGAGTAATACTTCCTACAGGAGCAACCCCTACTGCTGTTCCACTGCAAAACACCTCCTCTGCACTTCCCAACTCGTCTACTGAAATTGTACGCTCCTCAACCTGCAATTGGATTTTTAAATTCTACCCATTAACTTAACGCGGATGGAATACAGAGATTCTAACTTTTTTTTAATATGTTTTCTTGAAAATTTTGATTCCATATGATTACCTGGTAACCTTGGTCTCGGGCAATTTCGATGATGCTTCCTCTAGTGACACCGGAGAGAATTGTCCCATTAGTAGCCGGAGTAGAAATAACATTTCCCTGACATGATTATAAGCAAAATTTATTACTTTCAAATCTACTATCAACTAATTCGAGTCACGTGAAATTTTTGAATGGTGACAAATTTTTCCTAACAAATACTTAACTTGAATTTGAGATTTTTTGGTTAAACCACAAGCCGTGCTTGTTGGTATTACCTTGGACCCTTTTGAGAAATAAGGCAAAGTCAAATGTTATTTACCTTGACAAGAAAAATGTTACATGAGGAGACTTCTTCAAGATTTCTTTTATTTACAGCGTCGAGATACAAAACATCAGAAAATCCTCTGCTTTTTGCCCTGTCTATTGCCTTTAAAACCTGTACATGCAATACGACAACAATTAATTGTAAAATATAATTGAAATTATCTGATAACTGACAAGGAAAAAAAACTCAATCAAATTTGTCCTACCGGAGCGTAATTGGTGATCGACTTGACGCCGCCAGCTCCTCCACGAGAGGCACGATGGAACTCCTCCTCAACGTACAGGTTCAACGGCGCAACACCTTCCTGAAAATTTCCCAGCAAGTCATATATTTGATTTTTTTATATTACCGATATCCGAACGTCAACTTGATCATTTAGATTAATTTATTCAAATTTGAGTCTTTGAAAATACATGACTATTCCGAAAGTTAAACCACCGACCTTGAAATAATTTCCAACGGGAGACGCGTAGACGAGAAACATGTATTCAGGTGCAGGTGCCAATCCTAGAATAGGGCCACTTCCAATTAACAATGGCCTTATATACAATGTCCCTTTTCCAGGTGGCGGAACCTGCACGTAAAAATCTCAAATTAAATTAAAGATTTGTCGGAACTAAGGTTGACTCTATTAAATTGCATTATTTGTTAACCGATATTATGTTTATAACAAATTTTCGATTGGACGAACAATTTCCGAAATACGAAAATTTCGGTTTTTGAAATTGATATTGTGACCAAGATAATTACAAGTATTGTATAGATACCCAACGCTTGTTGGAGAGAGCGACTTGTTTAACAGCGTCAACGAATTGGTCAACGGGAGGGCAAGGCATGCACATCCGGTCGGCTCCCAACTCCATACGGATGGCGTTCTGGTCGGGTCGGAACAGCAGCAGTCGTCCGTTTTCCTTCCTATAAGCCTTTGTTCCTTCGTAGAGTCCCTGTTGAGACGATATTTAAATTCGAATTATTAAAATTATATCTAACTCGAATCGTAAATAGGGACCGACTTGCCTGGCCGTAATTTAAAACACCAGAGGAAGGGCTCAGTCCAATGTATCCGTAGGGGGTGAGCTGTCCACGGGAGAACATCCCATTACTCTTACATGTCATCGTGTACATGTAATCCGCCGGCAAAATTCCGAACCCAAGCTTATCCCAATCCACGTCAGCATACTCCTCCTCTTCTAGTCCACTGCATCGTCAATCGAAGACTAATCAAGTTAATTAACCATAATACACAACACACGTCACACCACTCCTCCAGCTAGCGAGAGAGAGATCATGGTTTTTACAAAAAAAAAAAGTTCACCCTTCACATAAATCATACTTTTTTCATGAAAGACATAAACCAAACTTGTGAAACAGGCGCACGTGCACCAAACATGTGTAAGCACGTGAGACCTTGAACATTTGTCTTGGGAGTTTGGATTTTTTTAATATCGGACTGTCTTAAATCAACTAGTTATACTAATAATTATTTTTCCATTCGTTATACTGTCTTAAATCAACTGTTAGTTGGGAGTTTAGAGTTTGGTTATACCTTTGGATGGATGGATTGCTCCCTCGTAGCACAGATGTTGGAGCGAGACACGAGTATAAATGCTGCAAGCACACATAAAATTTTCTCTGTAATTAATTTGAGTCCACTAAACCGAAAAAAAAAATTAAGGTAGACTTGAAACTTCTAAAGATGGATTGTATATTTTTTTTTCAAATTCAAAGTAATAAGAAAATTAAAAAGAAAGAAACAAATAAAGTAAAGAACGGGACCTAATTGAAAGGTTAGTTACCTGCCCCGAAGACGAACTACTTGCTCGCAAGGATTGGGCTAATACGTTTCCCAAGTTACGAAACATGGTTGCTCTTCTGGGTTTTTTGCTTAATTAATTGCTTCCAAAACAACAATAGGAGACGATTTTTATTCTTCTCTCTTGAAGAGGAAGAAGAGGAGGTGTTGATAATGAAGCATCGAGACAGGAGGAGTCAATAATTGGCATACATATTTTCCAATAAAAAAAATATTTGCAGGTAAAGAATTAGAGAACGATGGTTTTGGACGAGAGAGACGGAGAAGAAAAGACCCCAATATATAGAACGAGTTTCACACGTAACTGGCTACGGGAAGGTCTGGAACCACATAGAATCAAGAATAAAAATCGGAACCTACATTAGATAGTCATTTATTAATCTGGCTACTTAAAATTAAAACCGAATATTATTTATTAAACAGTAGCAAAATCTTCCAACGAGTAAAACATCCCTACCTAAAATACACTAAATACTAGCTTTCGGCTAATTAAAATACAAGATGTTTCTTTTTCCTCCTTTTGGCCTTTTTGGATCGGAGTTCCATGTCAGACGGGGGATCAGATACCAATTATAATATCCATGGCGGTGTTAGATAAATTTGCTCTTAGATGTAATTAGTGTTTTTAAATTTCTAGACGAGAGACTTTGTCAACTAATTTACTGTCAGTTCCTTTGTGTATGACTAAATCAATTATTTAGTTTTCTGTGTTTCAAAAATAATTTTTCCATCCCCGTATTTAATTTTATTATATTATCGAATTCCTGTTGCTAGAATATGCGATTTTCTCCGACGAAGGCTTACTTCAAAAGACAAAAATATTTTTCCCAATTAAAAAAAAATTTCTCCTTCATTTTTCCTCCCACTTTATCTTCTTCTTTTCACCTTCAACTAAAATCAAAACTCAAACCATCTTAGTGAGAATCTAAAGTAATTGAAAAAAAATCAATGACCACCATGTTGAAGAAATTGAAGGTTTTTTAAATAAGAGGGGGTTGGATTTGGACTCCGATGTCGTTTTTGATTTTCGACGTGTTGGATCCCGATTGCCCCATCATCAACGTCAACAAGGTGTTCGACATGTTCACTAGGTACCGGGCCCACGAGGTCCCCTCTGAAAAATCCTTTATTCGAGGCTTTTCTTTTTGTTCTTCTACTAGTTTAGCTTGTAACTTTTGCCATTTGTGGTAGATGGTTGGAGTTTGGACTTGGTTGGAGTTAGGTTTCCTTTTTTTAAAATCATAATTTTCTATTTTTTTCTAATTTGAATTGAAGTATTCAAAATTAAGGTTATTCTGGTTTTGATTCTCTTTAATTAGTATTGATTCTTACTAAAATGGTTTGAGTTTTGGTTTTAATTGAAAATGGGAGAAAAAAGATGAAGAGGGAGGAAGAAGGAAGAAGGAAGAAGGAAGAAGGAAGAAGAGTTCTTTTTGTTTTTTTAACTGGGAGAGACATTGTTGTCTTTTCAAGTGACCTTCGTTGGAAAAAATCGCATATTCTGAGAATAGAGACCCAAGAGTATAATAAAATAAACACGGGAGACGAGAAAATCATTTTTGAAATACGAGAGACTAAAGTCATACATAAGAGATCCGAGAGTAATTTACCCATTTTAGCTTTATATATCTTTATATGCTTACAGTTTGATGGGCCTCGAACAATTGGGCCTGTGGGCCAAAATAATTGATCGTCAAATTTTTGTTATATTTTTTTCTGAAGAGAAAGAAGAAGAGGTGATGATAATGAAGCATAGAAACGGGAGGAGTCAAATATATTTCCAATAAAAAAATATTTGTAGGTAAAGAATTAGAGAACGATGGTTTTGGACGAGTCTCGCACGTAACTGGCTACTGGACCCACATAGAATCAACAAAAAAATTTTGGAACCTCTTTTAGATAGTTACTTATTAACTTGACTAATTAAAATTAGCACCGGATATCATTTATTAAATAGTAGTAAAACCTTCCAACGAGTAAAACATCCGTACCTAAAATATACTAAATACTAGCTTTCGGCTAATTAAAAACAAGATGTTTCTTTTTCCCCCGTTTTGGCCTTTTTGGATCGGAGTTCCATGTCAGATGGGGGATTAGATACCAATTATAATATCGATGGTGGTGTTATATAAATTTGCTCGTAGATGTAATTAATGTATTAAATTTCTAGACGAGAGACTTGCCAACTAATCTCTCTTAAAGTTTATAAAAAGGTATGAGCGCTTTAGCCAGTAAAATCCTATTTTATCCTTATATTTATATGCTAGCAGTTTGATGGGCCTCGAATAATTGGGCCTGTGGGCCGAATTAATTGATCGTCATGAAAATACTCTCCCAATAATTCAAAATGTTTTATTTTCTTTTGCCAAGCAGTATAATGTACAACTATACATACAATAGCAAAAATATATGATTTTCACGGTAAAGAGCTTATCAACATAACTCTATTGTCCAACCCTTTTTATCCTCAATTACACCCAATTGGATCCCCACTAATGCCGATTGTAATTCCTGGGACACAGATTGAACACCTGTCTTGAATTTGACCCTGCCATGGCAAAATGGTTAGCAATGCATTCGAACTCAAAATTTTCGTGAATAAAGTACATAACGATGGAAGAGCCGCTCGTATTTTTTTCTTAAAGGTAAATTTTACACCATGACACATGTCAGGGTTTGAACCCTGGACCTAACACCTTGTGTCGTTGGACTACAAGTTTTTTGGCGGAAGAGCCGCTCCTATGATTAGGCAACACTAAGATATCGGTTTACCACAAATATTAAAAATAAAGGATTCTATGGAGCTATAAACAAGATAAGTCGCAGTGTATGTAGTTCTTTACCGTTTATCCCGGTAAGTAACAGTGCCCACCGGAGCTACCACGACTGCTGTTCCAGTGCAAAACACTTCATCAGCATCCATCAATTCATATATAGGTATATCACGTTCCTCTACCTGGGCAGAATTGGATGGTTAAATCATGAAATTGGTCACTTTTTATAAGTAAAATTTATTAATTTATCGTAATATTTACAACCTAATTAGAGTAGAATTCATTCTCGTATCGTATGAAATTGGCCACTTTCTTATTACTCAATAAGAATCTAAAGAAGAAAAATACCCACCTTGTAACCATAATCTTGAGCAATCTCTATGATGCTCTTCCTTGTAACCCCAGAAAGAATGGTCCCATTGGTTGCAGGAGTGGATATTGTATCACCCTTAGAGATTGGAAAGTCAAATATTGTTAACAAAGTCAACCAAATATTCATATTAATTTTCAGATTTTTTTTTTGCCAACAGAAATACAAAATCCAGCAGGTAGATGAATACCTTGACAATGAAAATGTTACAAGCAGATACTTCCTCCAAGTTTTTCTTATTCACAGAGTCCAGGTACAAAACATCTGAAAATCCTCTGCTCTTTGCCCTTGTCATGGCTTTTAGAGCCTGGGGAACAATTTTAATCCAGCTTTGTTAATTATCCACCATAATTTAATCTAGCTCGTGCAAGCAACAACATGTCACGAGATCAGTCAACTCTGATACCATT
Organism: Hypericum androsaemum; assembly: GCA_963995505.1. Taxonomy (NCBI): domain Eukaryota; kingdom Viridiplantae; phylum Streptophyta; class Magnoliopsida; order Malpighiales; family Hypericaceae; genus Hypericum; species Hypericum androsaemum. Next base: position 4,526,174 of record OZ023191.1, read on the forward strand.
CTATAATCTTCATATCTAATCAATACTTTAAGACAATTGATTGTTGGATTTTCTAACACTTATTACCGATCTCACAACATTTGTAATTAGCTATGTGGCAATCTCAACGTGATATAATTTTTTTACCGGTGCATAGTTACCAATAGTCTTCGAGCTTCCAGTTCCACCAGGGTAAGCACGATGGCATTCTTCTTCTACAAGCAAATTCAATGGTGCGATACCCTCCTGAGCAGAAAAAATAACAATTGAGGATATATTGAGAAGTCTAAATAAACAGGGAAACTTAAATATTGATTAAGTTACCTAATTAAGAAAAAGAGAGGAAAATCTTACTACCTTGAAATAATTGCCAACAGGTGAAGCATATACAAGGAATGTGAACTCAGGTGCTGGAGCCAACCCCAGCACTTCTCCGGTTCCTAAAAGCAATGGCCTAATGTACAATGTCCCTTTCCCTGCTGGAGGAACCTGCTCGATTAGCCATTCGAATTGTGTCAAAATTCTACTTATAAAAAATTATCACGACACTGTATAAACTTATTAGTAGCGGTAGAAATTTAAGGTCTCGAGTTCGACCCGTGGATTACCCAACGTTTGTTAGCTAATGTGGTTCGTTTCACTGCATCAACAAATTGGTCTACTGAAGGACAGGGCATGCACATTCTGTCAGCTCCAAATTTCATCCTAATGGCATTTTGATCTGGCCGGAAGAGGAGAATGTTGCCGTCCTTTTTCCTATACGCCTTTGTGCCTTCAAATATTCCCTGAATAATAATAAATAGCTCATGTTGAAAATACATTCTACATTTAGTATAAAATCTTGTTCGAAAAAAAAATATAATATTAAAATTAGTGGAACATGCCTGTCCATAATTTAGGACTCCAGAAGCAGGGCCAACAGAAATGTTGCCGTAAGCGCTGAGCTGTCCTTGTTCGAAATGCCCATCTCTGGGACACGTCATCGTGTACATGTAATCAGTTGGCATCAGACTGAATCCGAGGTTATCCCAGTCCACGTCAGCGCATTCATCTTCTCTAAAAAACGGAACATATATGGCTCACGAACGATTAGAGATGAGAAAGATATAAACCATCCGTTACGTACGAGACTTAATTGGCTACTGTCTCTAATAAAAATGTTAGCATCAACAACTCTTACAGCTACGTAATTGCAACACGTTTCCTCAAACAAAATACATCTGACTTGTCAACGTATCATGACGATATCATGTTAGAATCTATATATTCAATTTAAAACTTTAATTTAATGATTCGATTATTGATTACCTTAAAGTTGATGGTTCCGGTACTTGTTGCACCGACGAGGCAAACACGGTTGCGTAGGAAGAAGAAATTCCCTGCTGGAAAATCCACATATAATTAACCTTCCTCGTAATGTCTCATAATATATACTCATCAGTACTCCACAACGGAAAAAGGTAAAAGAGTTTTTTTTAATAACTAAAATATTATATTCCAACACCATCAAAGTATACTTCACAATTACCGGATAGCGAGAATCAAAATATAATATAGTGATTAAAGTAATCCGGAAGCATCACCAAGTATTTTTAAAAGTGTAAAAAGGTAAAAGAGTTGAGAAAATCCACCACCACATAAGATCTACGTATACGTGTGTGGTGAATATCCGACGTCATTATTCAAAATTCTAAATAGACGATTTGATATAGTTATATGAGAAACAAGAACGAAGGAAAAGGCCAACCTTGAAGGGGCCAAAAGATTGAATCAACTGGCTGCGTAAGCAAGCACTCCGATGGATCATGGCCGCTTCTTTTCCGTTGACTCTCCCTCCCCTCCTTCTCCTCTTGTGTTTGGATATCAACCGTTAAATTTAGAAACAGATACTCTGATGCAAGAATAAACATGAGAGTTTATAAATCAAAAATTGGTGGATATCAACGAATCCTACTTCGTTTTCTAGGAGTTGGTTTATCAATTTCTACCATTTACGAAAATGAAAAATTTTAATTGGAAAAAGAACAAAGCTCAATGTTATCTAAACTCCTCGAATTTAGACCAACCCCTAAATTAAAAAAAAATCCTAATGAAGAAGGAGACTAGAAAACAAGAGAAACCGACAGGAAGATAACAAGAGGAGGAAGTGTTTGGAGTGATGAAGGAAAGATGGAACCAAGTGTACATCTATTTATGCCAAGACCATATAAAGTAGGTGGCACACGGAACCCATGCACTCCATACATTGTTGTGTACTCTGTAATTTGAATTAATGACTCCAGCGCCTTTTTTTTTGAATGATTGGACCGTCAATTACACTTTAATATAAAATGACATGATCTTAATATCAAATCCCGCTACCAACGCAAGGTGAGTAGGATGGTAACGAGTACTGCCTCATTTTTTAGGAGTCGATGGGTCAATTCTCATCCCTTGCGGAAATAGAAATTTTTTGATTGGGATGGTAACAAAAACCTAATGTCGTCTAAAGTTCTGAGGTTTAGGCCAACCCGCCTAAATTTTCTTCACCCAAAAAATAAATATCAAATCCCGCTCTGATTGGTTGGATGGCATTTTTTAAAATAATGCTTTGAATAATATCATGTATTTTTATAAGTAGATTAATTTTATTCGCATGATAAAAAAAGTGCACCATACATACTAGTAGTTTGCCAGATTACTCAATAAATGTAATTGATAGAGTTCTAGGGCATCTTAGTGAATCTATATACACCAATACATCTTGTTGACCCGTTTCAACCCTTGCAGAGGCGTGGAACGATTTGATAGAGATACGGGGTTCAAACCCTTGCAAGGTGTATTCTTGTTGTAATAAATTTACCTTTCAAAAAAAGAAACTCTTAGTTTTACGGTTTGTTTACGGAAGATCGCTCGATTATGTTGTAACGACAGGCCCCAAAGTATCCCCACCCATACGCGAACAATACCTTCTTGGTCATACCTGCCTTAACGAGTCTCGTCCAACAACATGAGAAGAACGATAAACACACGAAGACAAGATACACAAATTTGGTTACCCAGTTCGACAGGAACGTCTACGTCTGGGGGGCGTGCCAGATCAAAAAATTTCACTAATTTTTACTTTGGTATTTTACTCACACCTTTACAATGAATGTAGCCACACTCTTTAGCCTCCCAAATTTTTTTGGCAACTCTCACACTCATTTAATGAGGCTTACATGGGTATATATACTAGGGTTATTGGGGCCGAAAGGGCAAAACATGAAATACATTAATGACTTTCTCGGGCACACCTAACAGCCTGCGACTGCTAGGTCCTTAGCATCCCAACCTTCTGCCCCCCTAGCGTCTGCTAGGTCCTTCACAAAACTTCTCCTTTCGCTCGTAGTTCACTTGGAGGGTGCCCGTACCTCGTGCGGTCTTCACTCGATCATCCAACGCCTTCTTTGAGTACCGTTCAAGCTCCATATCCCAACAATCTCCCACCTAAAGACTGATCTTAATACCACTCACCCTTATTGGATGACCCTCTTCCCTAATTGGTACGCGGAACTTCTTTTCAGTTTACTAGGCCCTCTCAAGCCATGTATAGCTTCAGCTTCTCCAAGGTAATCTCTTTGGTCAATTCAACTGCAAGACTTTCATTTCCTCGAATTCTCAGAAGCTGCAATATCTCATTGCTCTCTTCTTTCACTACTGCACACCCTTCTTTTGTAGTAGAAAAAGCCACAATCTTCTACAATATTGATTCCCAAGAGATCACTGCACAACCCACACCCTCGGTCATACCCCTTCTCTTGTCAAGGTAGCTTGATGGCATATCAGTACCAACACATCTTGTCTCTTCGCCCAGTTTGCCCTTTACACTTAAGGCCTTCTCTGCAGTACCAGTGAAATGGCTGGGTATCCACTTTACTACCTTCTGCTATTACTTTTCAGGACTTTTCATGAACATTCTCTCTATTCTCATCGCATTTGCTCTCACTGGACTTGTACACCCACTGGCATGCATCACACTACCACATGCAGAACCACCTGAAGTCTTCTTCTTTTGAGCTCTTTTCTTGCAAATCTTGTTCCAATCTGCCACACGCTTAATTTTATCAGCCTCCTGATTATGCAATGCCTTCTTTCCACTATAGAGTTTGACTAGTTCCCAAGTCTCGTAGGCATTCAACGACTCCATCTTCTCATCCACTGCAAGCATCCTCTTGCGTACATGCTCATTCTACTGTGCCTTTGCATAATCTCTTGGCTCACTACCATCTATCGACAAGAGATAATAGTTATCGGGCAAGAACCTATCCAGTGACCCATGCTATCTTATGGGTCTCAGCTATGGAACCACTGGTGCTGGAGTACTTGGTTCCCCTGGCTTCCTCGGCCTCCTGGTCTTTCAGTACCTTCTTGCTCCCACCTGAGTTTGAGATGTCTAACTCGACAATCTTATCACCTAGACCCACAATATCTGATGCACTCACCCTGCCATTGTACAACACCTTCTCATTGAATATGACATCTCGGCTCTGTATAACCTTGCAGTTCTTCTCATCCCAAAATTTAAAACCAAAATCATCTCCACCATACCCAATGAACGTACACTTTATGGACTTGGCATCTAGCTTGCTCGTCTCACCTGCAACCATATGAATATCATAACCAAATACACGAAGATAAGAGAGATCAACCTCTTTACCACTTCAAGCCTCCTCCGGTATCCTATTCTCCAAAGGGGTTGATGGTCCTTAGCAATCCTTGAACTCTTTGAGCTTGTGCACTCCGCTATTGTTAGATCTCAAGCACTTTACCATAAGACCCATCTCATTCTTCACTAGGGCTTTTCACTTTTTGAAGGCATCGAAGGCATCAGACTTATATTTCAGAAAGTAAACACAACTTCCTCGTGGAATCATCAATAAAGGTCATGTAATATAATGAACCACCTAAGGATGTCACTGGTGCCAGGCCCCACAAGTCCATGTGGACTAACTCAAGCTTCTGCTCCTTCAAAGGCCTGCCACCTCTATAAAAGCTCACCCTCTTCTGCTTCCCAAGAACACAATCCTCATATAGACCAAAGTCGACTGTCTTGAGGCCTAATAGCTTCCGTTTTGAATATAGCACCTTCATCCCCTTCTCACTCATATGGACAAGTCAACTATGCCATAAATCTGCATCATCTGTTGCACCTGCAAGGTCAATTCTATCATGCGTGTTCCTCATTATATACAACGTAACTTTCTTGAATTCTCGAGCCACTACCAAAGCTACTTGGTGATTTTTCATGACTTGTAACCAAAGGTCACTTCATAACCCTCAACATCTAGTTACCCTACGAAAAATAAATTCCTCTTCAATCCGAAAACATGCCTCACCCCTCTTAAGCACAACATATATCCATTCAGAGTACTGATTCAAACATTCTTCTTGCCTACAATCTGCAACGGCTCATCATCCACTAGATAAACCTTGCCATAATCACCCTGGGTATACCGCTCCATCATCCCTAGATCACTACAAGAATGAAATGATGCTCCAGAATTCAACACCCATACCTCCAATAGACTACTCATATTCAAGATCAATGCATCCACGTGGTCCTCCGTTGTTGCATTGGTCGACTTATCCTCCCTCTTTGGTGCCGTGCACTGGTCTTTAAAATGACCATACTGCTCATAATTCCAGCATTGAACTGAGCTTCTGTCCTTTTTTGATCCACCCCTCGATTTAGACTTTGACCTGCTCTGATCCTTCTCAAACGTTGACTCATACCTCCCCCTATTCTCTGCACTCAAAGCTACACCCGAGGCTACTCTGAATTCTCTCATACGAATCTCCTCACTCATAATCAAATCTCTCACCTCGTTCAACTAAAGTTCCCTTTCCCTGCCGAGGCACAAACCGCAGTAATAGTGCCATTCCAACTATCAGATAAAGAACTCAGCAAAATTAGGGCTTGTACCTGATCGTCGAAGTTAATCCCAACTGAGCTCAACTGGGCAATCATCGTGTTAAACTTGTTGAGGTGCTTGACCACAATGGTACTCTCCGCCATCCTAAGGTTGAACAACCTCTGCATCAAGTGCACCTTGTTCACGGTCGATGGCTTCTCGTACATCTCAGACAAAGTCTCCAACATCTCCTCAGTGGTCTTTGACTTCACCGTGTGCAAGTCAACATTCCTAGATAACAATAAGTGCACCATGCTCATCGCCATCCACTCTAGCAACTTCCACTCATCTTTCTTCATATTGTGGGACTGCTTCTCACCAAGAGGTAGGTGAAAATCCTTGCCATATAAATAGTCTTCTATTTGCATCTTCCAAAAGTCGTAGTCGATACCATCAAACTTCTCCACGGGTGACTTTCCTTCACCCATCATGTTCACTCCCACCACGCCCTAACCACAAGCTCTAATACCAGTTGTTGGGAAAATACGTGGGCCAACAACACAAGGGAGAAAATAATAACACGAGAAGAACGATAAACACACAAAGACAAGACACATAAATTTGATTATCGAGTTCAATGGGAACGTCTACGTCTGAGGGTGTGCCAAACCAGAGATTTTCACTAATTTTTACTTTGGTGTTTGACTCACACCTTTAAAATGATTGTAGCCACACTTTTTATCAACTCCCACACTCATTTAATGAGGCTTACATGAGTATATATAGAGGCACACACCCTACTAGGGTTATTGGGGCTGGAAGAACAAAACAGGAAACAAATTAATGACTTTCTCGGTACCCTTAGTGGCTGCTGGGAGTCAGTATCGAACCTTCTTGCAACCCCCCTATTCTCTGCACCCAAAGCTGCCCCCGAGGCTACTCTAAATTCTCTCATACGAATCTCCTCACTCATAATCAAATCCCTTACCTCGTTCAACTTAAGTTCCCTTTCCCTGCTGAGGTACTAACCGCAGTAACAGTGCCATTCCAACTATCAGGTAAAGAACTCAGCAAAATTAGAGCTTGTACCTGATCGTCGAAGTTAATCCCAACTGAGCTCAACTAGGCAATCGTCGTGTTAAACTTGTTGAGGTGCTTGGCCACAATGGTATTCTCCTCCATCCTAAGGTTGAACAACCTCTACATCAAGTGCACCTTGTTCACGGTCGATGGCTTCTCGTACATCTTAGACAAAGTCTCCAACATCTCCTTAGTGGTCTTTGACTTCACCGTGTGCAAGTCAACATTCCTAGACAACAATAAGGGCACCACGCTCATCGCCTTCTAGTTTAGCAACTTCCACTCATCTTTCTTCATGTTGTCGCACTTCTTCTCACCAAGAGGTAGGTGAAAATCTTTGCCATACGAATAGTCTTCTATTTGCATCTTCCAAAAGTCGTAGTCGACACCATCAAACTTCTCCACGGGCGACTTTCCTTCACCCATCATGTTCGCTCCCACCACGTCCTAACCACAAGCTCTATTACCAGTTGTTGGGAAAACACGTGGGCCAACAACATAAGGGAGCAAACAATAACACGAGAAGAACGATAAACACACAAAGACAAGACACACAAATTTGATTACCCAGTTCAACGGGAACGTCTACGTCTGAGGGCGTGCCAAACCAGAGATTTTCACTAATTTTTACTTTGGTGTTTCACTCACACCTTTAAAATGATTGTAGCCACACTCTTTATCAACTCCCACACTCATTTAATGCGGCTTACATAAGTATATATAGAGGCACACACCCTACTAGGGTTATTGGGACTGGAAGAGCAAAACAGGAAACAAATTAATGACTTTTTCGGTACCCTTAGCGGCCGCTGGGAGTCAGTATCCAACCTTTTTGCAACCTCCTATTCTCTGTACTCAAAGCTGCACCCGAGGCTACTCTGAATTCTCTCATATGAATCTCCTCACTCATAATCAAATCCCTCACCTCGTTCAACTTAAGTTCATTTTCCCTGCCGAGGCACTAACCGCAGTAACAGTGCCATTCCAACTATCAGGTAAAGAACTCAGCAAAATTAGGGCTTGTACCTGATCGTCGAATTAATCCCAACTGAGCTCAACTGGGCAATCTTCGTGTTAAACTTGTTGAGGTGCTTGGCCACAATGGTACTCTCCGCCATCCTAAGGTTGAACAACCTCTGCATCAAGTGCACGTTGTTCACGGTCGATGGTTTCTCGTACATCTCAGACAAAGTCTCCAACATCTCCTTAGTGGTCTTTGACTTCACTATGTGCAAGTCAACATTCCTAGACAACAATAAGGGTACCACGCTCATCGCCTTTTAGTCTAGCAACTTTCACTCATCTTTCTTCATGTTGTCAGACTTCTTCCCACCAAGAGGTAGGTAAAAATTCTTACCATACAAATAGTCTTCTATTTGCATCTTCCAAAAGTCGTAGTCGACACCATCGAACTTCTCCACGGGCGACTTCCCTTCACCTATCATGGTCGCTCCCACCACGCCCTAACCACAAGCTCTAATACCGGTTGTTGGAAAAATATGTGGGCCAACAACACAAGGGAGCAAACAATAACACGAGAAGAACGATAAACATACAAAGATAAGATACAAATTTGATTACCCAGTTCGACGGAAACGTCTACGTCTAAGGGCGTATCAAACCAGAGATTTTCACTAATTTTTACTTTGGTGTTTCACTCACACCTTTAAAATGATTGTAGCCACACTCTTTATCAACTCCCACACTCATTTAATGAGGCTTACATGAGTATATATAGAGGCACACACCCTACTAGGGTTATTGAAGCTGGAAGAACAAAACAGAAAATAAATTAATGACTTTCTCGGTACCCTTAGCAACCACTGGGAGTCAGTATCCAACCTTCTTGCAACCCCCCCCCCCCCCCCTTCCGCTAGGTCCTTCACGAAACTTTTCATTTCGCTCGCCGTTCACTTGGTGGCTACTCGTACTCTCGCGTGGTCTTCACTCGAACATCCAATGCCTTCTCCAAATACCGTTCAGTCTCCATAACCCAATACAATGACGAGTCAAGATCTGCACCTATGCATGTTCACTTTCAATGGTGTTTTCCAAGCATGTACTTGTAATTGGGTATCGATCACAAATAAGGTCCTGACACCTTACCATTACGAGAAGCATTACCGGAAAATGTGATCTGTTTGGTAGATTTCAAACTAGCACACGATTTCCATTTTCCCCCAAGTAGATGCTAAATGTGCCATGAAATGCAAAGCCATCTTTTTCTTTCCACGTAGCATTTTTGTCCAATTAACAAGCATTTTAATTCGGCATCACATGTAGATCGTACTTCTACTATAAATGAACCGAATTCTTGGAGAACAAGATTAATTTTTAGAATCTTGGTGAATATCATACTAAATAGATTGTATATACTATAATATTTTAATAAAACATACCTTTCAAAAAATATCACTTGTTAAGACTCAATTATGGCGTGTAGATTTGATCATATGACTGGTCCACTACGCTGTTTGGACATACGATGACCCTTATAAAGAACCCATGGCCGCCAGAAAAGAATTTGAACGTCCTGAATGAATACAGGTAATTGTAAATCATGTATAGTTCTATTTAAATTGAGTAAGTATAGTTTCTTTTAAAATGGGTACACACTTTACGTTTCCAATTTAAATAAACTATGTCCATAATTCATCGTTTTCACATATGGGATCGGTGAGTGCATGTATCCTTCCAACTAAAATGTTTGTCGGGTGATGTTCATTATTTGAGTATTTTTACACTGACGATTACTCTCCTCCACCATTTTCCAAGAAGTCACTTGTGAAATTACTTCGGTCAAGTTCGCTTATTTTTTGAGTTTTTTCATAATGTTTGCTAAAAATATATATATACTTTAGAGATAATTACTATCAGGACCCCAGGGTATAGTCAAATAGACTCTGAGGACCCTGTAGTTTTTCTACTAATTACTGAGCCCATGTAGTTTGGTTATTATTATACATTCCGATCCCTGGCTGATGTCAGCATTTTTTCTTCCTTTTTTTGTCATAAAAATGACCAAAATGCCCCTCCCACTAAAAAAATCAAAGTACACGACCGACGGCGTCGTCGTCGAGACCGCCACAGGGATTAAACTCTCGCCGAACCACCACCAATTAACGCAAGCGGGAGGCTGCGACGAGGACGCAAGCGGGAGGCTGCGACGAGGCTCCGGTGGGGCTCCATTCACGTGAGGCTGCGACGAGGGCGCAAGCGGGAGGTTGCAACGAGGCTCCGGTGGGGCTCCATTCGCGTGAGGCTACGATGAGGACGCAAGCGGGAGGCTGCGACTAGGCTCCGGTGGGGCTCCATTCGCGTCTCCGGTGAGCACTTGCTGATCTCCTTGGAGTACATCTAGAGGATCTCGATCCCGTCATCGACACCGGCCGGGACGGAGCCATTGGCGTTGCCGTCGGCGACACCGAATGCCTCCTCCTCGATGCGGCGGGCTGCATCGGTGGCCTCCTCGCGGGGGACGATGCCACACCGTTTGGAGAGGACCGATTCGGTGGATAGAGGCTCGATTAGGCGGGAGATGACGGCGGCGCGGAGGGCTCTTTTTATTTTTTTAAGTGGGAGGGGCATTTTGGTCATTTCTATAACAAAAAAAGGAAGAAAAAAATGCTGACATCAGTCGGAGATCGGAATGTATAATAATAACCAAACTACATGGGCTCAATAATTAGTATGAAAACTACGGGATCCTCAGAGTCTATTTGACTATACCCTGAGGTCCTGATAGTAATTATCTCTATACTTTATTAATATAAATAATACAATCAAATCAGTTAAAACAATTTAACCTCTCGAACAGTATATCACGCCTATTTAAGACGCATGGAAAAAAATTATTACCTACGCAAGTAGATAGATGGCTGCTAGTCAAATGCTAGTCCAACTCAATTGGACAACGCGTGGGGTCCCTTTCGCTAGCGACTAGAATTGTGTAGATACTTGCTCAGGTTATGAGAACCAGAATGCCCAACTAGAATGCCATTCATTGACCGTCATTTTCGTTCCAGAAAAGTCCCCAAACTAAGAAAGAGAGAGAGTGGAAAGTAACCTATAAGTGATTTCAATTCACTTAATAATATATTAGGTTCAAGACTCAAGAATATAAAAAAATTTGTTAGAAAAATTGCTTCTTAAATAAGATCCAATAAAAAATTTCACAAAAAAACCTCCCGCCATCAAGTACAAGTCAAAATCAAACACACCACGGAAAGAAAATTGCAGCGGAGAAAGCTTAATTGTTCACTCTATGAACATCAGAATAAAAAGTTTGTACACTACAATAAATAAGGTATAGTTCTACGAGACTCTTGGGCAAAAATTTCCATAGATTTTGAGTTGGTTGTCTTTTTTCACACTTATAAACAAGTGTATCACACTCGCTATTATGCAAGTGATGATCTCAACGTCTCACAAACTTATTGAAGAGTAGTTTCCTATTGCCTCCAAACTTCCAACTCCACCAGGAACGACCCGATGAGTTCCATTCTCAATAACCACATCGATTGGACACATACCCTCTGTCAAAAGTCCAGCAAGGGAGAACAAGCATACGGAAAGGAACAAGTTCACATTCTTTAAACAGATTATGAACAGCAAAGTGGCGTACCTCAAAGTAATTCCTTAGTGTAGTAACATATACCAGAAAGATAAACTCAGGAGAAGGTGTTAGACTAAGAATCCTTTCTTTGGCGGCAGAACCTGAGGTGTTGCTCGCACTCTGTTTTTCTTTATTTTCTCTACCAAGAACCATCAAAGTGGTCTTATTAACCATCATCAATTTGCTGATTCGGTAACTTTGACATCATGCACAAACTCCTCAACAGTAGGTGCAGGCATGCACATCCTCTCCCACTCCCGCTCGAATCCGCAACCCATTTTCCTTGGGGTGAAATTGTTAAGACAGCGGGAAGCGTAAAAACGGATGTGCATAACATCCACAACAAATAGTAGTAAAGTTAGGAAGAAAAGAAGATACCCGATCCTACGAGGCCGAGGTGATTATCACTATAATATGTAGAGATACATGATACATAAGCCATAGATGAGACTCCGTCTCAGGTCTAACTCTCATGCCTATACCAAAGAACTCATAATCCCGACAACCCCAATATGCTATACAGTAGGAATAGAGTTCTAAATTAGTAAGAATGTTCAGACAAATCCTGACAGAAACGACAGCAGAGAACCATTTCTTTCATGAACGTCTTGAGGCCTGCAATGACCCCCTGAAGCAAAGTTGATGAACTGAATGGAATGGATTCAACTGAATGTTCCACAAACCAGTCAGGTTTAACGTTAACATGTCAAGCACGTATATTTCAAAGCAACTAGACTTGCACAGAAAAAAGTTGCAAGGGAAGAACTTTGACAACAGAAGCACATATATAATTTTGTTCAACCCGAATGAGGTTATTTTAGTCTGACCAAAATTAAAACTGTCGATGGTGCTATCCGATTAAAACTAAACTAGTGGTCTAGTTACGGATAGTTTCGAGAAAAAAAATCTGTATTCGTATCTACGTAACTTTTTGAAGAGTAGGAGGGGAGCTGAAGCAGTGCGTTTCATTTAATAGATGCTTGCAAAATTAACTTCATCACGTCAATAGATACGATGTTTTTAGAATCCCACAGATATGCTTTTTTTTTAGGAATAAAGTGATGCGAAATCTATATTAAAAATGAGTTACAGACATAAGACAAGAAATCGAAACAGAAGTATAGACACAAGATAAGAAATTCAAGCAAGAAAACGAAAGCCAGTCTGATGACAGCAGGGTGGCACAAGGGGGAGCGATGGGCGGTCGAGAAAGCACGAAGGCTGACGACCGGGGCATAGTTCTGCCAATGCAAGCTTTGGCTAAAAAGCTCAAGACACCATTAAGAGGGCATCTGAATACATACAAGAAACACTCAGATGAATGCCAAGGTGGATGTAAATTGACCGAGACAAGGTTCTCCACCCGCCACCATCGAACAGACAACGAGATCCGAAAGGATCTCAGATCAGGCGAAAGACGACCCAAACATAAGCAAAAGCGGAAATCAAATAAGCGAAAGTCCGACGCAGCCACTAAACACATGTGACTCGAGAGCAACAGCAAACACACATAGACAGAATCAACCGAAAGCAACAAAAACAGAATAAAAATAATTAAAAAGCAAAGCAGTAAGAATAAAGAACCGACCGGGGAGAAGATCAGACTCGACCATCCTCCCTGGGACCGAGGAGGAAACCAACAGAAAACAAATTCAATTGCAAAACCATTGCCTTAGAAAGCAAACAACACCGCAATTCAATTCGTCAAAATCTTTACAAGATCCGACAATATTCGATTTTGATTAGACGGAGATAAAAACTGAAATCAAATTAAACTCGCAACAACTAAAAAGGACCTCGTCGAACACATAGGGAGATCTCATAGAATAGTACAAGTAGAAGAAGAGGGCGACCGCGCGTTGGGGTTGTTGGGGTCAACGCCGGGCCAGTCGTGGCACCGGCAGTGCTCTCCTTCGGGGATGCGGCGGTACACGGAGGGCACGTGCCTCCCGCAGCCGCCCCACGTGGTCTTCCCGCACTCCGAACACTTCACCTCATAGCACATGCTTCTGATCGCCCCCAACCCGCTCCTGGTTCGGGCCGCTGCTGGGTTCGGACCGGCGGCTGTCGCGGAGCCAATCGAGGTCTTCCTTATGGTCTTCGAAAAAGATTGTAACATGTGGTAAGTAGTAGGTGTAGTGTCCTCTCTCTAAAGTTTACGCTCTCTTTTATAATGCGTTTTTTTTACGCTGTGTTGTTCGGATTTATCGGATTAACTAATTTACATTCGAACTTGATAAAATTTTTGAGAGGTGATAAAGTTAATCTAACAAATATTTAATACTTTTATGTTTCAAAAGAGCCGAACACAAAATATGATTAAATAAAAAAAATACTATCATCGGTTCATAATACGTTGGGGAAAGGAAATTATGTGTGGGGGCGGGCGTTAACTCTTGGGCCGGATTGCGTTGTGGACTAGGTTGCTGCTCGGTGGGTGTCAAATACAAGGGGAGGTTTCCGAAAAAAAAATACAAGAGTGAGGATTAAAAAAGCCTTTGGTTTACACTTTGGGTTTACGCTTTTTTAAGAAACAACCTCAATTTTCTTATGAAAATCTTGGGTTTATGTTTTTTAATAAAAAAGATAACATTTAAGAGTCAAGTATAAGTAAATATTATAGATTTTCTTCATAAAATTATTAGAAGGGTCAATTAAGAAAAGTTATTATGTTATTTATCGATCCGTGCTTGCTCCAAAGATATAAAGGAGGAAAACAAATTAACGTTAAACCTTAAAAATGTTACAAATTATATTTATAAAAAATAATTATCTGACCTGTTTATATTCGTCAAAAACAAAGCATCAATGCATTGTTATAATTGGCCACGCGACAAAAACTTAGTAACCAAGATTTTTTTTTGAAAGCATATGATATTTGAAAACCAATATTGTTTAATCTAAATTCGATAAATTAAATATGTTCGTTCATGGTGATACCTAGTCGCGTGCCAGATCAGAGGCTGTAGCAGTGATTGCAGATTCTTTTAAATAATTGTGGGGCAAGGGAAGGTGGAGGGGACCGCCCATGTAATATACGGTCCAACGTTAGAATGGCCACAAACCTCTATGCCCTCTTTAAACTGGGCCTCTACGATAACAACATACAAGCCCAATTTGATGATATTAAAGGAGCTAGTCTATTCCGATTTATCTGTATGCTCCGTAGTAGTTCCTTGTAATATTGTAACTAGATATACTAGTGGTGTAAGGCAGGTTTACGTGTAAGGCAGATATACCCTGGCCATTATTAAAATTCGATTCGTGATTCAATTTGTTCTCAATTCGATTCGATTCGGTTACAATTCGATTCATCCGAAATTCGATTCGAATTCGTCAAGAGACGAATTGAATACGGTTTAAGATTTCTACAATTCGTCAAACTGGCAAATTGAATTCAAATTCGAGTATCAAATTCGATTCGAGTCTAATTCGTGTAAATTCGATTAAAATTCGTCCATATTATGTAATTTTTTAAAGAAAGTACCAAGAAATACTTATATTACTATCTAATTATGTCATCAAATAAAATAAAAGATACGTAGACAACTTAATTTGTTACGTTAAATACAAGCTCAATCTTTAAGTTATTTTTTTCCAAAAATTGTTCAATATTAAATCTAAATTTTGAAATACATCAAAAAAATACAAAATTTTTGAATTTTTTCAAAAATATTACGAAAATTTGAAAGTTTTCAAAAAATTTGGTATTTTTTAATTTTGTAATTCAATAATAGAATTAACGAAATAATTTGAATTTGAAGAATCGTAATTCGTATTCGATTCGACTTTGGATGAATTGAATACGGTTTAAGGTTTTGATGAATTCAAATTCGAACTAATTCGAATTGTGGTCGGGTCTATATACTTGTTTACGTAGCAAAACGATTTAAACCCCCTAAAAAACAAAAATGCTCTGACTTGAACTTTGTGCCACTAAGAAAATGCTTCCTCCTTGCTGCTATGTCGTCGGGACCCCTCACCTATGGCGAGTAGGGGTGAGCATAGTTCGGTTTTGCGGTGTTGCACCCACATTTGACACCGAAACCGAAAGTTTCTCAAACCAGAATCCATCACCGACGGTATGACAGTTTCGACCTAAACTGCGTGTTTTGCGGTCTCGCGGTAATTGATGCGATTTTGCGATTTCACAGTGTCGGCAGTTTCGAGTCCCGTTCAAGAAAACAGAGATCTAGTCTTTCTATCGGCCCATTTCAAAATCAAATTAACACCCAAATCGTACAACGAAGAGAGAAGAGATTACAGGGAATGGAGATGGTAGCAGCGAGGGGGACAATGGAATCGATGTAATTCATACAACGGACATGGTCAAATTAACACCCAAGCCATTTTCTCTCTTCCTCCCAAGTTTTTTTTCCTGGGTGGTGTGTGGTATATGTTTTGGGTTGCAGAAACATATATTTTTTTTTGTGGAGAAGAGAGTTGTTGACGTGGTGTGATGGGGAGAAGAGAGGTGGTGACATGGTGGGATATTAAATGATTAAAAATAAGTAACCTTGACACAAACGCATACCTGACATAAGTTTCCACAAAAAAAAAAATACCTAGTATAAGTTTTACCCTTCGGTGTATCGGTGTTGCAGTTTCGTTAGAAACCAACACCGAATATGACACCGACTTTGTCGGTGTTGGTGTCAAAACTGCACCAGCACACCGAGCTTACTTTCAGTTTGGCCAATCTTTGATTTTTTGCTCTCGGTTTTACAGTTTTGCGGTTTGATTCAGTTTTGTACTCACCCCTACTGGCGAGCTCCATGCTTCCAATAGCTGAGATGCCATTGGAGCCCCCTCCCAACAAGGCTACAGAGCCAACATAAGCCATGATTACTGACGACCCAACACCGCAAGCTCGAGCTCCATCTACAACACTTCTGTCCTTTAAGGATAAACTCACTGACACCTTCGTCCCTAACATTGCTATCCCTTGCTCTGGCGAGCTCCTACAGAAGGGGCTAGTCAAGGTCGTCACGGAGGACAACCCTATTGGTCCTCTCGCCATTGAGATCGATCCCAATTTGATCTGAGAACTTACTTTGGTAGGAAGTAAGTATGTCATCGCTAAGCTTCTGGGCCGCTTCGCCACTCTTCTGGTAATGGACAAGCACCTCTGTCGCCTACAAAAACTGTCGGCATCTATGGAAGTCATGGACCGCCCAAATGGGTTCTGCCTGGTCTGGTTTGCTGCTAAGACGGACTTAGAGAGAGTTCTCCTGGAAGGGCCGTGGAAGGTGTTGGGACACTATATCACCGTCTGGAGGTAGACACCGAACTTTGACGCATCAAAGGAGGAGATAAGGACCACAGCCGTCTGGACCAGGATTTTAGGCATTGACTTCATCTTCTATAACAAGCAAGACTCGGAGCAACTCGTGGATGGTATTGGGGCCCATCAGGACATTGAAGCACCCAAAATAGAGGCAAGCCCGCGGCCAGCCGAGCCTGGCCCAGATGCTATGCTGGTCTGATGCTCCTTGCAGCACAGTTTGTCATCCTCACCTCTTTTTTATCTCCTTTTTCTATTTTGTCATGTCGAACCTGTATATTATTTTTTGGAACTATTGTGGTGCCGGGAGCCCTCGCCTTTTGCAAGCCGCTAGGAGTTTGATTCAACAGCATAGGTTGTGTATTCTTGCTATCCTTGAGCCTATAATTTGGGGTAGCAAAGTTGATATGGTTTACTAACGCATGAGGCTCCTTTGGTCTGAATCCTTTGGTCTGAATCCTGAGTGATGTTCTCAATCCAGGTCTGGGATAGCCAGTTTATTCAGGCTCATGTCAGCTACCATCAGGATACCTTTCAGCTCACCGCCGTTTATGCCAGCCCTAGAGCTCCGGAGCATCAGTGCATGTGACAGCGGCTCTCTGACCTCAGTGCCACCATTGATGGTCCATGGATTCTTAGAGGTGACTTCAATGATATTTGGTCCCTCGATGAGCGGCAGGAGGGCTCGGGAACCCTTTCTGACCATGACTTGCACTTTGTCGAGCACATTGATACCTTAGGTCTCATTGACATTGGGTTCCTGGGAACAAGGTTTACGTGGGCTCATGGTAGAGAAAGCTTTACCCAGATATTTAAGTAGCTCGATCGGGTTTTGTGTAATGGGAACTGGCGACTTAATTGGCCGGAGGTGATAGTCAGACACTTACCGCAGGTGGCCTCGCACCACTCCCTGCTCCTCCTAGAACTTCGCTCGAGTGTGTGTGTGTGTGTGTGGGGGGGGGGGGGGGAGTAGGAGGGAGAGGCCTTTTCGCTTTTAGGCTGCCTGGCTGCTTCACTCTGACTTTATACCGTTCCTTGATGACCAGTGGCCGAGACCTTCCTTGGCTAGCAGTACTTTAGAGTCCCTCACTCCGGCCCTCTAGAAGTGGAATCGTGAGGTTTTTGGGAATATCTGTCGTTGTAAGGATATGTGCACTACTAGACTTAGGGATGTTCAGAGGGCTCTGGAGGTGGGTGTTAAGAGGGGTTTGCTTTGGCTGGAGGATAAGCTCCGTATAGAGTTGGAAGGTATCCTTGATCAGAAAGCGCTCTGTGGATGCAGAAATCTAGAGAGTAGTGGATTATGGACGGAGACCATAATGTCCGTTTCTTTCATACCTCGACTATTGTCTGCAGCCATGGGAATTGGGTGTGTGGTCTCCTCTCCCCTGATGGTGAGTGGCTTTAGGATCAGGAGTGCCTCTGTTCCCTGGCTGTCGATCACTTCCAGTGCCTTTACTCTGAGGAGGAGCTCTTTCGGCTTGCCTTTCCATTCCAGAATAGGTTCCCTAACTTGGAGGACAGTTTATTGTCTACCCTATGTAGCTCATTCTCCCGTGCTGAGATTCGTGATAGTTAGTTTTAGATGGGGCCCTATATGGCCTCAGGCGAGGATGGCTTTCAGGCTGTCTTCTTCCAGAGGTGCTGGGATGCGGTTGGTGATTCGGTGTGTACTCAGGTCCAAGAGTTCTTCCTTAGTGGTCGCCTCCCTCCTCACCTGAACACCACTATGATTACTCTCCTTTTTAAAGTCCCTACGCTTAAGTCGTTACCCCAGTTTTGGCCCATTAGTCTTTGTAGTGTTCTTTATAAGATCATTACAAAAAAATTTGTAAGCAAATTGAAGCCTCTCCTTGACATGATGGTCAGCCTGACGCAGTCCAATTTTATCTCGGGTCATTTCATGTCAGATAATATTGTTATTCTTCGGGAGGTGGTCCATTCGATGCCTCTGAAGAGGGGCATCACTGGCTGGATGGTCATTAAACTTGATCTTGAGAAGGTTTATAACTGCCTCAGCTTTGATTTCCTCTGTCAGACGCTCCTCTTGACTGGCCTTCCCAGGACTTTCATTGATTAGATTATGGACTGTGTCTCGACTACCTCTATGTGTATTCTCTGGAATGGTGGGAAGACTCATGCCTTCACTCCTACCTGTGGGATTTGTCAGGGTGATCCTATTTCTCCTTACCTTTTTGTTCTTTGCATGAAGAGACTCTCTCATGCAATTGTACAGCTGGTACAGGACGGTAGATGGGCCCGTGTCCATCAGACACATTATGCCCCACCCCTCTCTCAGTTGATGTTTGCCGATAATTTGATCCTCCTATGCGATGCCACCATCTCTCAGGCTGAGGTTATGCACGACCTTCTGGAGTATTTCTATGGTTGTTCGGGGCAGCGAGTGAGTCTGCCTAAGTCTAAGGTTATGGTATCCCAGAACGTTTGCTCAGAGATTGTGAGTCAGCTCAGTGATGTGATGGGTATCCCATTGACTTCGGACTTGGGCCAGTACTTGGGGGCCCCTACCGACCTCAACGAGACTATCGTCAGTCATATCATTACGTCATTGAGAAGCTCCGTGGTAAGATGGCGGGTTGGAAGGTGTGATCCTTGAGTAGGGCTGGGCGCCTGACTCTAGCTCGCTTGGTTCTCTCTTCTATCCCTGCCCATACGATGCAGACAGATCTTCTCCTTGCGAGCCTTTGTGGGGATATGGACCGTTATGTTTGGGAGTTCATCTGGGGCTCCTATACTATGTGCTTCCCTAAGGAGGTAGGAGGACTCATTCTTCTGCCTATGCGAAAGGTCAATATGGCATCGTTTGCCAAGCTGCCTTAGAGATTTCTCCAATCTCAGGACCCCCTCTAGATTTGCATCCTAATGGGCAAGTATGGTAGAGGCGGCACCGACCTGGACCTGCTGAATCAGAAGCGTGATTCCTCTGCCACTTGGCGGGCCATGTTGAAGGCCTATCCATTTCTTGCCCTCGGTCTTTGCCAAAACGTGGGTTATGGTATCCACACATCCTTTTGGGATGATCACTGGCTCTCTCCCTCCCCTCTCCAGAACCACCTTATTGGTGACCTTACCATAAAGGAGACGGAGAAGCGTGTGACCGAGTATTGGTCCCCTAAGGATGGTTGGGACATCACTTTTTTGGAGGCCCTCCTACCTACGCATATTATTGGTTCACTAACTTTGACTCTTCTGCAGGTCTCACTAGCTTGGACGGACTCGTTGTCTTGAAGCCTTACCCAGGATAGGCGCTTCTCTACTCAGTCTATGTATAGGGTTATGTGTGGGGATATGACGATGCCACTTGCTGACCCGGTCTGGTCTTAGATTTGGATGCTACAGGTTCCAGAGAGGATTCAGTTTTTCATATGGCTGTTCTGTCATCACAGGCTGATGACTAATACAGAGAGGGCACAGAGGCATTTTACGGAGAATGATACGTGCCAACGGTGTGGTACTCAGTTTGAGTCTCTGATGCATATGTCTCATGATTATAGGTTTGCTAGATCGGTGTGGGCTTCCCTACTGCCATGTCTGAAAGGAAGAATTTTTACACCCCTCTTGCAATAGAGAGTAAGTAAGGGATTGTCGTCCCATAAGGACTAGGTTCTAGGCCACAAATACGACTCGACCACTAGTTTAGGACTACAAGTAATGAATTTGTCAATTCCAAACACGAGTTGGTTACTACAACGACTAAACTAGAAGATGATTTAAATAATAAAAGAAAGAGTGGGCCTGGCACCAATCACACCTAGATAACCTAATGACCTATGGGGTTTATTAAGTTCGTGTTATGGTCTGGGTGTTTCTAAAGTAAATAATCAACGCTCCCGTCATTAATTAGTCTAAATTGATTATTAATTAAGCTTAGTTAAACTAATCGCACTTCCACGATTAATTAGCTACTAATTCAACTAATTATCAATTATAACCATCACCCTTTGGACAACTAACCACCTTATGAGATCCCTCATCAAAAGGAAACTAATTAACTAGTTAAATGGTCCATTAATCCTAACCCCTCCTGGTGATTAGCATTAATTACATTCATAATCAAGGTGATCAACCAATATTAAGTATTAAACTCATTAACTAGTTCATAAATCTTAGCATTTTAACTCCACTAAACCATAGGCTAAATAGATGCCATCAAGGCACCAAACCACTAATTAACTACTCACACATATCAACTAACACATCCATTAAATAAAGAAAGTAAACTATGAACATAAAAGAGAGGGTTAAAGAAACCTCAAGATGATCTTCAAAGCTTCCAAAAGTTCTCCTTCAAGTTCTCTACAAACTCCAATAATGGTGAGCCAAGTTCTCTTCTAAAGAAAAAAGTGAGTGGAGTGGGTGAGTGAGTTTAGAAAAATATCTAAGTTCTAAGAGTTGGCTTCCAAGGAAAGCCAAGGAGGCTATTTATACAAAAATTCTCAACTCAAACTAACTAAACTATTCATAAAGTTCCAGCAAAGTAAAACCATGGACAATCCCGAAATGGGCCCAAAATGGTTCAAGAATTTCGGCCCATCTCGGCTAGGCAAGTTCTCAGATTTCAAGCTTGATTTTGGATGCATTTTTCACCCTTTTAAACTTCGAATTTGAAGAAGACCATTACAAATAAAGTTGTAGCTACGGATGTGTTCTTTCTAGAACTATTTAAATCGTCTCCATCGGAATTTGTATGTGAAAGTTATCTTTATTTGAGTCGCTCTAGGTCAGTCTGCCCAATGTCGTCGAGGTCCCGATCGTGCACCATTATTCACGGCTGATCCAATCATCTTTGACACGATCCAAGGTGCACCAATATCCTTCTCGCATCTCCATAAAGTCTCCTAGCAATAAACACGAATAAAATGCAATAAAATTCACAAGAACTACACTAAAATATTCAAAGCAAGAAATATGACATTACATCAATACATAACAAACAAAAACACTAGAAACAACGGAAAACGAACACTAAAACATTCATAGATGAGTGTTTCCATACTCATCACACCCCCACACTTGAATCATTGCTTGTCCTCAAGCAAAACTCAACCATGGTATACAAACACAAACACAATCACATAAGAAAGAAAAACACGACAAGGACAAGAGTAGGCATGATTAATTCACAAATTAACTCCCCTCAAAATCTCAAACTCACATCAAAAGACCACCCCACAACCTAGCTAGTTCATTAATCCAAACACAAAGAGTAAGACTTGGTAGACACCTCACCATTCGCTGGTTTAATCAAGTGTTATCACTATGTAAAAGATACTAGAAGGTTAACCACTTAGAGGTTTAGAAATTTTTAGCTTACGATTTGTAAGTAGTCAACTTCCTATCTCTCGCGTACATGACCGCTGTCTTTAAAAGTATCCTACATCCTACTCAACAGTGTCTCAAAGTTATGTGGTTGCTCGTGAACATGGGGACTCAATCGGGTTATAGTGGGGCTAAGGTAAGGGTGAGGTAATATATATGGATAGTAGTTAAACCACCCAATCTGAGGACTTACTGCTAAAGTACTCTAGTCTCTCGTCTATTCTAAACATCCTCACCATAAACAATTAAAGCACACTCCCAAAATTTACCCATTTTCTAAGACCGCGTAGTACGAGTTATGCCAATAATTAATGCATTTATTCAACCTTCACTTCACTTCACTTTCTTTCTTCTTTTTTTCTTTTTCTTTTTCCTTTTCTTTTTCATTTTTTTCCTCTTTCTTTTACAAACACAAACTTGGCATTTTTTAGGTAAAAACTCGGCTTCTTTGTATGGCCTCTCAATTATCCAAATTCCCAATAAATTAACCCATAAGAATACTAAGCTATCAACTGAACCCAATACAAAACATTCCCAAAAAATTTAAACTCATGCATCCTTGGATCGGATGACCAAAGGTCGAAAGGATGGTGTATATAAGGCTTAAAGTTGCTATACATATAATATGATCAAAGAATGGCTAGGCTTAATGGGTTAAAGCAATGGATATAAAGGTTCTTGGCTCTAAAGCTCTAAGCTCAATTTCAAAGGATTAGCCTCCGTCATTCACTAACGCCACACAACCAAGACCATGTCAAGTACTAGTAGGATACCTCGATCAACCAAACTCAAGTAGGCACCTCATGAATAAATGAATACGGTTGTCTCCTTCTTCGGCTCAAAGTTCCTTACAAGGTCACTCATCAACCCTCTAGTCTAATCTACATAATGAGCCACTAGTCTAAACATCCGAGGGTGAGGTTTCTACAAGTTCTTAGGCATTGTGCTCGAGTTCATTTCCTAACTAGGTGTGTGGTAAGCTTCTAACACAAGTTAAAGAATTTTGAAAGGGGTCAAATTTTGAAAATTCATGCCAAATCAATGCCTAACAAAACAACCTAGACCTAAACACACAAATGATTCCTAAGTGTAACCACACCCCCACACTTGGAAGACACATTGTCCTCAAGGTGTAGGGAACACATAGACATCTAAATAATTAAGCTATACTAACAAACACATTAAGAACCGAGCATAAACATCAATCAAACATAAAGAATAAAACATCACAAAATATAGCAAACTTAAGACATAACGAAGACAAGAAAATAACTAAAGAAAAACAAAGTGCTAGGAAACTTTCCTTAGTCTTGAGTTGGAGATGGTGGTGGTGGTGGAATGTTGTATCCGGATCATTCCACCATTTGCTGGATGTAGTAGTCTTGATGCCGAATTTCCCATTCCATTCATTTGTTCTGGGCATTTATGGTGTGCATTACCTCTAGGACCTCGCTCCATCGATCAGTTGGGTGGATTGGGAGGATTTAGGAGGTAGGGTTTTAATAGATTTAGTTGGAAAATATTTGAGACCCCTTCCACCCCGAACTAAAAGAAGTCATCAACTACAAAGTTGTCGGCCTATCTCGTAGGTTTCTATAGCAATAAGAATCACCTCAATTCTAGTCTCGAGCACCAAGATATGGCCTATTTACTAATGATAGGTGAGGTGGCCTTGTGCCTTCAAAATGCCCCCGACTTCCAGAGAAATGCCACGACCGTGGTAGGGCTGGGCCACGACCGTGGCCTTTGATGATGAGCCAAAACCGTGGCCTTCAAAATTTTTCAAGTCGTGGACTTACAGAGATTTTGCCACGACCGTGGCCCTTATTTTCCATATTCCTTCGATTTGAGACTCCTTTCACTCTGAACTAGAAGAAATGATCAACTAAAAGGTTGTAGGCCTATCTCTTAGCTTTCCATAGCAATAAGAATCAGCTCTATTTGAGAGTAGAGCACTAAGATATAGTTTATTTACTAATGATAGGTGAGGTGGCCTTGTGCTTTCAAAAATGCCCCCGACTTCAAGAGAAATGCCATGAACATGGCCCTTGTTTTCCATCCTCCTTCATTTTTTGACTCCCACATGTACCATTTAGGATGGGGCCTTTGCCCACCCTGGGACCCCCGCGGCCTAGTGAAATCCTTGAGGTCACCTTCAAAATGCAAGAAATCCCCCCATAAGCATGAATCAATACTTCAAAATCATACCTGAATAAGAACAAACGTAATATGAAAAATACATATTGACAATGACAATATAAAGATAACATAAAGACAATATAAAGACATGCTAAGTTATAGTCGTTAGCTTGACTTTACTCCCCTTTTTTATGCATCGGAGGGTGAAGTCATGGATTGCACCTCTGAACTTTGTTCAATATCGCCACCAAGGTAAATCTTGCACCTGTGGCCATTCACCTTGAACACTCCTCCATCACTTCTTTTCAATTTGAGGGCTCCAAATGGGAAAATCTTCACCACCTTGAAAGGTCCACTCCACTTGGACTTGTGTTTTCCCAGAAAAAGTTTCAACTTGGAATTATAGAGAAGAACTTGTTGACCCTCCTTAAACTCCTTCTTCACAATATGGGCATCATGTTTCTTCTTCGTATTCTCCTTATTAAGCCTTTCCACCCCCGACTTGGCTCCCTCCTCCAAGTAGATGTAATGTATAACAATGTCGGGACTTATCCCCATGATATCGAATATTTGCCACGCCATGGCCTTAATCTGTTTGTTAACAACTTCAAACACCTTCTCCTCTTGCTCCACCTTCTCCTCTTTCAACTCCAAACTCGAAGCCTTAATGATGGAAGGTGGAGTACGATTCTTCAAATGAAGCTCCAAATCCTCATGGAGAACTTTTTTATCAGCTTTTCCCTTGAACTCTTCCAGGTCCTCCTCTTCTTGTTCTCTATGAATCCCTTCATCCATTCCATCTTCAATCTTAAATACGCTCTCCTTGCCCAACTTGAAGACACAATCTTCAACCACATCAATCTTCATGCACATGCCTTCATTAAGAGGGTCACGCATCGCTTTGGACATCTTGAACTCTACTTTCTCCTCCCCTATTCGAAGGACCAATCATCCTTCATGTACGTCCACTAAGGCACGTGCCGTGTTGAGAAACGGTCGGCCAAGAATTAGTGGACAACTTTTGTGCTCTTCAAAATCCAACACCACAATATCCACGGGGAAGATAAACTTATCAATCTTCAACAAGACATCCTCCACAACGCTGAATGGCTTCTTTATGGTTTGGTCCACCAATTAGAGATGCATAGCAGTAGATTTCACCTCACACAAGCCAAGTCTCCTCAAAATAGACAAAGGCATCAAGTTAATGCTAGCGCCTAAATCACATAAGCACTTGGGAAACTCAACATCACCAACAAAATAAGGAATAGTAAAACTCTCAGAATCTTTAACTTTGTCAGGAGATCTTCGGAGATGAGAGAGCTACACTTCTCTGTGAGGGCTACCATCTCTCCATCTTTCCACTTCCTTTTCTTTTTGATGAGTTCCTTCAAAAACTTAGAGTAGTGGGGCATTTGATCCAACATCTCTAGAAAAGAGACACTAATTTGGACATTTTTTATTTTCTCCATAAAGCCGAGAAATTTGTTGTCCATCACGTTCTTCTTCTTAACTTTTTGAGGAAATGGTAGAGCAGGGATCTTTGGTGGTGGTGGCACATATTCCTCTTCCTTGTCTATCTCAACAAATGGATGTTTCTCGTTCTCCACCTCTTCGTTTTCCTCTTCATTCTTCTCTTTTTCATCGACCTCCTCTTTGTTTTCTCTTGATTTTCTTGTTTCTTGGGCAATAATTTCCTTACCACTCCTCAAAGTAATTGCACTCACATTTCCTCGAGGATTCACTTTCGTGGAGCTAGGAAGAGAGCCGGACGATCTGTGGGTATTTGCATTTGCTATTTGCCCAAGTTGCCTCTCCATATTATGCATGGCGGTTGCTTGACCCTTGAGGATTTGTTCAAAGTTATCTTGCCTTGATCTTTGTTGTTGTATGGCAGCCAAAATTTGGCCTTGTTGGCTATCCATCCCTCCAACTTCTTGCATAAACTTTTTCACCTTGTCGAACTTCTCCTCAATAGCTCCCATCCGATCCATCAAAGAAAAATATGGTTGGAAACCTGGAGGAGGCCATTGAGGTGTATTACGAAGAGGAGGTCCCTTATTTGGGACAATGGCCATGTTATCTCCACTACTTCCTCCCTTCTAAGAGAAGTTCGGGTGATTTTTTCACCCGGGATTGTACGTAGTGGAATATGGGTTTCCAATCCTATTTGCTCCTTGCCCTTGGCCACCAACGAAATTCACTTCCTCTGTAGTAGAGCCCAATATGGCACACTATGTTGGAATAAATGCATAATTAATGCATTTGGCCCAAGCTGGAAGGCCAAAGCTGAAAATCCCAAGCTGAGGATGGGAGAACTATTACTACATCGAAAATTACAAGAATTTTTTCCCAATTTATAAGGAGAAGCTCCAAGCTGGTGTAACATTAAATGTTCTACCTGAAGAGCTGACCGAAGCTGCCTGCGAGGATGGTGCGTAGCACCATTCGAGCACGAGCACGAGTACGCACATGCACATATGCACGCACACGTGCGTGTGCGCATGACACATTAGACGCAGGTTGCAATGGGTGCTTTGTGGCGCACTTGGCACTTCATACTTGCACATTGTCGCGAGGAGCTGGAGGAGCTTTAAAGTTTTGCAAAAGCTCAAAAACCACTCAGGCTGCTCGGATGAAGAGACACGAAGGGTTGGAACATCCCGGAGACTTCCAGACGGTTGAAGGGTTGCGAGATTCCTCGCAAAGGAGTGCGAGCGAAGGCATGTGCTCAGATGCCTACCAATGGGACACGAGCGGAGAGCTGCCTGCCGAAGGGTTCCAGAATGCTTTCGAAGAGCCACGAGCGCAACCAGTCTACCTGCTGGCCGAACAGACGCACCCCTTCGGAGTGCCAGCCTCCCTCCCATCCAGCGCCTATAAATAGGCTCCTCCCCCTCATTCGTTAGCAATTGTAGGCTCTCTCTCCTTCTCTTAGAAAGTTTTTAATATCCAAGGTTCGCCTGAAGCTTCGAGGGTCGTTGTGCTGCGAACTCGGAAGCAGCCTAGTTGTTGTATCTTGGGAACAATTGTCGCTGCCCGTAAGCACTAAATACGAGGCAATCTCATCTTACGGAGAAAGAGTCCAAATCTTGCCTTGACTATACCAGATCCTAATCAAGTACACCACCTCCGAATACAAACAATATTCGTAAGACGAGATTAGTGTACTTGAAGATAGCATCATCAAGCTTCGTACTAACACCAGTGCTGGCAATCCCGGGAACTGTCCACGCCGAAAGGCCGGCCAAGTTCAACAGTACCGAGTTCAAAAGGTGGCAACAAAAGATGCTATTCTACCTGACGATGCTCAACTTTGTCCGATTCTTGAAGGAAAAGGCTTCAAAGGTGGCAGAAAATGAGGCAGGTTGATCCACAGAAGATCAAACCCTTGATGCATGGAGTCACATCGACTTCCTATGTCGTAACTATGTCCTAAAGGGCTTAGACGATGCCCTTTACAATGTCTATGCAGGTACTAAGACTGCGAAAGAATTGTGGGACTCCCTGGAGAAGAAGTACAAAATGGAGAATGTCGGGATGAAGAAATTCATCGTCGGAAGGTTCTTCGACTTCCAGATGGTGGACTATAAGAATGTCATAGACCCAAGTTCAGGAGCTGCAACTGATTCTATATGAGATTCACGCTGAAGGCATGCAACTCAGCGAGTCTTTCCAAGTGGCTGCTCTAATTGAGAAGCTACCCCCCTGTGGAAGGTCTTCAAGAACTATCTCAAGCATAAGAGGAAGGACATGGGGCTAGAAGACCTGATCGTGAGACTAATGATCGAGGAAGACTACCGAAAGTCTAAAGTCAAGACCAGCAAGACCAACTCTGAGGCTAAGGTACACCTCGCTGAGTGAAGTACTGACAAGAAGAGGAAGAAGCCCGGGAACAAGCAGAAGAAGCAAGAGCCAAAGCAAAAGAAGGCTAAGAAGATCAAGGGCAACTGCGACAAGCCCGGACACATGGCAAAAGATTGTCGCTTGCCAAAAAGGGACGATCATGAAAAGGCTTATCTGGTCTAAGACCTGTCTGAGCTATACTTATCCGCCATAGTGTTTGAAGCCAATCTGGTGGATAACCCAAGAGAGTGGTTCATTGACACGGGGGCAACCTAACAAATCTATTCAAACAAGGAGATGTTCTCGTCCTATATCTCGATCAACAGACTTAAGTTGTTTATGGGTAACTCCGCCACTTCCCCCATAGTCAAATTAGGCTAAGTGGTGCTGAAGCTGGCCTCTGGAAAAGAGTTGACCCTCAAGGATGTGCTGCATGTCCCAGACATTCGTAAGAATTTAGTATCCGGCTCAGTGTTAAGCAAAGTTGGGATGAAGCTAGTATTCGAGGTCGATAGGTTTGTATTGACTAAGGCTGGTACCTTTGTAGGAAAGGATACCTCGAGAGGGGGCTCTTCAAGATGAATGTAATAACTGTTAAATGCGCCTTTAATGGCCCTAATAAAGTTGTGAATTCTTCTTACTTGGCTGAGTGTTCTAACTTATGGCATGATAGATTAGGACACGTAAATTTGAGCTCACTAAGAAAGTTAGTAAGTTTAAATTTATTGCCTAAAATAGAGTTTGACCAAAATAATAAATGTGAAGTATGTGTAGAGGCAAAAATGACCAAAGCACCTTTTCATTGGGTGGAAAGAAGTACTACACCTTTAGAGTTAATTCATACTGATATCTGCGATATGAAACACGTGCAAACTAGAGGTGAAAAAAAGTATTTCATCAGATTTATTGATGATTGCACAAGGTACTGTTATGTACATCTCTTGAAAGGGAAAAACGAAGCTCTAGAAGCTTTCAAGAGTTATAAGAATGAGGTTGAAAATTAACTTAGCACTAAAATTAAGATGATTCGAAGTGATAGAGGGGGAGAATATGTAGCTCCGTTTGAGGAATTCTGCCAACAAAATGGCATTATTCATCAGACAACAGCTCCATACTCAACTCAATCAAATGGCGTATCTTAACGCAATAATCGAACTCTTAAGGAGATGATAAACGCTATGTTGATTAGCTCGGGCTTATCCCAAAACTTGTGGGGGGAAGCTATGCTCTCAGCTAATCATATTCTAATCAAATTGCCACACAAAAAAGGGACAAAACCCCATATGAATTATGGAAAGGGAGAAAGCCTTCATACGGTTACCATAAAGTGTGGGGGTGCCTAGCCAAGGTACAAATACCTCCGCCTAAAAGGGTGAGAATAAGACCCAAGACCGTTGACTGCATTTTCATCGAATATGCTTACAACAGTAGCGCCTACCAATTTCTAGTGCACAAGTCTAAAAACTCTGAAATCAACGAGGGAATGGTTATAGAATCAAGGAATGCAACATTCTTTGAGAATATCTTTCCAAACAAGGAGAGGAAAGACCCAAGCTCTAATAAAAGAGCTCATGAAGCTACTCAAGGTTCTCATCAAGTTGCTGAGGAACCTAGACGCGGCAAAAGGGCCAGAACGGCCAAGTCATTTGGTCCAGATTTTCTGACATACGTGTTAGAAAATAAACCTGGGATAATCCAAGAGGCATTATCTAGTTCAGATGCTCCTCTTTGGAAAGAAGCTATCAATAGTGAGATAGATTCCATCATTCAAAATTACACGTGGGAAATCGTGGATCTTCCACCAGGTTGCAAACCTTTAGGTTGCAAGTGGATCCTTAAAAAGAAATACAAAGCTGATGGATTAATCGATAAGTACAAAGCTAGGTTGGTAGCTAAAGGGTACAAACAGAAGGAAGGATATGATTTCTTTGACACGTATTCGTCGGTCATAAGAATCACATCTATTAGAATGCTCATAGCTGTTGCAGCACTCTATAACCTCGAGATACATCAGATGGATGTAAAAATAGCTTTTCCAAATGGAGAATTGGAAGAGGAAATATATATAGAACAACCTGAAGGGTTTGTTGCCCCCGGACAAGGACATAAGGTATGCAAGCTGGTCAAGTCACTGTACGGGTTGAAACAGGGGCCGAAAGAATGGCATGAGAAATTTGACAGAACAATGATGTCAAATGGCTTTAAGATTAATGAGTGTGATAAATGTGTATACATTAAAGGCACACCTGATGCTTATGTGATTATATGTCTGTATGCAGACGATATGCTAATCATGGGAAGCCGTAATGATCTTATCGTGAAAACTAAGAATATGTTAAAGAATAACTTTGACATGAAAGATATGGCTCTAGCTGACATCATACTAGGGATTAAAATCTCTAGGACTACTGAAGGAATTATCTTGTCATAATCTCACTATATTGAGAATGTACTCAAGAAATTCGAAACTTTTGACAAACCTCCAGCTAAGACTCCGATAGACCTAAGTCTACATTTAGCTAAAAATAGAGGGGACCCAGTATCTCAACTAAAATATGCAAGGATCATTGGGAGCCTGATGTACTTAACAAATTGTACACACCCTGATATTACGTATTCAGTTAACAAGCTTAGTAGATTCACAAGTAATCCAGGAATGGATCACGGACTAGCTCTGGAAAGGGTTCTAAAGTATCTAAAATATACTTTGAACCATGGCATACTATATACGAGATATCCAGCTATATTGGAAGGATACAGTGATGCGAATTGGATATCAGATACTAAAGACTCCAAATCTACTAGTGGTTATTTGTTCACCATAGGTGGCAGAGCTGTGTCCTCGAAATCCTCTAAATAAATATGCATAGCTCGATCCACTATGGAGTCAGAGTTTATAGCACTAGACAAAGCTGGGAAAGAAGCTGAATAAGCATGTACTTCCTATATTGATACATTGTGATAGCATGTCAGCAATCGGGAGAGCATAAAGTACTATATACAATGGTAAGTTTCAACACATCCGTAGGAGATATAACACCGTTAGGCAATTAATCTCTGGTGATATAATTACTATTGATTATGTGAAGTCCAAGGACAACATAGCTGATCCTTTGAAGAAAAGAATCAACAGAGATCAA
Source organism: Hypericum androsaemum (assembly GCA_963995505.1). Classification (NCBI taxonomy): domain Eukaryota; kingdom Viridiplantae; phylum Streptophyta; class Magnoliopsida; order Malpighiales; family Hypericaceae; genus Hypericum; species Hypericum androsaemum. The sequence goes on from OZ023191.1 coordinate 4,557,470, forward strand.
ATGTATAACGCAGTAAGGGGAATGGGGTTAAAATCCACACATTAAAGAACATTCATAGCGATAACTTAACCATGATGAGTAGAAATCCCACAAACTTGGTTCAATGAGACAACTAAGTTATGGATGGTTCAGATGATTACTTGGAACCCTTCCCATTCTCAGAAGCTGCCCAAGTGCGAACCTGCAGAGGTGTGGTAAGGTTAAACATCTACAATTTTAATGATTCCTATACCAGGAAAAGGTGGAGTATGGCAGGATACTCCTAATGGAAGATCACATATATAAGTGTAAAGTGAGGCCGCTTCAAATAGAAAAATACTTATGAATCCAAGATAAGGTCCATGGCCGAAATGAACACAACGTGAGAACCAAAGGATATTAGAATATCATTGTGTAAATGTTATTGTCTTGGTTTACATAAAAAAGCTGACCAGTTTAAGACATCGCATTCACTGAGCAGCAAGTAAATCCGATAACATCTTACTAGAGAAGGTTCAAAGCCGTAGCTACCTATCTCGATGCAATGATATTTCATCGAAACTTTTCTTAAAAGTATCAACATGCATTAATCATCATTCATGTGGGGGATTGTTGGAATAAATGCATAATTAATGCATTTGGCCCAAGCTGGAAGGCCCAAGCTGAAAAGCCCAAGCTGAGAATGGGAGAACCATTACCTCATTGAAAATCGCAAAGGATTTTTTCCTGTTTATAAGGAGAAGCTCCAAGCTGGTGTAATATTAAATGTTCCACCTGAAGAGTTGACCGAAGTTACCTGCGAGGATGGTGCAGAGTACCATACGAGCACGAGCACGAGCATGGGCACAGGCACGAGAACGAGCATGAGCACGTACGTGCACATGCACGTACATGCGCATGTACATGTGCGTATGTCGCATTAGATGCAGGTCATAATGGTCGCTTTGTGGCATTTGTTAGCAATTATAGGCTCTCTCTCCCGCTCTCAAAAAGTTTCGAATATCTAAGGTTCGCCTGAAGTTTCGAGGGTCGTTGTGCTACGAACTCAGAACCAGCTTAGTCGTTGTATCTTGGGGACGATTGCTGGAGCACGTAAGCACTAAATACAGGGCAATCTCATTTTACAGAGAAAGAGTCCAACTCTTGCCTCGACTGTACCAGATCCTTATCAAGTACACCACCTCCAAATACAAACAATACACTCTTGGTTCTCATGGCCAACATTGCGACAACCTTCACAATTTATTTGCACGGCCGCTACATTGATTTTGTTCAAGCTTAGATCATTCACCTTCTTTGTCAACAAAGTCAATTGAGCTTGAATAGAGGAGGCAATATCAATATCAATAACTTATATTTGCTCCTTACTTGGTTGCCTCACTCTCTCATTGGCCGTTAGAATGTTTGTAGCCACCATCTCCTCCAAGATGTGTTAGGCATCATCCATATCCTTTCTCTAGAAGGATCCGTTGGAGGCGGAATCAACCGTGCCCTATGTTGAGGATCAAAGACCAAAGTAAAAAGTTTGGAGTAAAGATTCCTCCGTCAAGTTATGGTGTGGGCAACTCCTTTGCAATCCCTTGAATCTCTCCCAAGCTTCACTCAAAGACTCATTCTCAAATTGTTGAAAATTGTTGAAAATTGTTAATCTCCTTCACGAGCCTATTCATCTTTGAGAAGGGAAAGTACTTTTCAATGAAGGCATTAGCTAGCTCCTCCCACGTGGCTATCGATGTCCCAACCAATTGCATGTAACAAATCTTGACCTTTTTCTTCAAAGTAAATGGGAACAACTTAAGCTTCACGGCATCATCGTAAGCTCCATTATATCTAAAGGTGTCGGCTATCTCCAAAAAGTTAGCAATATGGTCATTGGGATCTTCATTCTGCAACCCATAGAATTAGACCCAAGCTTGGAGTATGTGTATCACAGCCGACTTGATCTCGAAATTGTTAGCCTGGATATTTGGTCTAGGGACTCCGGACATTGCCCCCTTAAGGTGGGTCTAGAATAATCCATGAGAGTCCTTCGAGGAGCTCCATCTCCTTGCGCATTTCCTTGCGCATCTCCGTGTGGCTCGTCCCTTGGATGAGCTTGTTAGTTTATCCTTGCATGAATTCTTCTCTCTTGTCGCAATGTCCTTTCCAAATATCCAATGTCCACTTCTATTTTCACCGGAAGGTTGTTGCTGGAATGAGTTAGCGGCATGCGACAAACAAGTACCTTGCAAGACAAATAACAAAGGTACTAAGTAACCAAGTAAACAAAAATAAATGTCCTAATCCAAGTTCGTAAGCCAAATTAAATGTCTATCACCTAATCCCCGGCAATGGCACCAATTGAAAGGAAGGATTTTTACACCCCTCTTGCAATAAAGAGTAAGTTAGGGATTGTCGTCCCACAAGGACTAAGTTCTAGGCCACAAATATGAGTTGGTTACTACAACGACTAAACTAGAAGATGATTTAAACAATAAAAGAAAGAGTGGGCTTGGCACTATAGACACCTAGATAACCAAATGGCCTATGGGATTTATTAAGTTCGTGTTATGGTCTGGGTGTTTCTAAAGAAAATAATCAATGCTCCTGCCATTAATTAGTCTAAATCGATTATTAATTAAGCTTAGTTGAACTAATCATGCTCTCATAACTAATTAGCCACTAATCTAACTAATTACCAATTATAACCATCACCCTTTGGATAACTAACCATCTCATGAGATCCCACATCATAAGGCAACTAATTAACTAGTTAAATAGTCTATTAATCCTAACTCCTCCTGGTGATTAGTATTAATTATGTTCATAATCAAGGTGATCAAGCAAAATTAAGCATTAAACTCATTAACTAGTTCATAAACCTTAGCATTTTAACCCCACTAAACTATAGGCTAAATAGATGCCATCAAGGCACCAAACCCACTAATCAACTACTCACACATATCAACTACACAGCTAAACGCATCCATTAAATAAAGCAAGTAAACCACGAACATAAAAGAGAGGGTTAAAGAAAGCTCAAGATGATCTTTAAAGCTTCCAAAAGTTCTCTTTCAAGTTCTCTACAAGCTCCAACAATGGTGAGCCAAGTTCTCTTCCAAAGAGAAAAGTGAGTGGAGTGGGTGAGTGAGTTTATGAAAATATTTAAGTTCTAAGAGTTGGCTTCCAAGGAAAGCCAAGGAGGCTATTTATACAAAAATTTCCAACTCAAACTAACTAAACTATTTCTAAAGTTCCAGCCAAGTAAAGCCATGGACAATCCCAAAATGGACCCAAAATAGTTCATGAATTCTGGCCCATCTCAGCTAGGCAAGTTTTCAGATTTGAAGCTTGACATTGGATACATTTTTCACCCTTTTAGACTCCAAATTTGAAGAAGACCATCAGAAATAAAGTTGTAGCCACGGATGTCTTCTTTCCAAAACCATCTCACTTGTCTCCATCGGACTTTTTATGTGAACGTTATCTTTATTTGAGTCAGTCTAGGTCAATCTGTCCAATGTCGTCGAGGTCCCGTTCGTGCACCATCCAAGGTGCATCAATATCCTTCTCGCATCTCCCCAAAGTCTCCTAGCAATAAACACTAACAAAATGTAATAAAAATCACAAGAACTACACTAAAATATTCAAAGCAAGAAATATGACATTACATCAATACATAACAAACAAAAATACCAGAAACAACAAAAACTAACACTAAAACATACATAGATGATAGAGTATTTCCACACTCATCAATGTCCTCCACAAGTTTTATATGCGGAGACGACTCTCGTCAGTGGCTCTGGGCTAACATTTTAGACACTACCTTTCCCATAGATGGACCTCTATGGGCTACGACCTTCGTTACTGCTTGTTAGTGGTTATGGCGATGGGGGAGCGACTCTGCCTTCTAGCCTGGCACCACCTCGGAGCACCCCCCCTCCCTCATCACCTCACAAGCAAGGAAGTTTGCTCGTATCCTAGTAGACCAAAATACTCCATTACCTCTCCACCGGGAGATCCTAGTCTCCTGGCAGCGACCTAGGGTAGGCTTCGTCAAGCTCAATACTAATAGAGCTTTGATGGGCAAACCTGGTCCTACTGGGGCTGGTGGTATCATCCGAGACTTGGGTGGTCTTTGCCTGTGCAGGTTCACTAAAGGCATTAGTAGTTGTACTTTTCTGGCTGTGGAGCTTTAGGCTTTGGTCCTTGGACTTGAGCTAGGTTAGGAGAGGGGGTTCAGGAGGGTTCTGGTGGACTAGTCTCTGGCCATTCTCTGTGTTGGGCATCCCATTGATCGCGCCCATCCCCTTGCCACCCTCATTTTGAGGGTGAGAGAGCTCTTGGCAGAGGATTGGGAGATTGTTATTCAACATGCCTGGCATGAGGGGAATCGGGTGGCTGATGTCCTCTCCAAGTCTGCTCTCCAGATGTCTTTCGAGTATGATATTTTTGACGCCCCCAGGTTTTTCTACTGATGTGTACTTGGATGACTTGCGTGGTGTTAGTATCTGCTATACCCGTATGTCTAGAGTCGGTGATGGTGCTGAGCCAAGGGGGGATCTTCCTTCCCTTGTTGTATTTTTTAGTGACGGTGCAAGACCAGGTTATGCGATATTCCAAACATCAAGGGGGACTTTCCTTCCCGGTGTACTCTTTCCCTATCACAGATTTTTCCCACTGGGTTTTCTCGTGATAGGGTTTTGATGAGGCCGAGAGGGGGTCTTGCACTAAATAGGTTATATTTGGCCATTTCGCTAATATATCCCAGGGTTTTTTGCCCCTCTATTCCACCAAAAATATATATACCGTTTACGCGAGTGGTTGGGGGGTGGTTGTCGCTAATGGCCTCCCCCTCGTCGGTTGTTTACTTTTCTCGCTTTAATTTTTTGGGTTTTGTCTGTGTTTATTTTCTGTGACCCTTGTCTTAATATTTCATTTTGTGTGAGATGCTTTTGTTCACGAGTCACACTTGTTTGTGGCTTCATCTGACTTTGGATTATGTTTATCTGCTTTTGCTTGGATCGACTATTATTAGATCTGAGATCCATTCAAATCTCGTTGTCTTTTTCTGGTAGTTGCAGGTGGAGAACCTTGTCTCGTTGACTTTTGTCGACCTTGGCTCTCATTTGTGTGCATCTCGTATGCATTCAAATGCCCACGAGCTTGTCTCGTGGTTATTGGCCGTAGCTTTGTCTCAGCAGAATCCCACTCGGTCGTTTGACTTTTGTGCCTTCTCGACTGTCCATCGCTCCCCCTGTGCCACTTTTCAGTCATTGGATTCGCTATCATCTTTTGTGTGGTCTTATCGTCTTCGTTTTTATCTTTACTGTATTGTAACTTCTTATTTAATATAGGCCTTAAGCCATCTTTATCCCTGAAAAAAGATTTACGTGCTTTTTCTATATTGTAATTTTTTCCATTGAATTTTACTATGATCGAGTTTTATTGAGAATGATAATCGCAACTTCGCAAGAGTATTCTACGCTAATTATAATGTATTTATGATTTTATTTATATATGGACTTTGACCCTCCACTTTGAAAAAAAATGGAAAAGTGCACTTTACTACCCCTTGGTTTCACCGATATCAAGTTTAGGCCGTGTAGTTTAAAATTGGTAATTTAGTTTTTGTGCTTTCACAAAATTTGAAAAATACGGCCCATTTCGAATGACGGGGCTAAAATTATCATTTGACTTGCCACGTAGGTCAAAATGATGCAGTTTTGCTGTCTACGTGGCATGCTGACTAGGTAAGTTGCACGACTCGTAAAGGTTATTTATGGGATAATTATCAAATCAGTCCCAACTATTCTTTCAATTATTTCAAAATCCCTCACCTACAATTCCATCTTCAACCTTTTAACATTTCAGCCTTCCAGGAGATGACACAGATTACAATCCCCCTTCCCGCTGGCGTCCATCCTTCGGCGCCGATCGATCATCCTCTTGAACATCACGTCGAACTTCCCGGCGACCCCGATCATTCTGTGGTGTAGTCCCTGGGGGTCAAACTACTTGAACAACGGGAAAAAGTCGGCCAAATTTGGCATCCCGTGCAGCTTTGAAAATGATTTTACCATTCCCCGTGTTTGGTTTTATTATACTCTCGGGTCCCTGTCACCGAAATATGCAATTTTCTCCTAAAAACTCCCACTTGAAAAGGAAAAAAATGCCCCTTTTACTTAAAAACAAAGAATAACTTCTTCTTCTTCCTCTAACTTTTAACTAAAACTCAAACATACTGAACATCAAAACCAATTTGTGGGTTGCTAGATTTGAAATTAATAAAAATTCAACTAAAGAGAATTAAAAACTTATAAAAATAATGTTTTCATTTCAGCCAATCTTTTTCCAGGTAATTAAAAATTAATTTGGTGAGCTTAGGAGCTTGAATGATACTGTAATTCGAAGGTCAGACCCTTTGTTCTATTACTCTTCATCTCGAACTTCGTCAATATGGGGATGGCCACATGGTCTTCTCCCATCGATGTCACCAATGTCTATGTCCTCGTTGTCGACTACTCATCCACCCTTCCCGGAGCTATTTTGGTCCATGTCTCTCTTTAATTGACGGGCTTATCGTTGCCATTATGGTGCTCTCCTCGAGCAAGATCACTAGTTTATGGTCCTCCCTGCATTTTACAAGGAGTCGAGGAGGTCGCCAATGAAGGATGAGGAGGAGCTAAGAAGTCCAATGGGCTTTCTCAAAAAGCAAGTAGCATCTATCCCTTACACAATCGTACATGAAAAGGGGTAAAGCTCCTGTCTTTATCTCATGTTTGCCCTTTCTTGATCTAGATCTGGGTGGCTTCTTTATGTTTTGGCTCCTTCTCTATTTTTTTGACATGTGTTTGGTAGGAGGTTGGACAGAGTTGAACTGCATCGTAGGTAAGAGAAGACAAAGGCAAGTATGCAATTGATTTTTTAAATTAATTTCAGATCTAGCAACCCACGAATTGGTTTTGATGTTCATTGTGATGTCGGAATAAAGGTTTCAGGAGCTGGATGCTCGAGAAATGGATATATGACAGAGGTCTAAGGAGCCCAATAGAAGAAGAAGCTCCGAAAATAACTCAGTTAAGAACTTCGAGAGAGAGAGAGAGAGATAAAAGAGAGAGAATAGAGAATAGAAGGGGAGGGGGAATAACAGAAATCTATTTTCAAATATTCATCATCATGCCTCTAGTTTCTGTTTCATCACCCTATATGGTGGCATCAGCTAATCTGGAAAAGACTAAATTGTCCTTGGCTTACAATAAAACAAAAATAGGAAATAGACCTATAAATGGCCCAACACAAATAATAGAACATAGGCTGGTGGGCTTTAAGGCATGAGGCCCAAGTTCAGCTAACACAACTTCAAGTCCAGTTCTTCCTTAGCCATGAATCAGCTTCAATGCCAAAATCCCAATTCGATAAAATTCCTAATTCATTGCCATAAACCCTAGATTCATCTTCTGAATTCACCACATAACAATCCCCACCGTTCAAGTTTCTTGTCCTCAAGAAACAAAAAAGATTGAATAGAGATGAATCGATCCTCCTTGCTAGAGCTAGGGCGTCAGCGTCGTTCCACCATTTCTTCGTACAATGATGCAAGGCGAGCTTCTTCTTATCTTCTAAAATCAACACTCGAGGAGCTGGTTCTCCTGGTTGTGGTCGAAACCTGATGAATCATTTCGAGGGAGAGGTATATAAGGTGGAGTGCACCCTCAAAGAATCAGGTATTATCAAGGTACGTAACATCTCACTCCCCTCTTCAATCCTTTGATATTGACCCAAATAGTTAGGGCTGAGATGTTGTGCCTTCTTATTCAATAGCATATGTTGACAATGGATATAATATGTGTAATCGACTTGAAGCTCGGGCATGCAAAACCTGGTTTGAATCATCCAAACGGAAGGTAACTCTAAAATATTGCTCTTGTTCCTTTTTTGGTCAGTGTTTTGTTCACTTTTCTTAACTTGTTGAATCATCGTGTTCTCAACACATGGTAAAGACATGAGTAAGTTGGGGACCTCTTGTACTGATTGCATCTTTTGGTTTTTGATGTGCTGTAGGGAAAACCAAAGTAGCCAGAGGATCTTCTTATTGGCCATGAAGCTACTGTCCATTGCCTTGACAAAATAGTTTCCGTCAAAGCACAAAAACTGCAACGTAGGTAACATGCCAGCCATAGCTTCAAGAGTGGAGATACCAGTAAACATATGAAACTGAAGGTAAGACTCTAAGCAAAGATTAACAGCTTCAATTTTCTCTTGTGTTGGTATGTCACATATGATTGTTTCATTGAGTAAATCCTCTGAATATTAGGGAAAAAATAGGCGAGAGGACTGCTAATGAGCCTTGTACGATTTTCCCTGATTGATCATCATTATCTACTGATCTGTTACCTGTAAAGTATCCTGACCTACATTCCCTTGCACGAAGTCATGTGCAGTGCCTTCCTAGCTTAAATTGTTGCAAGGTTTGTTTGAAGCATGTAGGTTCCTCCAATCCTGGAACTTCTAACACACTTCCATAGCCTCTCAAATTTAGTATCAGTGTATCACCTTTGGACTTCTTCTCTTGCATCAGACCGATAACCTCTGCTGTTCCATTTCTCTGTAGGTTATTTTGCCACATAGCATAAGCTGAATTAGTAGGGTTTCTTGCATACTTCTCATTTTAGCACAGTAGCACATTCTCAACATCTGCGATGGTTTTACCACCTACTTCTCCCAGTATTTCCAACAGGTAAAGTTTTCTACCCTTTTGAAGTTTTTGTTCCTGGCTGCATTTTAGGTTTCTGATCTGGTTGTTGGATATAGTAAAGGGTGTTATGTTAATGTTGGTATTGGTGACTGTACATAATGAGTTTAGGGGTTTAAATGATTGGTATGGTTGTTTGTGAGTTGAGGATGGTGTATATTTTGGCTTGGTTAATGGAATGGGTGTGAAACAATCTATGACTTTCTTCTCCTTCACAAACATGGTGTCCTCTATCACATCTTTCTCAAACACCACATAAAACTCAGCCTCATCCCCTTTTCTGTATGTCCCAAACTTATCTCCACCTTTTACTAACTTGCTGCAGTTGTGATCTTCAATTAATCCTCTCTTACCAACACATCCATACTCGATAACTAACTCATTATAAGCTAAACTATTCGATCAAAAATCATACTTGGATATTTTATCGAACACCTTCCGTGCATCACTCATATTCCCTTCCTTCCTCAACCTTCCAATAGAAATGTCAAAAAAAGTATACTCCGAAGGTAGCTCAGCCTCTAATAGCTCATCTTTAAGCTCTCCTAACCCATATTCAGTATTATCAACATCCATATCCATCTTAGGAAGCTCCTCTTTCGGATTAACACACAAACTGTCTAAATCTGTTAAAATACAAGTAGATCCAAGTGTAGATGTTACCTAGACAGTCTCTAACTCTAAGGACCTTGCTTGTTCTTCATTAGATCTAGCTTGTGAAAGCTTGTCAAGACCTTGGATCTTCTCTTGGTTTCCTGTTTCTATGATAGGGAAAATTGATCTCATGACAAACTTCCAGCAAAGCGATCCACAGGTTCCTTCATCTTCTCTATGTGTGTGTTCATCATCTATGTATTAGCATCTACCTTAGCAATCAAGTCCTTGATTAACTTGGCCAGCTCTTTATTTTTTATTTTCAAGTCAGTAAGGGATCACACAGCCGAGGAAATGACTGCTCTAATACCAAATAATGTCAAAATAAAGGTTTCAGGAGCTGGATGCTCGAGAAATGGATAGATGACCGAGGTCTAGGGAGCCGGTCATTTCCTAGACGATGGTTTTCATCTAAAGAGCAGCGGTCTTGCCGTCGTCGATGGTGAGACCGGCGATGGTAGTACAGCTACGTCGTTTCATCTTTTCTTAGAGAGTCGAAGGAAGAGGAAGGAGATGAAATTTTGTTTGTTTTGTGAGGGTATTTTAGTCATTTGAATAACAAAAATGAGAAAAAAGAGTTGCTAACGTGGGCCAGGGACCCGAACTTATAATAAAATCGAAAACGGAAGATGTCGGAATATTTTTTGAAACAAGAAAGACTAAATCATTGATTTAGTCAAATAAAAAAAATACTACAGTAATTTGCCCTAAAATTCACTTTTCCCAAAAAATTTGGCTTTACGACCCGATTCCAAATTAGGAAACAATTTAGGAAAATAAAACCCTTCGCAGCACTTGTTCCGCCGGTCAGCAACCAACACTTCGATGGAGCATTGGGAAGCTTACTCTACCCCAGATGAGCATGCGACACTGAGATGCCGGAACCCCGAACACTACGATGATGACCTTCCTTACACTTCGGCTTCCTCCTTGCCCAAGTTACAGTTCAGGTATTAAAAAAAAGGTACATTTTTTCACAATTGTAATATGAGTAATATTTTGGGATGATGATCTTTCTCTTTGTTTGAACGGAAAATGTTTCCGACCAATTAAATAGGAGTGATCTTTCGAAGGGTAAATGGAATGAGGAATTGGGTTTCGCCGAGGTGATTGAGAAGAAGGGCAATACGTGGGTATCAACTGGGATCGTTCGTTCCGGGAAGACCTTTTGCTTTATTGAGGAGGCTACGTGGGTACCACTTCTGAACTCTTTTTCTTTTGTTAAGCCTTCTGCATCAACCCGCTTCGTTTCGGTCTTCATTCAATTTGATGTTGATATCGCTGGCGTTCGGATCAGGTACCTGGTCGAAATTGGGGCGTTGCGCCTCGTGGACGAGAATGACACGGTTTATACGTTGGAAGATGTTTATGGGAAAGTTGCTGGAGGGAAGTGTGGATGTTGCTGGGAGCAATACGAGGCTTATAGGCACCTTAAGTTGCTCGGTTATATAGTTGGGAGTCATGGTGTTTGTTGGAGTGTCAAGGGTGCGAATGGAGATCGGGCTAGAAAAGAAGTGGAGTTAGACACCTTGTTACTTGTTAGAGGAAATGCTTCGTGAATTGCGGATGGATGAGATTAGACCGGATTTTGATGTGTATTTGTTGTTTGTCGGAGTGGTGTACTTGATTAGGATCTACTTCAGTCGAGGCAAGTGTTGGACACTTTCTCCGTAAGACAAGATTGCCCCATATATTTCAGTGCGGTACTGGCTTCCGCAATCGTCCCCAAGATACAATGACTGTTTAGGGCATTTCCAAAACCGTTGCAAACGTATCTCGAAACTTTCTGGCGAACCCTTATATACCCAGAACTTTCGAACTCTTTTCTAAGTGAAGAACGGGGGGAGAGGAGAAGTCAACAAAGCTCGGAAATGCAATTGCTGCTGGGATGAGAATTCTGGCATGGGGGCTGGCCTATTTATAGGCTGGAGGAGGCAGGGAGGCAGCCACCCCGAAGGGACGCGTCCGCTCGGCCAACAGGCTGACTGGCTGCGCTCGTGGCCCTTCGGTGGCTTCTGGATAATTCAAGGCGTGCCAGGCTGCGGTCGTAGCCCTTCGGTGATGGATCTCGCAGCCCTTCGACCTTCTGGGAGCCTCCTGGACTTTCCACTCCGTCGTGCCTCTTCGGTGGCCAACCTGAAGGCGCTCGCAGCTCCTCGTCGCTTCGATAGCTGTGCAGCTGCCTCCGGACCCGGGCAAAATACTTAAGGCTCCTCCAGCTCCTCGCGACCGTGCGAAGTGCCAAGTGCGCCACAAAGGGCCCATTGCGACCTGCGTCCAATACGCCATGCTCGTGCTCGTGCTCGTGCTCGTGCTCGTGCTCGTGCTCGTGCTCGTGCTCGTGCTCGTGCTCGTGCTCGTGCTCATACTCGGACGGTGCTTCGCACCGTCCTCGCACGCAGCTAGCGGTGGGTCAGCCTTTTAGGAAGTCAATCAAGATGAGAGGCAAGGAGGGGAATTCCTTATAAACAAGAAAATCCTCCTTGCTCTATTTAATGTGGGATTGCAACCTTCCATCTCCCTTTGGGCCTTTCCTTTATTGGGCTTGCATTGAATTTTCCATTCAAAACCCAACAATCCCCCACATGAATGATGATTAATGCATGCATACTCTAATCGAAAGTTCTGACGTGTTATTATTGCATCGAGATAGGTAGCTTGCGGCTTTGAACCTTCTTTAGTAATATGTTATCAGATTTACTCGCTGCTCGGTGAACGCGATGTTTTGAACCGTCAGATTTTGGTGTAAACCAAGACAATAATATTTACACAATAATAACCCTAGTATATTTAGGTTCTCACGTTGTGTCCGTTTCGGCCATGGACCGTATCTTGGATTCATAAGTGTTTTTCCCATTTGAAGCAGCCTCACTTCACACTTACATAGGTGATCTCCTATCAGGAGTATCCTGCCATACTCCACCTTAATCAAGGTATAGGAATTATTAAAAGCGTAATGCTTAACCTTACCACACCGCTGCAGGCTAACACCTGGGCTGCTTCTGAGAATGAGATAGGTTCCAGGTGATTAAACTGAACCCTCCATAACTTAGTTTTCTCATTGAACCAAGTTTGTGGGATCTCCACTCATCATGGTTGAGTTACCGCTATGGACGTTCTTTAGTGTGTGGATTTTAATCCCATTCCCCTTACTGCGCTGTACATTTGATCTCTATTGATTCCTTTCGTAAAAGGATCAGCTAAGTTGTCCTTGGACTTTACATAATTAACGGTGATCACCCCACTAGAGATCAACTGTCTAACGGTATTGTGTCTCCGACGGATATGTCGAGACTTTCCGTTGTACAATGTACTTTGTGCTCTCCCGATTGCAGACATGCTATCACAATGTATCAATACGGGAGGCACCGGTTTACTCCAGCACGGAATATCCTCTAGGAAATTTCTGAGCCATTCAGCTTCTTCGCCAGCTTTGTCTAGTGCTATAAACTCCGACTCCATGGTGGATCGAGCTATGCACGTTTGTTTAGAGGACTTCCAAGACACAGCTCCTCCTCCTATGGTGAATACGTATCCACTCGTGGATTTGGAGTCCTTAGTGTCTGATATCCAGTTTGCATCACTGTATCCTTCTAATATAGCTGGATATTTAGTATAATGTATGCCATGGCTTATGGTATGTTTTAAATACCGTAAAACCCTTTCCAGAGCTAGCCAGTGATCCTTCCCTGTATTACTTGTGAATCCACTAAGTTTACTAACTGAGTACGCAATATCGGGACGAGTGCAGTTTGTTAAATACATCAAGGATGTGCTGCATGTCCCGGACATCCGCAAGAACTTAGTCTCTGGCTCACTGTTAAGCAAAGTCGGTCTTAAGCTTGTATTTGAGGCTGATAAGTTTGTACTGACCAAAGCGGGTCAATTCATAGGAAAGGGTTATCTAGAAAGGGGGCTATTTAAGATGAATGTAATAACTGTACATCGCACCTTTAACAGTGAAAATAAAATTAATGCTTCTTCTTACTTGGCCGAGTGTTCTAATTTATGGCATGGTAGATTACGACACGTAAATCTAAACTCGCTAAGAAAGTTAGTAAGTTTAAATTTATTACCGAATCTAGAGTTCAACCCATCCGATAAATGTGAAGTATGTGTGGAGGCTAAAATGACCAAAGCACCTTTCCATTCAGTGGAAAGAAGTACTACGCCTTTAGAGTTAATTCATACGGACACTCACATTTCCTCGAGGATTCGCTTTCGTGGAGCTAGGAAGAGAGCCGGACGATCTGTGGGTATTTGCATTTGCTATTTGCCCAAGTTGCCTCTCCATATTATGCATGGTGGGTCCTTGACCCTTGAGGATTTGTTCAAAGTTATCTTGCCTTGATCTTTGTTGTTGTATGGCAGCCAAAATTTGGCCTTGTTGGCTATCCATCCCTCCAACTTCTTGCATAAACTTTTTCATCTTGCCGAACTTCTCCTCAATAGCTCCCATCCGATCCATCAAAGAAAAATATGGTTGTAAACTTGGAGGAGGCCCTTGAGGTGTATTACGAAGAGGAGGTCCCTTATCTGGGACAATGGCCATGTTATCTCCACTACTTCCTCCCTTCTAAGAGAAGTTTGGGTGATTTTTTCACCCGGGATTGTAAGTAGAGGAATATGGGTTTCCAATCCTATTTGCTCCTTGCCCTTGGCGACCAACGAAATTCACTTCCTCTGTAGTAGAGCCCAACATGGCACACTATGTTGGAATAAATGCATAATTAATGCATTTGGCCCAAGCTGGAAGGCCAAAGCTGAAAATCCCAAGCTGAAAAGACCAAGCTGAGGATGGGAGAACTATTACTACATCGAAAATTGCAAGAAAATTTTCCCTGTTTATAAGGAGAAGCTCCAAGCTGGCGTAACATTAAATGTTCTACCTGAAGAGCTGACCGAAGCTGCCTGCGAGGATGGTGCGTAGCACCATTCGAGCACGAGCACGAGTACGCACATGCACATATGCATGCACACGTGCGTGTGCGCATGACACATTGGATGCAGGTTGCATTGGGTGCTTTGTGGCGCACTTGGCACTTCATACTTGCACATTGTCGTGAGGAGCTGGAGGAGCTTCGAAGTTTTGAAAAAGCTCAAAAACCACTCAGGCTGCTCGGATGAAGAGACACGAAGGGTTGGAACATCCCGGAGACTTCCAGATGGCTGAAGGGTTGCGAGATTCCTCGCAAAGGAGTGCGAGCGAAGGCATGTGCTCAGATGCCTACCGATGGGACACAAGCGGAGAGCTGCCTGCCGAAGGGTTCCAGAATGCTTTCGAAGAGCCACGAGCACAACCAGTCTACCTGCTGGCCGAACAGACGCACCCCTTCGGAGTGCCAGCCTCCCTCCCATCCAGCGCCTATAAATAGGCCCCTCCCCTTCATTCGTTAGCAATTGTAGGCTCTCTCTCCCTCTCTCAGAAAGTTTTGAATATCCAAGGTTCGCCTGAAGCTTCGAGGGTCGTTGCGCTGCGAACTCGAAAGCAGCCTAGTTGTTGTATCTTGGGAACGATTGTCGCTGCCCGTAAGCACTAAATACGAGGCAATCTCATCTTACGGAGAAAGAGTCCAAATCTTGCCTTGACTATACCAGATCCTAATCAAGTACACCACCTCCGAATACAAACAATATTCGTAAGACGAGATTAGTGTACTTGAAGATAGCATCATCAAGCTTCGTACTAACACCAGTGCTGGCAATCCCGGGAACTGTCCACGCCGAAAGGCCGACCAAGTTCAACAGTACCGAGTTCAAAAGGTGGCAACAAAAGATGCTGTTCTACCTGACGATGCTCAACTTTGTCCGATTCTTGAAGGAAAAGGCTTCAAAGGTGGCAGAAAATGAGGCAGGTTGATCCACAGAAGATCAAACCCTTGATGCATGGAGTCACATCGACTTCCTATGTCGTAACTATGTCCTAAATGGCTTAGACGATGCCCTTTACAATGTCTATGCAGGTACTAAGACTGCGAAAGAATTGTGGGACTCCCTGGAGAAGAAGTACAAAATGGAGAATGTCGGGATGAAGAAATTGATCGTCGGAAGGTTCTTCGACTTCCAGATGGTGGACTCTAAGAATGTCATAGACCCAAGTTTAGGAGCTGCAACTGATTCTACATGAGATTCACGCTGAAGGCATGCAACTCAGCGAGTCTTTCCAAGTGGCTGCTCTAATTGAGAAGCTACCCCCCTGTGGAAGGTCTTCAAGAACTATCTCAAGCATAAGAGGAAGGACATGGGGCTAGAAGACCTGATCGTGAGACTAAAGATCGAGGAAGACAACCGAAAGTCTAAAGTCAAGACCAGCAAGACCAACTCTGAGGCTAAGGTACACCTCGCTGAGTGAAGTACTGACAAGAAGAGGAAGAAGCCCGAGAAAAAGCAGAAGAAGCAAGAGCCAAAGCAAAAGAAGGCTAAGAAGATCAAGGGCAACTGCGACAAGCCCGGACACATGGCAAAAGATTGTCGCTTGCCAAAAAGGGACGATCATGAAAAGGCTTATCTGGTCTAAGACCTGTCTGAGCTATACTTATCCGCCGTAGTGTTTGAAGCCAATCTGGTGGATAACCCAAGAGAGTGGTTCATTGACACGGGGGCAACCTAACAAATCTATTCAAACAAGGAGATGTTCTCATCCTATATCTCGATCAACAGACTTAAGTTGTTTATGGGTAACTCCGCCACTTCCCCCATAGTCAAATTAGGCCAAGTGGTGCTGAAGCTGACCTCCGGAAAAGAGTTGACCCTCAAGGATGTGCTGCATGTCCCAGACATTCATAAGAATTTAGTATCCGGCTCAGTGTTAAGCAAAGTTGGGATGAAGCTAGTATTCGAGGTCGATAGGTTTGTATTGACTAAGGCTGGTACCTTTGTAGGAAAGATTACCTCGAGAGGGGGCTCTTCAAGATGAATGTAATAACTGTTAAATGCGCCTTTAATGGCCCTAATAAAGTTGTTAATTCTTCTTACTTGGCTGAGTGTTCTAACTTATGGCATGATAGATTAGGACACGTAAATTTGAGCTCACTAAGAAAGTTAGTAAGTTTAAATTTATTGCCTAAAATAGAGTTTGACCAAAATAATAAATGTGAAGTATGTGTAGAGGCAAAAATGACCAAAGCACCTTTTCATTGGGTGGAAAGAAGTACTACACCTTTAGAGTTAATTACACCTTTAGAGTTAATTCATACTAATATCTGCGATATGAAACACGTGCAAACTAGAGGTGAAAAAAAGTATTTCATCAGATTTATTGATGATTGCACAAGGTACTGTTATGTACATCTCTTGAAAGGGAAAAACAAAGCTCTAGAAGCTTTCAAGAGTTATAAGAATGAGGTTGAAAAGCAACTTAGCACTAAAATTAAGATGATTCGAATTGATAGAGGGGGAGAATATGTAGCTCCGTTTGAGGAATTCAGCCAACAAAATGGCATTATTCATCAGACAACAGCTCCATACTCAACTCAATCAAATGGCGTATCTGAACGCAATAATCGAACTCTTAAGGAGATGATAAACGCTATTTTGATTAGCTCGGGCTTATCCCAAAACTTGTGGGGGGAAGCTATGCTCTCAGCTAATCATATTTTAATCAAATTGCCACACAAAAAAAGGGACAAAACCCCATATGAATTATGGAAAGGGAGAAAGCCTTCATACGGTTACCATAAAGTGTGGGGGTGCCTAGCCAAGGTAAAAATACCTCCGCCTAAAAGGGTGAGAATAAGACCCAAGACCGTTGACTGCATTTTCATCGGATATGCTTACAACAGTAGCGCCTACCAATTTCTAGTGCACAAGTCTAAAAACTCTGAAATCAACGAGGGAATGGTTATAGAATCAAGGAATGCAACATTCTTTGAGAATATCTTTCCAAACAAGGAGAGGAAAGACCCAAGCTCTAATAAAAGAGCTCATGAAGCTACTCAAGGTTCTCATCAAGTTGCTGAGGAACCTAGACGCGGCAAAAGGGCCAGAACGGCCAAGTCATTTGGTCCAGATTTTCTGACATACGTGTTAGAAAATAAACCTGGGACAATCCAAGAGGCATTATCTAGTTCAGATGCTCCTCTTTGGAAAGAAGCTATCAATAGTGAGATAGAATCCATCATTCAAAATCACACGTGGGAAATCGTGGATCTTCCACCAGGTTGCAAACCTTTAGGTTGCAAGTGGATCCTTAAAAAGAAATACAAAGATGATGGATTAATCGATAAGTACAAAGCTAGGTTGGTAGCTAAAGGGTACAAACAGAAGGAAGGATATGATTTCTTTGACACGTATTCGTCGGTCATAAGAATCACATCTATTAGAATGCTCATAGCTATTGCAGCACTCCATAACCTCGAGATACATCAGATGGATGTAAAAATAGCTTTTCCAAATGGAGAATTGGAAGAGGAGATTTATATAGAACAACCTGAAGGATTTGTTGCCCCCGGACAAGGACATAAGGTATGCAAGCTGGTCAAGTCACTGTACGGGTTGAAACAGGGGCCGAAAGAATGGCATGAGAAATTTGACAGAACAATGATGTCAAATGGCTTTAAGATTAATGAGTGTGATAAATGTGTATACATTAAAGGCACACCTGATGATTATGTAATTATATGTCTGTATGCAGACGACATGCTAATCATGGGAAGCCGTAATGATCTTATCGTGAAAACTAAGAATATGTTAAAGAATAACTTTGACATGAAAGATATGGCTCTAGCTGACATCATACTAGGGATTAAAATCTCTAGGACTACTGAAGGAATTATCTTGTCACAATCTCACTATATTGAGAATGTACTCAAGAAATTCGAAACTTTTGACAAACATCCAGCTGAGACTCCGATAGACCTAAGTCTACATTTAGCTAAAAATAGAGGGGACCCAGTATCTCAACTAAAATATGCAAGGATCATTGGGAGCCTGATGTACTTAACAAATTGTACACACCCTGATATTACGTATTCAGTTAACAAGCTTAGTAGATTCACAAGTAATCCAGGAATGGATCACGGACTAGCTCTGGAAAGGGTTCTAAAGTATCTAAAATATACTTTGAACCATGGCATACTATATACGAGATATCCAACTATATTGGAAGGATACAGTGATGTGAATTGGATATCAGATACTAAAGACTCCAAATCTACTAGTGGTTATTTGTTCACCATAGGTGGCAGAACTGTGTCCTAGAAATCCTCTAAATAAACATGCATAGCTCGATCCACTATGGAGTCAGAGTTTATAGCACTAGACAAAGCTGGGAAAGAAGCTGAATGGCTCAGAAACTTCCTAGAGGATATTCCTTGTTGGAATAAGCTTGTACTTCCTATATTGATACATTGTGATAGCATGTCAGCAATCGGGAGAGCATAAAGTACTATATACAATGGTAAGTATCAACACATCCGTAGGAGATATAACACCATTAGGCAATTAATCTCTGGTGATATAATTACCATTGATTATGTGAAGTCCAAGGACAACATAGCTGATCCTTTGACGAAAAGAATCAACAGAGATCAAATGTATAATGCAGTAAGTGGAATGGGGTTAAAATCCACACATTAAAGAACATTCATAGCGATAACTTAACCATGATGAGTGGAAATCCCACAAACTTGGTTCAATGAGACAAGTAAGTTATGGATGGTTCAGATGATTACTTGGAACCCTTCCCATTCTCAGAAGCTGCCCAAGTGCGAACCTGCAGAGGTGTGGTAAGGTTAAACGTCTATAATTTTAATGATTCCTATACCAGGAAAAGGTGGAGTATGGCATGATACTCCTAATGGAAGATCACCTATATAAGTGTAAAGTGAGGCCGCTTCAAATAGAAAAACACTTATGAATCCAAGATAAGGTCCATGGCCGAAATGAACACAACGTGAGAACCAAAGGATATTAGAATATCATTGTGTAAATGTTATTGTCTTGGTTTACATAAAAAAGCTGACCAGTTTAAGACATCGCATTCACTGAGCAGCAAGTAAATCCGATAACATCTTACTAGAGAAGGTTCAAAGACGTAGCTACCTATCTCGATGCAATGATATTTCATCGAAACTTTTCTTAAAAGTATCAGCATGCATTAATCATCATTCATGTGGGGGATTGTTGGAATAAATGCATAATTAATGCATTTGGCCCAAGCTGGAAGGCCCAAGCTGAGAATGGGAGAACCATTACCTCATTGAAAATCGTAAGGGATTTTTCTCTGTTTATAAGGAGAAGTTCCAAGCTGGTGTAACATTAAATGTTCCACCTGAAGAGTTGACCGAAGTTACCTGAGAGGATGGTGCAAAGTGCCATCCGAGCACGAGCACGAGCATGGGCACAGGCACGAGAATGAGCATGAGCACGTACGTGCACGTGCACGCACATGCGCACGTACATGTGCGTATGTCGCATTAGACGCAGGTCGTAATGGGCGCTTTGTGGCATTTGTTAGCAATTGTAGGCTCTCTCTCCCTCTCTCAGAAAGTTCCAAATATCTAAGGTTCGCCTGAAGTTTCGAGGGTCGTTGTGCTACGAACTCAGAACCAGCCTAGTCGTTGTATCTTGGGGACGATTGCCGAAGCCCGTAAGCACTAAATACAGGGCAATCTCATTTTACAGAGAAAGAGTCCAACTCTTGCCTCGACTGTACCAGATCCTTATCAAGTACACCACCTCCAAATACAAACAATACACTCTTGGTTCTCATGGCCAACAGTGCGACAACCTTCACAATTTATTTGCACGGCCGCTACATTGATTTTGTTCAAGCTTAGATCATTCACCTTCTTTGTCAACAAAGTCAATTGAGCTTGAATAGAGGAGGCAATATCAATATCAATAACTTATATTTGCTCCTTACTTGGTTGCCTCACTCTCTCATTGGCCGTTAGAATGTTTGTAGCCGCCAACTCCTCCAAGATGTGTTAGGCATCATCCATATCCTTTCTCTAGAAGGATCCGTTGGAGGCGAAATCAACCGTGCCCCATGTTGAGGATCCAAGACCGAAGTAAAAAAGTTTGGAGTAAAGATTCCTCCGTCAAGTTATGGTGTGGGCAACTCCTTTGCAATCCCTTGAATCTCTCCCAAGCTTCACTCAAAGACTCAATCTCAAATTGTTGAAAATTGTTAATCTCCTTCACGAGCCTATTCATCTTTGAGAAGGGAAAGTACTTTTCCAGGAAGGCATTAGCTAGCTCCTCCCACTTGGCTATCGATGACCCAACCAATTGCTTGTACCAAATCTTGACCTTTTTCTTCAAAGTAAATGGGAACAACTTAAGCTTCACGGCATCATCGTAAGCTCCATTATATCTAAAGGTGTCGGCTATCTCAAAAAAGTTAGCAATATGGTCATTGGGATCTTCATTCTGCAACCCATAGAATTAGACCGAAGCTTGGAGTATGTGTATCACAGCCGACTTGATCTCGAAATTGTTAGCCTGGATATTTGGCCTAGGGACTCCGGACATTGCCCCCTTAAGGTGGGTCTAGAATAATCCATGAGAGTCCTTCGAGGAGCTCCATCTCCTTGCGCATTTCCTTGCGCATCTCCGTGTGGCTCGTCCCTTGGATGAGCTTGTTAGTTTATCCTTGCTTGAATTCTTCTCTCTTGTCGCAATGTCCTTTCCAAATATCCAATGACCACTTCTATTTCCACCGGAAGGTTGTCGCTGGAATGAGTTAGCGGCATGCGACAAACAAGTACCTTGCAAGACAAATAACAAAGGTACTAAGTAACCAAGTAAACAAAAATAAATGTCCTAATCCAAGTTCGTAAGCCAAATTAAGTGTCTATCACCTAATCCCCGGCAACGGCACCAATTGAAAGGAAGGATTTTTACACCCCTCTTGCAATAAAGAGTAAGTTAGGGATTGTCGTCCCACAAGGACTAAGTTCTAGGCCTCAAATATGAGTTGGTTACTACAACGACTAAACTAGAAGATGATTTAAACAATAAAAGAAAGAGTGGGCTTGGCACTATAGACACCTAGATAACCAAATGACCTATGGGATTTATTAAGTTCATGTTATGGTCTGGGTGTTTCTAAAGAAAATAATCAATGCTCCTGCCATTAATTAGTCTAAATCGATTATTAATTAAGTTTAGTTGAACTAATCATGCTCTCATAACTAATTAGCCACTAATCTAACTAATTACCAATTATAACCATCACTCTTTGGATAACTAACCACCTCATGAGATGCCACATCATAAGACAACTAATTAACTAGTTAAATAGTCTATTAATCCTAACTCCTCCTGGTGATTAGTATTAATTATGTTCATAATCAAGGTGATCAAGCAAAATTAAGCATTAAACTCATTAACTAGTTCATAAACCTTAGCATTTTAACCCCACTAAACTATAGGCTAAATAGATGCCATCAAGGCACCAAACCCACTAATCAACTACTCACACATATCAACTACACAGCTAAACACATCCATTAAATAAAGCAAGTAAACCACGAACATAAAAGAGAGGGTTAAAGAAAGCTCAAGATGATCTTTAAAGCTTCCAAAAGTTCTCTTTCAAGTTCTCTACAAGCTCCAACAATGGTGAGCCAAGTTCTCTTCCAAAGAGAAAAGTGAGTGGAGTGGGTGAGTGAGTTTATGAAAATATTTAAGTTCTAAGAGTTGGCTTCCAAGGAAAGCCAAGGAGGCTATTTATACAAAAATTTCCAACTCAAACTAACTAAACTATTTCTAAAGTTCCAGCCAAGTAAAGCCATGGACAATCCCAAAATGGACCCAAAATAGTTCATGAATTCCGACCCATCTCGGCTAGGCAAGTTTTCAGATTTGAAGCTTGACATTGGATACATTTTTCACCCTTTTAGTCCAAATTTGAAGAAGACCATCAGAAATAAAGTTGTAGCCACGGATGTCTTCTTTCCAGAACCATCTCACTTGTCTCCATCGGACTTTTTATGTGAACGTTATCTTTATTTGAG
This sequence comes from Hypericum androsaemum, assembly GCA_963995505.1. Classification (NCBI taxonomy): domain Eukaryota; kingdom Viridiplantae; phylum Streptophyta; class Magnoliopsida; order Malpighiales; family Hypericaceae; genus Hypericum; species Hypericum androsaemum. The sequence continues at coordinate 4,579,802 of OZ023191.1, forward strand.
TCAGTCGAGGTCAATCTGTCCAATGTCGTCGAGGTCCCGATCGTGCACCATCCAAGGTGCATCAATATCCTTCTCGCATCTCCCCAAAGTCTCCTAGCAATAAACACTAACAAAATGTAATAAAAATCACAAGAACTACACTAAAATATTCAAAGCAAGAAATATGACATTACATCAATACATAACAAACAAAAATACCAGAAACAACAAAAACTAACACTAAAACATACATAGATGATAGAGTATTTCCACACTCATCAATGTCCTCCACAAGTTTTCTATACGGAGATGACTCTCGTCAGTGGCTCTGGGCTAACATTTTAGACACTACCTTTCCCATAGATGGACCTCTATGGGCTACGACCTTCGTTACTGCTTGTTAGTGGTTATGGCGATGGCGGAGCGACTCTGCCTTCTAGCCTGGCACCACCTCGGAGCACCCCCCCCTCCCTCATCACCTCACAAGCAAGGAAGTTTGCTCGTATCCTAGTAGACCAAAATACTCCATTACCTCTCCACCGGCAGATCCTAGTCTCCTGGCAGCGACCTAGGGTGGGATTCGTCAAGCTCAATACTAATAGAGCTTTGATGGGCAAACCTGGTCCTACTGGGGCTGGTGGTATCATCCGGGACTTGGGTGGTCTTTGCATGTGCAGGTTCACTAAAGGCATTAGTAGTTGTACTTTCCTGGCTGGTGGAGCTTTAGGCTTTGGTCCTTGGACTTAAGCTAGCTTGGGAGAGGGGGTTCAGGAGGGTTTTGGTGGACTAGTCTCTGGCCATTCTCTGTGTCGGGCATCCCATTGATCGCGCCCACCCCCTTGCCACCCTCATTTTGAGGGTGAGAGAGCTCTTGGCAGAGGATTGGGAGATTGTTATTTAGCATGCCTGGCATGAGGGGAATCGGGTGGCTGATGTCCTCTCCAAGGCTGCTCTCCAGATGTCTTTCGAGTATGCTATTTTTGACGCCCCCAGGTTTTTCTACTGATGTGTACTTGGATGACTTGCATGGTGTTAGTATCCGCTATACCCGTATGTCTAGAGTCGGTGATGGTGCTGAGCCAAGGGGGGATCTTCCTTCCCTTGTTGTATTTTTTAGTGACGGTGCAAGACCAGGTTATGCGATATTCCAAACATCAAGGGGGACTTTCCTTCCCTATGTACTCTTTCCCTATCACAGATTTTTCCCATTGGGTTTTCTCGTGATAGGGTTTTGATGAGGCCGAGAGGGGGTCTTGCACTGAATAGGTTATATTTGGCCATTTCGCTAATATATCCCAGGGTTTTTTGTCCCTCTATTCCACCAAAATATATATACCGTTTACGCGAGTGGTTGGGGGGTGGTTGTCGCTAATGGCCTCCCCCTCGTCGGTTGTTTACTTTTCTCGCTTTAATTTTTTGGGTTTTGTCTGTGTTTATTTTCTGTGACCCTTGTCTTAATATTTCAATTTGTGTGAGATGCTTTTGTTCACGAGTCACACTTGTTTGCGGCTTCATCTGACTTTGGATTATGTTTATCTGCTTTTGCTTGGATCGACTATTATTAGATCTGAGATCCATTCAAATCTCGTTGTCTTTTTCTGGTAGTTGCAGGTGGAGAACCTTGTCTCGTTGACTTTTGTCGACCTTGGCTCTCATTTGTGTGCATCTCGTATGCATTCAAATGCCCACGAGCTTGTCTCGTGGTTATTGGCCGTAGCTTTGTCTCAGCAGAATCCCACTCAGTCGTTTGACTTTTGTGCCTTCTCGACTGTCCATCGCTCCCCCTGTGCAACTTTTCAGTCATTGGATTGGCTATCATCTTTTGTGTGGTCTTATCCTCTTCGTTTTTATCTTTACTGTATTGTAACTTCTTATTTAATATACGCCTTAAGCCATCTTTATCCCTAAAAAAAGATTTACGTGCTTTTTCTATATTGTAATTTTTTCCATTGAATTTTACTATGATCGAGTTTTATTGAGAATGATAATCGCAACTTCGCAAGAGTATTCTACGCTAATTATAATGTATTTATGATTTTATTTATATATGGACTTTGACCCTCCACTTTGAAAAAAAATGGAAAAGTGCACTTTACTACCCCTTGGTTTCACCGATATCAAGTTTAGGCCGTGTAGTTTAAAATTGGAAATTTAGTTTTTGTGCTTTCACAAAATTTGAAAAATACGGCCCATTCCGAATGACAGGGCTAAAATTATCATTTGACTTGCCACGTAGGTGAAAATGATGCAGTTTTGCTGTCTACGTGGCATGCTGACTAGGTAAGTTACGCGACTCGTAAAGGTTATTTATGGGATAATTATCAAATCAGTCCCAACTATTCTTTCAATTATTTCAAAATCCCTCACCTACAATTCCATCTTCAACCTTTTAACATTTCAGCCTTCCAGGAGATGACACAGATTACAATCCCCCTTCCCGCTGGCGTCCATCCTTCGGCGCCGATCGATCATCCTCTTGAACATCACGTCGAACTTCCCGGCGACCCCGATCATTCTGTGGTGTAGTCCCTGGGGGTCAAACTACTTGAACAACGGGAAAAAGTCTGCCAAATTTGGCATCCCGAGCAGCTTTGAAAATGATTTTACCATTCCCCGTGTTTGGTTTTATTATACTCTCGGGTCCCTGTCACCGAAATATGCAATTTTCTCCTAAAAACTCCCACTTGAAAAGGAAAAAATGCCCCTTTTACTTAAAAACAAAGAATAACTTCATCTTCTTCCTCTAACTTTTAACTAAAACTCAAACATACTGAACATCAAAACCAATTTGTGGGTTGCTAGATCTGAAATTAATAAAAAATCAACGAAAGAGAATTAAAAACTTATAAAAATAATGTTTTCATTTCAGCCAATCTTTTTTCCAGGTAATTAAAAATTAATTTGGTGAGCTTAGGAGCTTGAATGATACTGTAATTCGAAGGTCACACCCTTCGTTCTATTACTCTTCATCTCGAACTTCGTCAATATGGGGATGGCCACATGGTCTTCTCCCATCGATGTCACCAATGTCTATTATGTCCTCGTCGTCGACTACTCATCCACCCTTCCCAGAGCTATTTTGGTCCATGTCTCTCTTTAATTGACGGGCTTATCGTTGCCATTATGGTGCTCTCCTCGAGCAAGATCACTAGTTTATGGTCCTCCCTGCATTTTACAAGGAGTCGAGGAGGTCGCCAATGAAGGATGATGAGGAGCTAAGAAGTCCAATGGGCTTTCTCAAAAAGCAAGTACCATCTATCCCTTACACAATCGTACATGAAAAGGGGTAAAGCTCCTGTCTTTATCTCATGTTTGCCCTTTCTTGATCTAGATCTGGGTGGCTTCTTTATGTTTTGGCTCCTTCTCTATTTTTTTGACATGTGTTTGGTAGGAGGTTGGACAGAGTTGAACTGCATCGTAGGTAAGGGAAGACAAAGGCAAGTATGCAATTGATTTTTTAAATTAATTTCAGATCTAGCAACCCACGAATTAGTTTTGATGTTCATTGTGATGTCGGAATAAAGGTTTCAGGAGCTGGATGCTCGAGAAATGGATATATGACAGAGGTCTAAGGAGCCCAATAGAAGAAGAAGCTCCGAAAATAACTCAGTTAAGAACTTCGAGAGAGAGAGAGAGAGATAAAAGAGAGAGAATAGAGAATAGAAGGGGAGGGGGACTAACAGAAATCTATTTTCAAATATTCATCATCATGCCTCTAGTTTCTGTTTCATCACCCTATATGGTGGCATCAGCTAATCTGGAAAAGACTAAATTGTCCTTGGCTTACAATAAAACAAAAATAGGAAATAGACCTATAAATGGCCCAACAAAAATAACAGAACATAGGCTGGTGGGCTTTAAGGCATGAGGCCCAAGTTCAGCTAACACAACTTCAAGTCCAGTCCTTCCTTAGCCATGAATCGGCTTCAATGCCAATATCCCAGTTCGATAAAATTCCTAATTCATTGCCATGAACCCTAGATTCATCTTCTGAATTCACCACATAACAATCCCCACCGTTCAAGTTTCTTGTCCTCAAGAAACAAAAAAGATTGAATAGAGATGAATCGATCCTCCTTGCTAGAGCTTGGGCGTCAGCGTCGTTCCACCATTTCTTCGTACAATGATGCAAGGCGAGCTTCTTCTTATCTTCTAAAATCAACACTCGAGGAGCTGGTTCTCCTGGTTGCGGTCGAAACCTGATGAATCATTTCGAGGGAGAGGTACATAAGGTGGAGTGCACCCTCAAAGAATCAGGTATTATCAAGGTACGTAACATCTCACTCCCCTCTTCAATCCTTTGATATTGACCCAAATAGTTAGGGCTGAGATGTTGTGCTTTCTTATCCAATAGCATATGTTGACAATGGATATAATATGTGTAATCGACTTGAAGCTCGGGCATGAAAAACCTAGTTTGAATCATCCAAACGGAAGGTAACTCTAAAATATTGCTCTTGTTCCTTTTTTGGTCAGTGTCTTGTTCACTTGTCTTAACTTGTTGAATCATCGTGTTCTCAACACATGGTAAAGACATGAGTAAGTTAGGGACCTCTTGTACTGATTGCTTCTTTTGGTTTTTGATGTGCTGTAGGGAAAACCAAAGTAGCCAGAGGATCTCCTTATTGGCCATGAAGCTACTGTTCATTGCCTTGACAAAATAGTTTCCGTCAAAGCACAAAAACTGCAACGTAGGTAACATGCCAGCCATAGCTTCAAGAGTGGAGATACCAGTAAACATATGGAACTGAAGGTAAGACTCTAAGCAAAGATTAATAGCATCAATTTTCTCTTTTGTTGGTATGTCACATATGATTGTTTCATTGAGTAAATCCTCTGAATATTAGGGAAAAAATAGGCGAGAGGACTACTCATGAGCCTTGTACGATTTTCCCTCATTGATCATCATTATCTACTGATCTGTTACCTGTTAAGTATCCTGACCTGCATTCCCTTGCACAAAGTCATGTGCAGTGCCTTCCTAGCTTAAATTGTTGCAAGGTTTGTTTGAAGCCTGTAGGTTCCTCCAATCCTGGAACTTCTAACACACTTCCATAGCCTCTCAAATTTAGTATCAGTGTATCACCTTTGGACTTCTTCTCTTGCATCAGACCGATAACCTCTGCTGTTCCATTTCTCTGCAGGTTATTTTGCCACATAGCATAAGCTGAATTAGTAGGGTTGCTTGCATACTTCTCATTTCTGCACAGTAGCACATTCTCAACATCTGCGATGGTTTTACCACCTGTTTCTCCCAGTATTTCCAACAGGTAAAGTTTTCTACCCTTTTGAAGTTTTTGTTCCTGGCTGCATTTTAGGTTTCTGATCTGGTTGTTGGATATAGTAAAGGGTGTTATGTTAATGTTGGTATTGGTGACTGTACATAATGAGTTAAGGGGTTTAAAGGATTGGTATGGTTGTTTGTGAGTTGAGGATGGTGTATATTTTGGCTTGGTTAATGGAATGGGTGTGAAACAATCTATGACTTTCTTCTCCTTCACAAACATGGTGTCCTCTATCACATCTTTCTCAAACACCACATAAAACTCAGCCTCATCCCCTTCTCTGTATGTCCCAAACTTATCTCCACCTTTTACTAACTTGCTGCAGTTGTGATCTTCAATTAATCCTCTCTTACCAACACATCCATACTCGATAACTAACTCATTATAAGCTAAACTATTCGGTCTAAAATCATACTTGGATATTTTATCGAACACCTTCCGTGCATCACTCATATTCCCTTCCTTCCTCAACCTTCCAATAGAAATGTCAAAACAAGTATACTCCGAAGGTAGCTCAGCCTCTAATAGCTCATCTTTAAGCTCTCCTAACCCATATTCAGTATTATCAACATCCATATCCATCTTAGGAAGCTCCTCTTTCGGATTAACACACAAACTGTCTAAATCTGTTAAAATACAAGTAGATCCAAGTGTAGATGTTACCTAGACAGTCTCTAACTCTAAGGACCTTGCTTGTTCTTCATTAGATCTAGCTTGTGAAAGCTTGTCAAGACCTTGGATCTTCTCTTGGTTTCCTGTTTCTATGATAGGGAAAGTTGATCTCATGCCAAAGTTCCAGCAAAGCGATCCACAGGTTCCTTCATCTTCTCTATGTGTGTGTTCATCATCTATGTATTAGCATCTACCTTAGCAATCAAGTCCTTGATTAACTTGGCCAGCTCTTTTTTTTTTTTTCAAGTCAGTAAGGAATCACACAGCCGAGGAAATGACTGCTCTAATACCAAATAATGTCATAATAAAGGTTTCAGGAGCTGGATGCTCGAGAAATGGATAGATGACCGAGGTCTAGGGAGCCGGTCATTTCCTAGACGATGGCTTTCATCTAAAGAGCAGCGGTCTTGCCGTCGTCGATGGTGAGACCGGCGATGGTAGTACAGCTACGTCGTTTCATCTTTTCTTAGAGAGTCGAAGGAAGAGGAAAGAGATGAAATTTTGTTTGTTTTGTGAGGGTATTTTAGTCATTTCATAACAAAAATGAGAAAAAAGAGTTGCTAACGTGGGCCAGGGACCCGAACTTATAATAAAATCAAAAACGGAAGATGTCGGAATATTTTTTGAAACAAGAAAGACTAAATCATTGATATAGTCAAATAAAAAAAATACTACAGTAATTTGCCCTAAAATTTACTTTTCCCAAAAAATTTGGCTTTACGACCCGATTCCAAATTAGGAAACAATTTAGGAAAATAAAACCCTTCGCAGCACTTGTTCCGCCGGTCAGCAACCAACACTTCGATGGAGCATTGGGAAGCTTACTCTACCCCAGATGAGCATGCGACACTGAGAGGACGGAGCCCCGAACACTACGATGATGACCTTCCTTACACTTTGGCTTCCTCCTTGCCCAAGTTACAGTTCAGGTATTAAAAAAAAAGAACATTTTTTCACAAGATACAATGACTGTTTAGGGCGTTTCCAAAACCGTTGCACACGTATCTTAAAACTTTCGGGCGAACCCTTATATACCCAGAACTTTCGGACTCTTTTCTAAGTGAAGAACGGGGGGAGAGGAGAAGTCAACAAAGCTCAGAAATGCAATTGCTGCTGGGATGAGAATTCTGGCAGGGGGCGGGCCTATTTATAGGCTGGAGGAGGCAGGGAGGCAGCAACCCCAAAGGGACGCGTCCGCTCGGCCAACAGGCTGACTGGCTACGCTCGTGGCCCTTCGGTGGCTTCTGGATCCTTCCAGGCGCGCCAGGCTACGCTCGTAGCCCTTCGGTGATAGATCTCGCAGCCCTTCGGCCTTCTGGAAGCTCCTCGTCGCTTCGGTAGCTGCGCAGCTGCCTCCGGACCCGGGCAAAATACTTAAGTGCCAAGTGCGCCACAAAGCGCCCATTGCGACCTGCGTCCAATGCGTCATACACACACGCGCGTGCGCGAGCGCGTGCTCGTGCTCGTGCTCGTGCTCGTGCTCATTCTCGTGCTCGTGCTCGTGCTCGTGCTCGTGCTCGTGCTCGTGCTCGTGCTCGTGCTCGTGCTCGTGCTCGTGCTCGTGCTCGTGCTCGTGCTCGTGCTCGTGCTCGTGCTCGTGCTCGTGCTCGTGCTCGTGCTCGGACGGTGCTTCGCACCGTCCTCGCAGGCAGCTAGCGGTGGGTCAACCTTTTAGGAAGTCAATCAAGTTGAGAGGCAAGGAGGGGAATTCCTTATAAACAAGGAAATCCTCCTTGCTCTATTCAATGTGGGATTGCAACCTTCCATCTCCCTTTGGGCCTTTCCTTTATTGGGCTTGCATTGAATTTTCCATTCAAAATCCAACAATCCCCCACATGAATGATGATTAATGCATGCATACTCTAATCGGAAGTTCTGAACGTGTTATTATTGCATCGAGATAGGTAGCTTGCGGCTTTGAACCTTCTCTAGTAATATATTATCGGATTTACTCGCTGCTCGGTGAACGCGATGTTTTGAACCGTCAGCTTTTGGTGTAAACCAAGACAATAATATTTACACAATAATAACCCTAGTATATTTAGGTTCTCACGTTGTGTCCGTTTCGGCCATGGACCGTATCTTGGATTCATAAGTGTTTTTCCCATTTGAAGCGGCCTCACTTCACACTTACATAGGTGATCTCCTATCAGGAGTATCCTGCCATACTCCACCTTAATCAAGGTATAGGAATTATTAAAAGCGTAATGCTTAACCTTACCACACCGCTGCAGGCTAACACCTGGGCTGCTTCTGAGAATGAGATAGGTTCCAGGTGATTAAACTGAACCCTCCATAACTTAGTTTTCTCATTGAACCAAGTTTGTGGGATCTCCACTCATCATGGTTGAGTTACCGCTATGGACGTTCTTTAGTGTGTGAATTTTAATCCCATTCCCCTTACTGCGCTGTACATTTGATCTCTATTGATTCCTTTCGTAAAAGGATCAGCTAAGTTGTCCTTGGACTTTACATAATTAACGGTGATCACCCCACTAGAGATCAACTGTCTAACGGTATTGTGTCTCCGACGGATATGTCGAGACTTTCCGTTGTACAATGTACTTTGTGCTCTCCCGATTGCAGACATGCTATCACAATGTATCAATACGGGAGGCACCGGTTTACTCCAGCACGGAATATCCTCTAGGAAATTTCTGAGCCATTCAGCTTCTTCGCCAGCTTTGTCTAGTGCTATAAACTCCGACTCCATGGTGGATCGAGCTATGCACGTTTTTTTAGAGGACTTCCAAGACACAGCTCCTCCTCCTATGGTGAATACGTATCCACTCGTGGATTTGGAGTCCTTAGTGTCTGATATCCAGTTTGCGTCACTGTATCCTTCTAATACAGCTGGATATTTAGTATAATGTGTGACATGGCTTATGGTATGTTTTAAATACCGTAAAACCCTTTCCAGAGCTAGCCAGTGATCCTTCCCTGGATTACTTGTGAATCTACTAAGTTTACTAACTGAGTACGCAATATCGGGACGAGTGCAGTTTGTTAAATACATCAAGCTCCCGATAATTTGCGCATACTTCAGTTGCGATACTGGGTCCCCTCGATTCTTGGCTAAGTGTAGATTCAAATCTACTGGAGTCTTAACCGGAGGTTTGTCGAAAGCTTCAAACTTCTTGAGCACGCTTTCCACGTAGTGGGATTGTGTCAAGATAATTTCGTCAGCTTTCCTAGAAATTTTTATTCCTAGTATGACGTTTGCCAGACCCATATCTTTCATGTCAAAGTGGTTCTTTAACATGTTCTTAGTTTTCACAATAACCTCTTTAATGCTTCCCATAATTAGTAAGTCATCTACATAGAGACATACAATTACGTAAGCTTCAGGTGTGCCCTTAATGTAAACACATTTATTGCACTCATTGATCTTAAATCCATTTGACAACATTGTTCTGTCAAATTTCTCGTGCCACTGTTTCGGCGCTTGTTTTAGCCCGTATAGTAACTTGACTAGTCGACATACTTTATGCTCTTGACCGGGAGCCACAAACCCTTCAGGTTGCTCCATGTATATCTCCTCTTCCAGTTCTCCATTTAGGAAAGCTGTTTTTACATCCATTTGGTGGATCTCAAGGTTATAGAGTGCTGCAACAGCTATGAGTACTCTAATTGATGTGATTCTTGTGACCGGTGAATACGTGTCAAAGAAATCATATCCCTCCTTCTGCTTGAACCCCTTAGCTACCAATCGAGCTTTGTACTTGTCGATTGATCCATCAGCTTTGTATTTCCTTTTTAGGATCTACCTGCATCCCAAAGGTTTGTAGCCCGGTGGGAGATCCACGATTTCCCACGTGTGGTTTTGCATAATAGATTCTATCTCACTATTGATAGCTTCCTTCCAGAGAGGAGCATCTGGACTGGACAATGCCTCTTGGAATGTCCTGGGTTCATCTTCTAACGCATAGGTTAGATAGTCCGGACCGAAAGATTTGGTTACCTTTGTCCGTTTACTACGTCTAGGTTCATCATCTTTTCTGATTTGACCCTTGCGTAGTCTCGTGAGCCCTTTTCTTCGGACTTGCTTCCTTTCTTTCCTTATTAGGAAAGCTATCTTCAAAAAACGTTACGTTCCTTGATTCTATGACCATTCCCGTGTTTATCTCTGGGTTTTCAGATTTATGCACCAAGAATCGATAAGCACTACTATTTTGCGCATATCCGATAAAGATACAATCAATGGTCTTGGGTCCTATTCGCACCTGCTTAGGCTTAGGTACTTCGACCTTTGCTAGGCACCCCCACACTTTAAGGTAACCGTAGGAAGGCTTCCTTCCTTTCCATAGTTCATATGGAGTTTTATCCCTTTTCTTGTGTGGCAATTTGTTTAGAATGTGGTTAGCTGAGAGCACAGCTTCCCCCCACATGTTCTGGGGTAAGCCTGAGCAAATCAACATAGCGTTCATCATCTCCTTAAGAGTTTGATTTTTACGTTCAGCTACGCCATTTGATTGAGGTGAGTATGGAGCAATCGTCTGATGAATAATGCCATGTTCTTGACAGAGTTCCTCAAACGGAGCTACATATTCTCCTCCTCGATCACTTCGGATCATTTTGATTTTCACGCTGAGTTGATTTTCAACCTCATTCTTATATCTCTTAAAAGCATCAAGAGCTTCGTCTTTGCCCTTTAGGAGATATACGTAACAGTATCTCGTGCAATCATCGATAAATGTGATGAAGTATTTCTTCCCGCCTTTAGTTTGCACGTATTTCATATCGCAAGTGTCCGTATGAATTAACTCTAAAGGCGTCGTACTTCTTTCCACTAAATGGAAAGGTGCTTTGGTCATTTTAGCATCCACACATACTTCACATTTATCGGATGGGTTGAACTCTAGATTCGGTAATAAATTTAAACTTACTAACTTTCTTAGCGAGTTTAGATTTATGTGTCCTAATCTACCATGCCATAAATTAGAACACTCGGCCAAGTAAGAAGAAGCATTAACTTTATTTTCACCGTTAAAGGTGCGATGTACAGTTATTACATTCATCTTAAATAGCCCCCTTTCTATATAACTCTTTCCTATGAATTGACCCGCTTTGGTCAGTACAAACTTATCAGCCTCAAATACAAGCTTAAAACCGGCTTTGCTTAACAGTGAGCCAGAGACTAAGTTCTTGCGGATGTCCGGGACATGCAGCACATCCTTGAGGGTCAGCTCCTTTCCTGAGGTCAGCTTCAGGACCACCTTTCCCAGACCAACGATCTTGAACGTTGCGGAGTTTTCCATGAACAGCTTTCGGCCAGTGATCGGGATATAGTTCGAGAACATCTCCTTGTCTGAGCAGACGCGGCGGGTAGCTCCAGTGTCCACTAACCACTCTCTCGGATTGTCCACCAGGTTGGCTTCAAACACCACGGCTGACAGATCCATCTGGGACAAGTCTTCAGCCAGGTTAGCCCTTCCTTGGTCGTCCTTCTTCGGCTGGCGACAGTCTTTAGCCATGTGTCCGGGTTTACCGCAGTTGTAGCAGTCGCCCTTGATCTTCTTTTTCTTCTTGGGCTCTTGCTTTTCCTGCTTATCCCCGGACTTCTTCCTCTTCTTGCCACCTTTTCCCTCGGCGAGGTGCACGGTAGTCTCGGGGTTGGCCTTGCCTTGCTTGACTTCGGACTTTCGGTTGTCTTTCTCGATCCTAAGTCTCACAATCAGGTCTTCTAGGCCCATGTCCTTCCTCTTGTGCTTGAGGTAGCTCTTGAAATCCTTCCACAGCGGGGGGAGCTTCTCGATCATTGCAGCTACTTGGAAGGACTCGCTGAGTTGCATCTCTTCGGCTTGGATCTCGTGAAGGATCAGCTGCAACTCTTGTACTTGATCGATGACCTTCTTGGAGTCCACCATCTTGAAGTCAATGAATTGTCCGACGATGAATTTCTTCGTTCCAGCATCCTCCGTTTTGTACTTCTTCTCGAGTGAACTCCACAGCTCTTTAGCGGTCTTAGCTTCCGCGTAGACATTGTAGAGCCTGTCGTCTAGTCCATTCAGGACGTAGTTCCGGCATAGGAAGTCGCTGTGACTCCATGCATCGAGGGCGTTGATCTTCTGTTGATCTGCCTCATTTTCCGCCACCTTCGGAGCCTCTTCCTTCAAGAACAACATCTTCTGTTGCCACCTCTTAAATTCGGTACCGTTGAACTTGGCCAGCCTTTCGGCGTGGACAGTTCCCGGGACCACTGGCACTGGTGCTGAGCTTGTTGATGCCATCTTCAAGTACACAATCTCGTCTTACGATTGTTGTTTGTCGGAGTGGTGTACTTGATTAGGATCTACTTCAGTCGAGGCAAGTGTTGGACACTTTCTCCGTAAGACGAGATTGCCCCGTATATTTCAGTGCGGTACGGGCTTCGGCAATCGTCCCCAAGATACAACAACTATTTAGGGCATTTCCAAGACCGTTGCACACGTATCTCGAAACTTTCGGGCGAACCCTTATATACCAAGAACTTTTGGACTCTTTTCTAAGTGAAGAACGGGAGGAGAGGAGAAGTCAACAAAGCTCGGAAATGCAATTGCTGCTGGGATAAGAATTCTGGCAGGGGGGCGGGCCTATTTATAGGCTGGAGGAGGCAGGGAGGGCGGGCCCATTGCGACCTGCGTGCCATGCGCCATGCGTGCGTGCGCGTGCGCGTGCCCGTGCTTCGCACCGTCCTCGCAGGCAGCTAGCGGTGGGTCACCTTTTAGGAAGTCAATCAAGTTGAGAGGCAAGGAGGGAAATTCCTTATAAACAAAGAAATCATCCTTGCTCTATTCAATGTGGGATTGCAACCTTCCATCTCCCTTTGGGCCTTTCATTTATTGGGCTTGCATTGAATTTTCCATTCAAAACCCAATAGTATTTTTCGGATAGCAAGTTTAGAAAGTCTTCACCTGGTGATCCAGCCTTCATCCTTTGCTTGGTCAGGTAAGATTTTGATTGATTGTGGAGTGAATCCACTTCATTTTATTTTTTTGTCTCTGTTCCTCTCTCTGTAGGTGTTTTTCACAGTTTCGTTGTCAATGATAACCCGAAACAAATAGCTCTACCTCAGTTGTTAGACAGGAGGACCGAAGTTTGTAATGCTATGTTTTTCTTGGGCAATTGAAATTGTATATCTTTTGGTTCTGCTTGTTGGCCAAAGGGAAACTGGACCATCTTTTTATTTTAAAGTTAATGAATAATTATCTTGATTCTGCAGAGGCAATCCACCATTCAAAGCTCAAGTAGAAGAGCTTGAGAGAGAGTGTGGTGGCGCTCCTTTGAGATTTTGTCGCGTGGACCACGGTCGTGTGAGCTTCCTTTCCTTTGAGAAGGGGGAACTTCCAGTCCTACCCTAGCTTCAAACTGCAAAGACTTGCTTATCATTAACTGTAAGTTTCATCTGTTTCGTCCGATCATCGACAGGCAAATGCTTATTGTAATGTTGTCTATGTCGCATCTAATTTACGTAAAAAATCTTTGTACTTTGCATTTCCGGTGCGATCTCGCTACAGATGGCGTGCACATGATTGTTGAATGAAGCATTTTCTGGTTGGCTCTGTTCACAGATGGGTCATTTCTTAGATGATTGCTTGCTAGGACGACAAGAGATCCGGGCGGATAGGCAGCCTCCCAGGTTTCATCCGAAGTCCGGAGAGATTATGTATCAACTGTCGTCTGTTTGAAGCTTACAGATGCGTACGGACCGTCGCCCATGTAGTGACCATCCATGTACAGAGCCGCGTTCTGCGGGTGCAGGCCGTCCATGACCATGAACTCCATGTCCTCTGATGGCTTCCAGTGACGTTTCCTTTGGTTTATGAACCAGTTGTTTATTTGTTTCTGGTCCAATCCGGTTGACTCAGCCAGTGCAACCTTCTCCGTTTCCTCATGATCATACATCGGAACAATTTAAGCCACGAGAGAGAGAGAGTGAACCAAAAGGGTCCTGACTAAGTGCACCAACCAACATATTAGTAGACTTGGATGTTTTACTAATTATGTGTTGTTAACTGACGGAGGGGGCTTCGTGTGGTAGGAAGAAAGCTACATAACCCACAAGAGGACAAACTGTTATGGTGCACATTGTAACCTATCTAAATCTATATTAAAAAAAACATTATTATCGTCTCTTTTAATAAGTGAAGTTTTTTACTCTCCAAAAAATTCCAAAGTAAAGTACAAGATAGATACATATATAATAGACATTATCTGCATATATAAACTCAAAAGTATCCCCGATAAATTCATTACCGAAATTCAACAGTAATTACACCAACAACAAGGTAAATATATTCTAAAATTACCTAAATATATTTACCCCACGCATTAAACACCCCAAAATCGTCTGGTTATCAACAGTGCTTAATTCTAAATATTATATCTTAAAATGACCGACTATTTAGCTTAGGGCAAATTACCCTCTAGTCCCTGACCTATAGTCACCCTCCCCTAGGGTCCCTGACTTTTGGAAAATGATTGTCCCGTCCCTAAGTTTTGATGATAATAGACTCTCGGGTCCCTGGAACCGGAATATTCCATATTTTCTGGCAAACCACCACTTGAAAAGATAAAAATACCCCTCACACTTCAAATTAAAAAAAACCCTCCTTCTCATCCCCTTCATCATCTTCAACTCCCCTCTTCTTCAACTCACAGAAATCAAAATCAACCCAGAGACAAAAAAAAACAAAAAAATCAACCCAGAGGCCATATCTCCCCCTCCACACAGACCCGACCTGTACTCCGACCAAAAACCCACCAAAAACCCATACCCCGACTCTTTGAGAAGATGAAGGTGTCGGTGCCGTGGAGGAGGGAGAGGGTGGGCTCTTGGGCTGGGGCAAAGCTTGTTGGAGACGGAGGAGGCGACCAGGCGAAGCTTTTTTCGAGGAAGGAGTTCCCCGCCGAGCAGACCCGATTGCGACGTCGTCGTTGAAGTAGGGCGTGCGGTCGCCGCCGAGGGAACTTGACAACAGGCCGACGCCGAGGGACACTGACAGCACGACGACGCGGTGGAGAGGGTATGGGTCTCATGGCCGTCGGTGTCTCGTGGACACTGAAAGTACGCACAACCCAGATCGACGAACACCCATCACCCATGGCTACTCCGACGCTAGCGACGAATAACCCAGATCGACGAATTGTAACCCAGAGGTGGATTCACCCTAATTGCTCGAATTGAAAATCCTAATCAGAGTTTCTCACTTCTAATTGAAAATCCTAATTGCTCTAATTAAAAACAATGGGAGGGAAGAAATGGAATGTCGACTTTGGAGAAGGTGGAACGAGCTTCGTCGAATGAGCTTCGTCCACCATCGTTTGTTCACTATCCCTCTGGTGGAATTGAAGCTGGCCGGAACTAAAAAAATGGAGATGGTGTTCGTCTTGGTCGTCGATGTTGTATTATTAGTGTTTGGTTCTTGATGTTACAAGATTGAAGGTTGAAGATGGTGTTTAAAGGTAGAAGATGATAATTTTTTTTGTTTAAGGTTGAAGATGGAGTAAAATTTAACAAGGGAGGGTATTTTGGTTATTTCAAGTAGGGGTTCACCGAAGAAAAATGAATATTCTGGCTCCAGGGACCCGAGAATCTGCTATCATCAAAATTTAGGGATGGAACAATCATTTTCCAAAATCCAGAGACCCTAGGGAAAGGATTACCAAAAATCAGGGACGTGAGAATAATTTGGCCTTTATCTTATCCCCATTACCTCCTCTCTTTTTTCTCCCGACAGCTACCGTACCAAATAACCACTTATTGAAACAGCATCCTAGGTTCTACAAATTTAATTACAGGGAACAAATTAGAAATGCATTAGATTTATGAAGACAAAAAAAATAGCCTAGGAAATGACAGATCGTTTTAATAGAAAATGGTGTCACCCATGACTATTGCATTAGTTAAAATCCTTTCCAAAAAAATGTTAGTTAAAATGAAAGATCTATATTAAAAGAATGGGTCGAGTTGGTGAGGCAAACTAATAAATAAAGTTGTCTGAGAAATAAACCGACGTTTGAGATTAAGTACGGGCTAAGAAGCACTAGCTCATAAAGTAAGTATAATCTTTTTCTTTTTCTTATTTATAGTGGAAAGCACTAACGGCGTCGGCAGATTGAAAAGGACAAAAAGAAATAGAAAAGCAAAATTGATGCGGTCTGCCGTTCAACAACCAGACACTTTCCCTCAAAAAAAAACAACCAGACACGATTTGAAATAAAGTGGATGGCAAGTAAAATAATGCATGACAAGTGAGATTTAGTTAACTAATTAAGAATTTTGTTTCCACCAAACAAAATTAAGAATTTGGTTAAAATGATTTTATTTATTTAAAAAGATCTACTGAAAGAAATCCAATTTTTTTATTACTTTGATCAATTCTTATTAATAAGTAGTTAAGATAAAGATATCTCAATTTTAAGTGGGACAAATGAAAAAGATAACATCAAAAAATTAGTCTCTACACATATTAAAATTATCACATTATTAGTCACAATAGTTGTGAGTTTATGTATAAGTGTGAAAATAGATTTACTCATTGCCATTATATTTTTTGTTAAATATAAAAATTATAACATTGTTTGAGATTTCGCGATCATAGTCGTCCTCATACGATTTTACTTAAACACATTTTAAAAATTTATCAACCAATTATCTTAATATTTTAAATTAGATATTAAAATTCTAAAAAATAATAATTTATATTACTTGACCTTTAATTTCATATATTTCAAAAATAACCCATTTTTACTTTTTCACCCCACAATACATAGACATTCATTCATCTGTCCTTTTCCATTTTGTTTTGCGAATCTAATTCCAAGAGCACCATCTGTCTCTTCCCATTGTCCCTTGTCACGTGCATCACATGAGACAATTTTTTATTTTGTTTCTAGAACGACCCACGAGCTTCTTTTCTAGTCCAACTATAATAAATAGATAGAGGACTCTTATTACGGATGCTCCCTCGGTGGAGGTCAATGTTTGTCCAGGCAAAGGCAATCGGGATTTTTTCTCAAATACGTAAAAAATATACATATTTTCTCTATATAGGTAAAAAGTTATACATATTCCTAAAATAGGTTAAAAAATTTTTTAATATTAAAAAACTTTGAAGAAGGCGCCATTTAGAGATGGCGCCTCGACTGCAAGCTTGTCGGGAAACTTGAATTAAAAAAAAAATTAGTGGAGGCGCCCTAATAGGTTGGCACCTCCAAAAAAAATTTCCTTTTCCGGGCTGCCCGTAATAGTTGCCGAATACTATGCATTCCAATAGTCTGTAATAGTTTTCTGGGAGACAAAATTGATCTCCAGCCACTTGTTTTTATATTCCAAAGTGGTGCAATAGTTCTCTGTTCAAATATCGAGCTAATTAGTTATAACTAGCAGCTCTTTTTCAATTTTGAAATTTATCCCAATATTTTGATATGAATTTATCAAAATATATTAATATATTTACTTGTAATAGTCTGAAATAAATTACGTGATTAAAATCTAAAATAAATACTTAGATGATAATCACAAAACAAGTGTATAATGTCGAATATTATAGTAAGTGCATTTAAGGGGGATTTTTTCTTAAATGGGTAAAAAAAAATACATAAAGTTACATAAAGGAGGCGCCCCAACAAGTTGGCGCCTCCAAATAATTTTTTTTTGGTTTCCTAAAAAAATATATTTGGTCGAAGAATAAATAAGGAGAGGCCGAGCAATTAATAGTGGCCGAATTTATTGAAATTTATTTTTTTTATAAATTATAGATAAACTTGATTCAATTCGTAAATTTATCCCAATACTTTGATCTAAATTTATTAAAATATACTTACATTTTTACTTGCAGTAGTATAAAATAATTAAAAAAAATCAAAGTGGAGGCCCCACCCAACTAGGGCGCCTCCTTTATTTTATTTTTTTGAGTTTTTTAATGACATTACGAGTTTTTTAATGACTTTTTATAGATTTATTTTTTACCAATGTTGCAATAAATAGAAAATTAAATACAATCCATCTAAATTTGATTTATTTTGAGTTTTTTAATGAACTTTATCTAATAGAGTTTTCCTTTTTGTAACTCTTTCCCCCTTTTTGTAAAAGTTATCTTAAAAATTAAATTTCAAGATTATAATCTATGTTCGGTTTAACAGAGTTCTATATTTATTTGAATAATAATCTTAATTAGATATAGATGGATTGTATTTAATTTTCTATTTATTGCAATATTGGCTAAAAATAAATCTATAGAAAGTCATTAAAAAATTCCTAATGTCATTAAAAAATTAAAAATAAAATAAAATTAAAGGAGGCACCTAGTTGGGTGGCGCCTCCACTTTGATTTTTTTTTAATTGTTGTCCACTTAGCTTATTTGTATTATTTTATACTACTGCAAATAAAAATGTAAGTATATTTTGATAAATTCAGATCAAAGTATTGAGATAAATTTACGAATTGAATCAAGTTTATCCATAATTTGCAAAAAAATAAATTTCAATAAATTCGGCCACTTTTAATTGCTTGGCATCTCTTTATTTATTCTACGACCAAATATTTTTTTTAGGAATCCAAAAAAATTTATTTGGAGGCGCCAACTTGTTACAATAAAAGTAATTCATGAACAATTTATTCTATATTTGTAATCTCAACTATTACAATAAAAGTGCATGATTCTTAAATAACAACAACATATAATAAGGCTAAATTGTTCATGAAGTTGAACCATGTTTCTTGAATACTTTTGATCACATTTTTGTCAGTAACCATAAATAATTTGTTGTTCCAATCAGAGTCCACTTTTACCTAATAAGGAAGCACAAAAATCATTGAACAAGTATCCAAAACTATTGAGTTATAAAGGATAATAATAAGAAATTCTCACATTTTTAAGCAACAACACACATCCAACGTCAATAGTACCGGTATAGTCGTTTATGCTACCAGAAATACTTAACAGCTTCCCGTAAATGGATGTCCATAACAGCTTCCCGTGTGACACTTTCTTGGGTTTACTTGTCGACGAGGATTTCGGCGATTCTCTGGAGGATGTTCCTGAGACTCGTCATCTTCCAATATCTCACAGCAAAGCTTGTCATCTTCCAATAAAAATAAATAAATTATTTAGAAGCTAATAAAAAAAATTCCAAAATAGGGAAAAAAAATAAATTATTTAGACGATAATTACAAATAAATTACTTTCCGCTGCAATCAATTTTAACTTTCTTGCAAAATTTACTTTCCAGCAAGTACAATTTAAATATAATTTCAGCAAGTACAATTTAACTTTAGATTAATCAACTATAAAAATTTGAAAAAGTAAAATAAATCCAAAAAATAATAGCTTCGACTACTCGACTAAGTGCTGCCATTTCAAAAAATAATAGCTTCGACTACTCGACTAAGTGCTGCCATTTCAAAAAATAATAGCTTCGACTAAGTACACAACTCACAGAAGGTTCGTTGGTAGACGTGCAAGCATAAATAATTTATACATGCAATCATAATAATTTATGCCTAGTTCGTTGGTAATAAATCATAAATTAAATACATGCAAGCATAAATTAAATACATGCAATCATAAATAAGTAGACGGCAAACCTAAAAGCATACAAAACGTACCTCATACATTTTTCTTTTGAACAATTATATTATATTAAACTCATAATTAAAACTAACCTCAAAAGCTTTTTATAGTCCAAAATCTCCGGATCTAACAAATCACCATAGATTTAATCTGCACATAATACTAAAAATTATTAGACAATAGATAATAAATATTAATCTGCAGTAAATTTTTAAATTAAATAATATGGTACAGAGTCAAATTTTCATACCTGATAATATAATTAAGTAATTTTTGGAATTATATAAATGCATAACCAATTAATCATTAGCGAAATTAAATTAACTAGTTATATAATTTTCATAATATAATTACAGAAATATTAAAAATTAACATACAAAATATTTAGAATTAAAAAATATATTTAATGTTAAACCAATTTAATTTTAACAAAAAAAATTATTACCTTCCTTAATAACACAGCTTCTCTCTTCAATTGTTCCGACTCTCTCTCTTTTACTTTGGCGTACAATTTTGTGTGTGAAGTTATGAATTCAATTTATAGTGTCAAAATGAACAGAAAAGTATTAAAAGCACTTACTATTTGGTCAAAAAAGTAAGAAAGCATTGCGTTGCGTGGTTGTTCTACAGCAATGAAGGATGGAACCCTGCATGTGGTTGTTCGACACCAATAAAGGATGGATCCTGCATGTGTCTTAATGCATGCTATTTGTCTGAGATAATAACTATTCCGGTCAAAAATATACTGCCCATTGATTTATCTTCACTCTACAAAAAAAAATTCTGATTTCAATGGAGGCGCCATGCCAATTCGGCGCCTCCCCTCTATTATTATTACTTTTTACCTTCTCTGATTTCGAATCTTAAATTCGGGCCATGTGTCGTCACCACAATGGAGGCGCCATTTGAAGAAGGCGCCTTCTTCAAAGTTTTTTAATATTAAAAAATCTTTCGACCTATTTTGGGAATATGTATAACTTTGTACCTATATAGGGAAAATATGTATATTTTTTACCTATTTGAGAAAAAATCCCAAGGCAACCAGATTAGTTTAACTAAAAATTTTGAATTCGTTATCACTTAGATAACAATAATTTTATCGGTTGTATGTAGTATTACTTAATTCAAATCTAATTAATCGAACAAATGAAAACTACATATGGACCCAAAAATGCAACAAATACAAGATGAGTTTTTTTTATAGAAGGAAATACAATATGGGTTTTGTAAGCCGTTGAATGTTCAAATTGTAGTTTCTGGGAGGTGGCCATTCTCTTCCATATTATGGCTCCAGCCTCCGATGCCAAGTAGTCAAAAATATCACACGTAGATTAGGGACATCTTCCTCTGTTCCACACCAGAGAAAACTAATATAAAAGGGACATCCATCCAGAAATTAATGGTGAGATATTGCATGACGCAAATTGACGTAGACATGTTTTTTGGTTAACAATTTTGTAATACCCTTTATTTATTCAAATATTTATTGTACCGGTTAATCTAAATTTGAACCGAGTTGAATTTTTGAAAGGTGATAAAATTCTTTCAATAAATATATAGTATTAATACATTTCTAATAACTCAAATTTAAGATCTTTATTTAAGTTAAAACAATACAATCATAATCGGTCTCATTGTTTATTTCACATTATACCTTTGTATAATAATCTTGACAGGGAGCACATACAGATATTTCAATGAGAGTGAATTCTAATTTGACATTTTTCTCAAAGTGTTCTTGACTATTCAATTAAGAAATATCAAAATAACGAAAAAAATTAATTCAAAATATAATGACAACAGTAACCATCAGCAACCGCAACTTCTTGCAAAATTTATATTTCTAGAATCGAATACTATTAAATAAAATAGTGTCAAATTTTCACAAATGTTTTTTACATTCTCATCGCGACAACAAAAATTTTGACATATTTTCTAGGAAACTTTGACGTGTTCAACGGAAAGGAAAGCGAATCAGCTTCGAGAAAGAGAGAGAGAGGTCCAATCCAAAGGAGACTAGAAAAAAATATATAGTCACTATATGTTGTATTCGGATTGGACACGAAATACACTATTATGTCCTGTCCAGAAGAGAGGCAAAAGAGTCAATGCACCTAATGCTCCTGACGCGCGCATAGAAGGAGCACAAAATGACTGACACGCGTGGTGGTGTGAAAATGACGCACGTGCCTTGGGAAGAGGACCTTCAACTTCTTACTTTTTATTATTTAATTATCTAATTTTTTAATTATTAGTATTTTTAAATATTATTAAACATTACTGTAACTAGACCTGCCATTTGGTCGTAACCGAGCATGTCATTTTATCGTAACCGAGCATGTCATTTAGTCATAATCGGGCAAGCTATTTTATCGTAACCGGGTCTCCCATTTAGTCATAACTGGGCATGCCATTTTATTGTAACCGAACATGTCATTATATCGTAACAAGGCATGCCATTTTTTCATAATCGGGCCTGCCATTTGATCGTAACCAGGCCTACCATTTGGTCATAACTGTGTCTGCCATTTGAACATAACCGGGCTTGCCATTTAATCGTAACCGAGCGTACCATTTTATTGTAGTCGGGCCTGCCATTTAGGCATAACCGGGCATATCACTTTTGACATACATCATAAACAAAAACAAATAACAAGAACAAACGATTTAACTATCGACTGAATCTAACTTTACACACTTAAAAAAACCATTTCAAAGAAGGGGGAGAGAGGGAGAAAGAGAGAGAGATGAGATTAAAGGATTGGAGAGTGTGGGAGAGGAAGGAAAGTGGGAGGGAAGGTAAGAGGAGAGAGAAGAATACTTCTTTCCATGCTGGCAACGCTCCTTGTTGGCGTCGATTTTATTTAGGGTTGATGGGCGGGGGGGTGGGGTGGGGAGGGAAGGAGATAAAAAAGAGTAAGAGAAAGAGAAAGTGAGGGAGGAAAGACGGAAGAGAGGAGAGAGGAATATAAAAGACCATAATATCCTCAGGTATCTAATACCGTCAGATCCTTGACGTGCACCTAATCATGAAGATCAATTGACCAGATTAAATCTCGTACGGTACAAGATCCCTATATTAGGTCCCGTACTAAATCAAGCCCCCTACATGTGTTGCAGGTGCGACTCGTCAAAGCTTGATGTCCCTTTCTATAAATTCTTTTTAAAATGGGTCAGATTCTACATGATCAAACCTATGCGACTTATAAAATGACGGAAGGGAAAAAAGATAGGAAAAATGAAGTAGAAGAGCCCAGATTCTTTTTTGACGAAACAACTTTTTCTCTTTTTTGAATAAAAAAAATATGGAAATTGTACATAGAAATAGATTAGAATGAAGTAGAAAATAAAACACTTGTAAGGACAACAAGAAATACTATAGAGGAAATGAAGAAATAAATTGGATAGTTTTTGTTTGTACCCGTGTGTGAGTATATTGGAAAATGTCCCGATTACAATGTAAAAATAAAATAAAATTAGAATGATAATCTCTAAGAGATAAATAAAAAATTTAACAAATATTTATCTAACAAAAAATCAATAGTAAATCTAGCAATTATTCTACAAGAAAGATTTATTTTTGGAAAATAGAGTCGGTTGGATAAAAAATGTGAAGATATAATGGGTAGAAAAGAAAAGAACCGATAAAAGAGCGAAAAATAAGAGTATGAAAAGAAGAGAATACGAGAAAATTGATTGGATAGTTTGTATATGAGTAACAACTAATAACAAAAAAATACCGTCAGAGTAAGAGAAAGAGTAAAAAAGAGAGGAGAGAGGAGAGAGGAATATAAAAGACCATAATATCCTCAGGTATCTAATACCGTCAGATCCTTGACGTGCACCTAATCATGAAGATCAATTGACCAGATTAAATCTCGTACGGTACGAGATCCCTATATTAGGTCCCGTACTAAATCAAGCCCCCTACATGTGTTGCAGGTGCGACTCGTCAAAGCTTGATGTCCCTTTCTATAAATTCTTTTTAAAATGGGTCAGATTCTACATGATCAAACCTATGCAACTTATAAAATGACGGAAGGGAAAAAAGATAGGAAAAACGAAGTAGAAGAGCCCAGATTCTTTTTTGACGAAACAACTTTTTCTCTTTTTTGAATAAAAAAAATATGGAAATTGTACATAGAAATAGATTAGAATGAAGTAGAAAATAAAACACTTGTAAGGACAACAAGAAATACTATAGAGGAAATGAAGAAATAAATTGGATAGTTTTTGTTTGTACCCGTGTGTGAGTATATTGGAAAATGTCCCGATTACAATGTAAAAATAAAATAAAATTAGAATGATAATCTCTAAGAGATAAATAAAAAATTTAACAAATATTTATCTAACAAAAAATCAATAGTAAATCTAGCAATTATTCTACAAGAAAGATTTATTTTTGGAAAATAGAGTCGGTCGGATAAAAAATGTGAAGATATAATGGGTAGAAAAGAAAAGAACCGATAAAAGAGCGAAAAATAAGAGTATGAAAAGAAGAGAATACGAGAAAATTGATTGGATAGTTTGTATATGAGTAACAACTAATAACAAAAAATAGAATAATAATATCTAATAAAAAAAATGTAACAAATATCTATATAATATAAAGATAAATAAGAAATCTTGTAAACTAAGATAAAAAAAACTTGAAAGGTATTTTGTGGTTGATCTGTGGATGTCCCTCTGCCTTGCTCCGAGCCTTGCTTATATAGAGAAGAAGAGTGACCCGGTCTCCCTTCTTAGTTGTGTTGTAGTCGGACTCATAGTCTTTGAAGTCTATCTTCAGCCAAGCCTTATTCCTATCTGACTCTGATCCTTCTCCTAGAGCTTATCTGATCGCACTCCCATCCTTCTTGGAGTCCATCCCTATCTCCTGAGAGTTATCATTATCTCACGAGAGTCTGAGTACACCAGCCTCTTTAAGGTCGCCTTCAATATAATCTGCTTTAACCCGTCCTCGTGATGTCCTACCTCACTTAGGTCTCTCACCCTATGCAGAGACCTCCATCGGGACCGAGAATCGCTAAGTCTCAGTACTTGAACCCGAGACCCTTGCTATCTTCTCCAGTCATGAGCTAGAATTGCTTACCATATTTGGTCTGACCGCCTTGTCACTAACCATAAGTGGTGGAAGCATCCCGATGCTGACCAAAGCCGATCTTCTTCCACCTTGCTAACCATTGATACTTGCCCACTCTTCGAAGGCCGATGACCTCCACTAGGTAACTCAAATAGGTAACTCCATCCACCCAAGTCAACATCGCCAACCTCATAGACTCGACTACCTTAAAGTTGCTGACCCGAGGAGACCCAACTGACCCTTGAGAGTTGGACTTTGTCGCTGACTGGTCTGGTCTGACCGGTTCGACACTGACTACTATGGGTATGCACCCAGGTTCAGGCAATTCGGTGCTGACCGATATTGGTCAGCGCCCAGGTTCAAGCAGTTGGCACTGACCGTGGCTACTTGGACCCGGCTTGCTCTATTTTCCATAGGCACTAACTCCAAGTACCTGGACCCAACTTCGTTTTAACTCTTCGTAGGCGCTGACTTTAAGTACCTGAACCCAACTTTATTTTAATTCTCCATAGGTGCTGACTCTAAGTACCTAGACCCAACTTCGTTTTAACTCTCCATAGGCGCTGACTCCAAGTACTTGGACCCAACTTTGTTTTGACTCCCTATAGGTGCTGACTCCAAGTATTTTGACCTAGGGATGGTAATGGGCAGGATCCGGGTAGGATCCATAAGACCCAGATCCTTACCCTTTTTTTGAATGGTGGACTCAGATCCTTACCCTTATCCTCTTTAAAAATAAGGATTCGGGCAGGATCTGGGTCCCAAAAAACTGGGCAGGATCAGGGCGACCCGCAGGTCCGTGTTAAAAAAAATATTATTCTTAAAAAAATTAAATTATCTTTTGATAGTTTTCAAATAGTAAAGAGACATTTTCATTCATTAAACAAATCAATACAAAGAAACCAAACAAACAAATTTAAAAAAATTGAAGTTGGTAAATTAAAATTGAGAAATTTGGTATTATGTCTAATAATTAATATACATATATATTATTTTAATATTAATATAAAAATTCAGGTAGGATCAGGGTAGGATCCTATAGATCCATATCCATGCCCTTATTCTTTAAAAATATCAGGATCCGGGTAGGATCAGGGTCCAAAGTCAACGGGTCTTGGACCGGACCCATCGGGTCTGGATCAGGGTAAACCCTCAAGGTAAGGGTCTAATTGCTATCCCTACTTGGACCCAACTTCCTTTTGACTCCCCATAGGTGCTGACTCCATATACCCAAGGCACTCCATCGACTTCTCGTACCCAACCTTGAAGATATACTTTTATGCTTCAACAATTGACAGTAGACGGTCAGATCGTATTACCACTGACCGTTACCGGCTAAGAAGCAAATTATTGACCCTTAGAAGGTAACTCATATAGCTGACCATCACTGGTCTGACCGGACCGGTACTAACCATTACTGGTCAGCTTCTTAGTCACTGACCGAAGCTGGTCAGACTTGAAAATTGTTGATCGAAGCTGGTCGGCTATTTTAACTTCAACCAGCTTTTTGACCCTCTTCTGCTTTGAATTGGAAAAAGTCATAAACTGCAAATTTGTAGGCCTATTTCTTACTTTTTATAGCTTTAAGAATCACTCCAATCAGAGGCTCGAGCACCAAGATATGGTTAATTTACTAAACATGGGTATTGTGAGGCAGCTCTCTCAAGCCAATGAGCGTCCGGCCTCTCCAAGTGAGTGACCAGACTTCAGAAATGCCTTCTACCCCTGATAAGTGTCTGACCTGACCCAAAGGAGTTCCACCTAACTTGGGGTTGAGGGTACCCAAGCTGACCTGAGGTCAGGGGTACTTAGGTTGCCTTACCCTGAGGGTACCAAAGGTGATTCAAGGCTGAGGGTACCCAAGTTGATTTGAGTAAACCCAGCCAAGGCAAGTTGATGTTCAAGTCCAGATACTTCAATGATTTCCCTAGTCTACCCCGAGCTCCCAACATGTTATTTTTGTACTTCAACACGTGTGCATGCCATTTACGTAACCCACACATTTCCAGAAATACTCCAAACCTTCCAAGGCACGAGGTACTTGATCCTGGACACGTAGACCACCTAGATTTGTCAAGATTAATACAGACAGTGCTTCACTTGGTAATCCAAAAATTTTTGGTGCATGAGGAATTATCAGAGATGCTGCAGGTTATTGGCTATGTGGCTTTGCCAAGGGTATCAGATGCTGCATTTTGCTAGTTGTGGAGCTTTAGGCTCTTATTTTGGGACTCGAGTGGGCATGAGAGAGAGAGAGAGATAGAGAGTTCTGTTAGGTAGTGGTAGAGGTCGACTCCTCCATAGCACTTCTCTTTGTCGGCCGTGGGGTTGGATGGGACCATCCGCAGGCCAATTTGATCAGCAGAGCGCGAAGGCTGCATGATAGAGACTAAATGACATAGATACAACGCACACTCAGAGAGGGAAATCGGGTAGTAGATTCTCTCTCCAAGCATGCTTTGGCTATAGATTATGCTTACACTATTTCTGATATCCCTTTTAGCTTACGTATTGATATTTGTGTAGATGATTTGAAGGGGTTAGCCTTTCTCGATGTACACAAAATGATACCATAACACGTGGTTGTTGCGAGGAAAAGGGGTACAAGAACATCAACTAAACCCAAGACGGATATGTAGTGATCGTCTCAAGGTCGGACTAACAGAGGAGGGAGAAAGAGTTACAGGCTAAGCTAAGGAAAAGATAAAGAGTAAAGATAGTTGTTGTTTGATCTGTTGGTAATGATCTGTTCTCTTGTTCGAACACTCCTTATATAGAGCGGCTTAACCTAGCCTGACTTAGGGTAAGAAAACCTAAGCCGCCTTAATGTACGAAGATCTCAGCACAAAAAAGGAAAATCTCTAACCAAGACCAAATCCCAGGAAATCTGACTTAACCTGTGGACGTGCTGGGCAAGCAACCGGCATAAAATGGAAAATCCTAAGCCGACTCAACCTTCTCGAATATTCTCTCCAAAGTAGTGTCACTGCCTAGGTGAGCCGGGCCTCTGCATCCAATTCAAGGCGAGCTCGATACCTGGGTAAGCTCCAACCCAGGCCAGCTTGGACACCCAAGTGGGTCTCACGATGTACCGGCCTAACACGGCCCTAAACGAACACTAATCGACCAAGGCCCGGGCGAACTGGTACACACGCGAGGGTGAGCTAGGATGTACGCGTGGGCGAGCTAGCATGCAAGTGACGGCGAGCTGGCGTGCAAACTACGACAAGCTGAGATACACGCGAGGGTAAGCTAGTATGCATACGGGCTGTTGAGACAATCCAAGCAAGCCCACATACCCAAGGTGAGCTCAAGCTTCCAATCAACAAGTGAAGGCGAGCAACGAGCAAATGAAGCAAACGCAAAAGTAGAGCGAGTGAACAATAAAGTGGTAGGCGGGTATGTCATGCTTGAAGGTAGGCGAGCACAGAGAGCTCGCCAAGCTTGAGGATCGGCGTGCACGATGAACACGTAAAGGATAAAGGCCAGCGTGCTAGGTGGGCACGTCCAGGGTAAATATCGGTGTGCTAGGTGAGTACGTCAAGAATAAAGGCCGGCGTGCTAAGCGAGCACTTATGTTCGGCGAGCATGACAGGCAGACATGTTAGGTGAGCCATTGTGATCTGAGGAGGTAATGGCTCCTGAGGTAGGCGAGCTCCTTCCTCCAGGCGAGCTTCTGAGGTGATCTCTTTTATGATATATTTTTGACCCTCTTTTGCTCAGTATCTTAAGAAATTATAAACTACAAAGTTGTAGATCTATATTTTAGCTTTGTACAGCAACTTGAATCACTTCAATTTGAGGATCGAGCCAGATGATATAATCAATTTTATGGTCCACACTGATGAAACTAGAACCAAGGTGACTGCGGCCAACATGTCAAGGATGACACAACAATGACAACATATCGATATGGGATGAGGATAATCATCCAAAAGTGGTCTCTACCAAACTCTCGACTAAAAGCAATCTCAACACGTTGACAATGTCGAGATTATTTGTGTACCTCAATAATGTCTCTCGCACTTTAATGCTTCGGTATGATCAGGCGAGAAGTATTGACTTTGCATCCTTCAACTTACTTTGTGCTACTCTAGAAGGTCTGGCCGTTGTCCTCGAGGACATTCTCGGCCGAGTCGTATGGTGGCAAGGTATAGAGCTACAATCACCTTGTCACCCTTTCTATGACCTCATTCCTCATAGGTAAGAGGGAATACTTGCCCCCTGAGTGTGGCACTAACTGATCGTCGCGCTGAATAGACATATTGATCATCCGAGCCTACACACCAGGTAAACCGGCCATGTACGCTACTTCAAGCCACCCTTATTGGTATCATGGACCCGTCACATAAGACTGCTTCAATGTATTATGTGGATGACACCCACAGACATGCATTGGCCAATATAATCTCCACATTCCCATCTGACTTCTACCGAATTAAACATTGGCGGATAGAAGATGGAATTACCTGATTGGAGAGGATCGAGTCTTGCCCTACCCTGACAAAGTTAGTTATGACCAGGGGCAGAGCCAGAAAATTTCGAGAGTGGGGGCAATATAACTTGATAATGGTGCACATTAGTATTATGGTTTCAATTTTTAGGTAGATTAATTTTTTTGTGGGGTCAATTTCTAATTTTAGTGGGAACATACATTAAAAAATATACTAGTTATCAAACAAAAAAAATTAAGTGTGGGCAATTGCCCCCACTCCCCTAAACATGGCTCCGCCCCTGGTTATGACTCTGCCAGTTGGGCTAATATCCTCCTTCTCCTTATCATGCCTCCAGATGAGCGATTGAAGAAAGGTGTTCACCATAACAATGCCATCCAGGAGTACTCTTTTGATCGGCTCCCCGAGGATGTGAGCCGTGATGCAGAGAGGTTTCTTGCATTCTCCCATCCTTCGGTTTGGCCTCACAATGATGACATTGTCATTGGAGGCTGAGCACTTCTCTCCTACTTGAGGCTCAGTAGGGTCCCCTTCGATCATGTCGTCCTTGAAGTAGCTTGGTTGGTTGGACTTTGAACCAAGGCTAGCTGGCACCATGTTGATTGCCAGCTAGCTTGGAAAGTCTCCAAACTTGATATATCTCGTATCAAGGTCGATCGAGACCTCCTTGCTCTTACGACCTGCCTTATCCTTTTGAAGACAATCTTCCTTCGAGCGATCTCCTTTCGGGTGGATCTCTTTTTTCACCTTGGGTAACCACTTGCGGATGAACTTTTTGTGGTGGTCAGCGGGTGCCTTTGGTCGAACCTCCTTGATAAGCTTGAGATCCTTCCCCTTGGTTCTTTTAGGGGCTTCGACCTTCTTGGCCTGACCTTGAGTCAGGGTCGGTTGGTGTTCCACCAATGGGCAAGCTAGGAGGGCATTTTGCTCCTTCAACTTGGCCTTTTGTTCCACAAGTTGCCTTTTGAGGTCCTTAATAACTTGCTTGCACTTTTGGACCTTCCTCTCAAGGTGACATCTTTGGGTCTTGGTCAGGACGTGTTTTGTTGGCGCTCTTGGGCGACCCTCTTGTCTCCAAGCCAATTGAAAGTGTACCGTCATGAGTTGGACCCGTCTTGAAGGTCTACCTTAATACAAGGATGACAGAGTCTCCATGTTTCGTTAGCTTCCCTCGGACGGTAGAACTTCTGAGTTTTTAGGATGCCACTATCAGATGGTCGTCCTTACCTCCTGAGTCTTGTCCCCCGGATTTTAGGATTGGTCTTCGCTTTCTTAGAGTTCGGCCATCCTTACCCCTCAAGTCTTGCCTCCCGGGTCTTAAGATCGACCTTCCCTTCCTTAGGACCATCGATTCCCCTTGGACAAAAAGAGTTTTGAGTCTTTGAGATGCCATTATCGAGCGGCCTTCCATGCCCCCGAGTCTTGCTCACCAGATCTTAGGGTCGGCCTTCCCTTACTTTGGCCTTTCTCCCATTTAGCTTCGTTAGAGGCAAACCATAGTAACGAAAGCACTTATGTGGGGGTCGATTGATGGTTTCCCCCTGGGACGTAGATATGAGCCCAAGCCCTCGCAATAAAAAAGCTGAGATTGTCCTTTCGTCACTTCTTGTTGGGTAGATCTGAACGCCAGCTGAAGGTAGACATCGTCCTCATCGAGCTCTCTTTGCCTCAACATCACAAACTGAGAAGTTGGGGCTAGAACGTCATCAAGCACTAGGCTGTTATTAACCGCCACCATCTCATATTGCCCAAAGGAGTCTTTTTGGGTCTCCCTATGCGTAGAGGACTCTCATACCTCCAAATAGTCTCAAGCCTCTGCTAACGAGAGTTGGCTGAGTGGACTTATGAACTCTAGGGTATCGGCGATGCGGTAAGGTAGAGATCAAACCAGTACATTGCAGTAAGGCAAAGACCATACTGGTTGGCCCAAAGTATGCTGAGTGAAGGGTGATGACCCTATGTGTGCCATCCCATCATCGAGACCGGGGGACGTTTATCAAAGTGCTTCGTCCATGTCATCCCAAACTCCTTGGGGTTGATTGGAGAGTCTGTGATAGGACTCATTGCTTCACATATGGATTTTATCACACCAT
This sequence comes from Hypericum androsaemum, assembly GCA_963995505.1. Classification (NCBI taxonomy): domain Eukaryota; kingdom Viridiplantae; phylum Streptophyta; class Magnoliopsida; order Malpighiales; family Hypericaceae; genus Hypericum; species Hypericum androsaemum. The sequence goes on from OZ023191.1 coordinate 4,610,925, forward strand.
CTCATCACATCCTTGAGACTTTCTCGACGCTCTTTGTTATTACAATGAATATTTTCAAGTTGAGCGGTGATAACCACGAGCCTCCCGGATCCTTGAAGGAAGCCATGTTGTTGGTAGTCCTCCTGATACCCGTCTGGGTGATAGGGAGGGCCAGCTCCTTGTTGTGGGCCGAGTTGGATAAATTTCTCCCAACATTTTATTGAGAAGATGGTGATGCCACTTCCTTACCGGGAGCCGCATTGGAAGAGTTATTCCGAAGGAGTTGCTAGGAAGAGGGTGATGCCGCCTCCTTGGAGTTGGCTTAAGCAACATAGTTCTTGGACATCTTGATCGAACAAAGTTAGACCGCCTTCTCAGATATCCTCCTTAGTCCCACCGAGTGTGCCAAAAAGATGTTACGTGAAAAAGGGGTACAAGAATGTCAAGTAAACCCGAGATGAATCCAGAGCGGTGGTCTTAAGGTCGGCCTAACAGAGGGGCAAAAAAGAGCCAGGGGCTAAGCTAAGAAAAATATAAAGAGTAAAGATAGTTGTCATTTGATCTGTTGGTGATGATCTGTTTCCTTGCTCGAACCCTCCTTTTAACCTAGCCCAACTTAGGGTAAGAAAACCTAAACCATCTCAATGTACGAAGATCTCGGCACAAAATAGGAAAATCTCTAATTGAGACTGAATCACACGAAATTCGGCTTAACTTGTCGATGTGCTGAGCAAGCAACCGACCTAAAATGTAAAAGACTAAGCCTACTCAATATTCTCTCCAAAGTAGTGTCAACGCCTAGACGAGCCAGGCCTTCGTATCTAATTCGAGGTGAGCTTGATACCTAGGCAAGCTCCAACCCAGGCAAGCTTGGACACCCAAGCGGGCCTCATGACTTACCAGCCCGACACGACTCCAAACAAACTCCAATCACCCAAGGCCCGAGCGAGCTAGCATGCACACGAGGGTGAGCTAGGATGCACGTGAGGGTGAGCTGGCATGCACGTGAGGGCGAGCCAGCGTGCAAACGATGACGAGCTGGCACGCCGGTAAGCTAGGATACACGTGAGGATGAGCTGACACACATGCGAGGGCAAGTTAGTACGTTGGCGAAGGCAAGCTACTATGCAAGCGGGCTATTGAGACGGTTCAAACAAGCCCACACAATCGAGGTGAGCTCAAGCTTCCATTCAACAAACAAAGGCGAGCAACGAGCAAATGAAGCATCCGCAAAAGTAGAGCAAGCAAACAACAAAGTGGTAGGCGAGCACGCTATGCTTGAAGATCGGCGAGCATGGAGAAAATGCCATGCTTGAAGGTAGGCGAGCACGGAGTGCTCGCCAAGCTTGAGGATCGGTGTGCACGATGAACACATCAAGGATAAAGGCCGGCGTGCTAGGTGAGCACGTCAAAGGTGAAGGCCGGCGTGCTAGGAGAGCACGTCAAGGATAAAGGCCAGTGTGCAAGTTGAGCACATCAAGGGTAAAGGCCGGCATGCTAGGAGAGCACGGCAGACAGATACGTTAGGCGAGCCGGCTAGGTGAGCATGACAGGCGGACATGTTAGGCGAGCCATTGCAATTCGAGGAGGCAATGGCTCCTGAGGTAGGCGAGCCAACCCTCTAGGTGAGCTCTTGTGGTAGGCGAGCTCCTGAGGTGATCTCTTTTACAATTAATTTTTGACCCTCTTTCGCTCTGTATCTGAATAAATAGTAAACTACAAAGTTGTAGATCTACGTTTTAGCTTACATATCAACTTGAATCGCCTCAATACGAGGTCTGAGCCACAAGATATGATCAATTTTCCAAAGTTTGATGGTCCTCACTGATGAAACTAGAACCAAGGTGAGCGGTCAACATGTCAAGGACGACACACCAAGGACAAAATGTCGATACGGGATGAGGACAATCATCCAAAAGTGGTCTCTACCAAACTCGCGACTGAAAGTGGTATCAACACGTTGACAATGCCGAGATTATTTTTGTACCTCAACAGTGGTTAATAAAAATTAGTGAACACTTTAGCCCCTTGATTTCTACCAAAAAAAACCAACACATTTCCAATTGCGGCCCTATGTATGTCACGCTCCTTCTGGAGGAAATTAATTTCATAAAATCTCGGCCTAAATAATAAGTGAATGCCCAATTAGTTTACATATAGGAAAGTACAGTTGAGAAAGTACAGTTGAAATTAAGCAGATGATAGACAACTGAGAAATAATCTGTAAATAACATAAACAAATCTGACAGCAATTAAATCGTTTTCTAATGTGTAAATCAACTAAATCAGTTTATGATATACAGAATGCCCTAATATATGAGAACAAATATTATATACACATATATATTAAAAAATGCCCTAATATATACACATATATATATACATAAATAAGTATATGTTCTCATACACTTCTGCTACTAGGTGAATAGGGTCTGGATTCAATGTTGTTGGAGCCCAGTAGTATAGTACGGACAACGTGAAAAGGTTAGTGTGCGTGATGACGAACTTGTAATATCTTATATTATACATGGGCAATTTTGAAAATTTATATTTATATTGTACCATTGTATGACGTCGTTGTATCATTGTATGCCGCATTTTATTGTACCATTGTTGTCGCATGTTGTACTATTGTCTCACACCAAAGTATGACTGTATGTTGCATGTTGCACAACTGTATGTCGCATGTTGTGTTATTGTTATCGGATGTTGTATAATTGTTGTCGGATGTTGTACCATTATCTCGCATAAGTGAATTCCAACCCTGTGAATAAACCTCACGCACATCTTCCCGCATCCAATAGTCCAATTTCATTAGAATAGGAGAAAAGAAATTGAACTGGCATGGGAAAAATTAAAAAGACAGTTAGCTTATTCGATTATTTTAAGAAGTAAATCATCAATAAATAGGATAATCACAAAATATTTAAAAATTACAATCTCTACAAACGCCTTTTTACTCTGGATCTGGACTTCCCAGACATCCAGAAACGTTTTCGAAGTCTCTATCCCAGGTATTTTGGTTCTCTGTTAAAAAAAAGATATTATCGTAAGCTTCTCCAAAAATAAGGAAAAGAAGGAAAAAGAACAAACCTTTTCGTTATACATACGTAGAAGGAAATGACTTCTTCTATTTCTTTATGTATATATGTGGCAACACAAGAATTTGAAATACATCCACTAATTTTGTTAATATTTTAGATTCGATAAAAAGTTAAAATATAATATCTAAACATATTAATTATGTAATCAATGACTATCGAATCATATTATTTTGACAAAATAACGTTTGGGAGGGGATATTTTTTGGTTATCTTGTGGGACCACATCTCCTCCTCTCTCACTAAAACCTATTAATAAACCGGCCGCCACTGTCTTGGTCCTTTACAATCTCAACGAGACAAGTAAAAAGATCAACAAAACAACCAGAAGAGCCAAAAAAATCTGTCCTTTCTTTCCCATCCCCGTCAAAGATCGCATTTTTAAGCTTTAGCCATGGGGGACGCGGAAGAAGCCCCGGAGTTTAAACCAGCCCGTGCGAGTGAAAACGTGGAGGAGGCGGGTAATGTGGCAGCAGCTGAAGCCAGTCAAAATGGAGCTGGGAAGAAGAAGAAGAAGACGAAGAAGTTTTATTACAAGTGCATGGTTCCGAGGGTGGGGTGCTTGAAGTTGAAAGTGGAGGAGGACGAGGAAGGGAATGTCGATATGCAAGTGGTTGAGGATGGGACCAGTAATAAGGAGGACCCACCGAACCCAACTCACCTTATTGTAACTGTTAACGGTATTATTGGCAGGTTCGTTGTGTTTTTTTTGGGTTATGTCTTAATTGCAAAAAGGTTGAAGCTTTTTGGTTAAAGTTTGTGTCTTTTTGTTGTTTGGTGTCATTGGCTTTGTGGGTTCAGCGCGGCTAATTGGAAGTTTGCAGCGAAGCAGTTCTTGAGGAAGTACCCGAGGGATGTTATTGTGCACTGTAAGTTTCTTATGGTTCCTTTGGTTTCTGGTCTATTTAGTTAGATTGCAGTTAAACCCAGTTCAGAGGTTGTTCGTGTGAGGCTCGTTTGCTGCATTTACATGGAGTTGTGACCCGGATCGCCTTTTTGCCTCGCTGTTTGTGGTTAATCGGATGTTATTTGGTTCCGATTGCAGGCAGCAAATCAAATTATGGTATATTGACGTTTCATGGTGTTGATGTTATGGGAGATCGATTAGCAAAAGAGGTACGTACGTACGTGTGTTGCTTTGAACAGTAAAAGAATTCGAACATTTCGCCTCGGAATCTGCCAATTCCTCCTCAACATGCATTCTTAACGATTCCAAACTTGCTTTGATTGACATGCAATTTCCTTCTCTATCGTTGAATCTGAAGTGAAACACTTGGGTCTTACTTCTTTCAGGTTTTGTCTGTGATTCAACGTCACCCGTTTGTCAAGAAGATTTCATTCATAGGCCATTCATTAGGCGGGGTAGTAGCACGATATGCCATTGCTAAGCTCTATGAGTGTGATCCAATAGCAGAAGCTTCACAAGGAAATGGCCATTGTAATGGTGATGTTCCTGCTGCTGTCACAAATTCAGAGGAGAAAACCAAAGGAAAAATTGCTGGATTGGAGCCCATCAACTTCATAACTTCTGCTTCCCCCCACCTTGGTTCTCGGGGGCATAGACAGGTGATGCATCAACTGCCCATCACAAAACAATTTGCTTCATATTCTCGCTTCCATCATTCATTATTCACCATTGGTTTAAAAGACTTCCTTTCGCTCACCGGCTTGCCTTTTCTCATTCCTTGACCTAGTAAAGGTACGGATGATGATGGTTATTGAACTAATCTGAATGATCAGTAGACAACAGAGAACAAGGACTTGAGAAGCAGTTAAATTAGCTCGTCTCGTACTTTTTTGAATTAAAATGCGGGGTTAATCTTTCAGGTCCCTTTTCTTTATGGCTTTTACACATTAGAAAATGTAGCTGCTCGTCTTTCATGGGCTCTTGGTAGAACTGGAAAGCACCTGTTTTTGACGGATCGAGAAAAAGGGAAAACTCCTCTCCTTCTTCAGATGGTTCATGACACTGAAGATCTTAAATTTATGTGAGTTCTCAGCTTATGACGTATCAGAGATAAAAAATTGCCTTGATTTAACTGGCAATAAATCTTTTTTTCCCTGTTACTTTTGCAGATCTGCTCTGCGATCCTTCAAGCGTCGTGTTGCATATGCAAATGTACACTTTGACAGTATCCTTCACGTTGTCTACTAATTTCCTTTGACAATCCGCAATTATTAAGTCTAACCATTCTAAGTCTAACCATTCTTCATCATTGAAACATCCACCAACTGCTTTTGGTTATAACACATATTGTACATTAACTTGACTCATCTAGAACTTGTTGGATGGGGCACATCATCTATCCGACGTCGACATGAGTTGCCAAGGGTACATCATCTTTTCGCTTGGTTTTGTAAACTATCTGAAATGTTGTGACTGTTAGAAGTTGATGATGCATTCTCCTTCAATTTTCAGATGAGAGACTTCACAAGGGATCCTAAGTATCGACATATTGTGTATGCGAAGGCATTAGAAAATGCTCTTCCTCAGCAAGAAGCTCCTCCAGAGGGCAGTGTGAATGGACACAGTATTGATTACGAAGGTGTGTTCGCCTTTTATTCCTGAAAATTGGTCAATTCTTCTTTCAATCGCTTGCACCTTAATATTCATTTGACTCGGTCATTACACGAAAATTCATTTTAAAGGTGCTCTTGCAGTAGCAGCATCAACTAATATGAGAACCATATTAGTGATTTCCCATGAGCTACTGATTAGAGGTGGCACAGCTACCCTTACTTATAGCGTAATACGAGTTTCAGCACCGTTATGCATAATTCTGCACAGATGTTTGTGGAATGAAAATACTTATTTTTTCTGCAGCTTCTTCACTTAATCGATTGTATCAAAGTCCATTAAACCTCATATGTTTTCAACTTTGAACTTCCGACAATTGTTGGAGAATTTTACTAACAAATTTTGAATCTGGATTTCTTCAAACCAGTGCCATATGTTACATGCAGCAGTTTCACAAACATTTACATTTACTAACAAACTTGATTGCTAATTGAATCATGTGTCGTGTTCGTTTTGTTACTGCAGAAGAAATGATCAGGGAATTGACAACAATGAGCTGGGAACGCTTCAACGTTAAGTTCAATGGAAATCATCAAAGACTTCTGGCACATGGTAGCATTCAGGTAATATTTGCTGTGCTCCTTGACTGGCAATGGGAAGGCAGGTTTAATGGATTCTTCACATTGTTTTGCCTTCAGGTGCAAATAAAAGCACTCTGATGGTGCATCCAGCTGAATAGCTGCTCATAGTGCATATATTTTTAATGGCAGGTCCAACACTATTGCGTAAACTCTGAGGGGAGCGATGTGGTCGAACACCTGGTTGATACTTTTGTTCTCTAGGATGTGGAATTGTTGTTACTCTTATTTTGGTATAATACAATATATGTGCTCGAAAGGCGAGCTAGTTTGAAGACACGGAAGAAGATGACTATGACGACAATGCAAGGTGAAGCGTAGAATGTCTTGTGCATTTGCTTTGTTTGTTATCGTATATCTTCTTTAGAGAGAGCTATTTTTGATAACTTAGAATGTAAAAAGTGCAAATTCATGTAATTCTTTGGTTTCCGCGGAAATAAATGCAAGCTAACAAGTTTTGTTCACAACTCTGTACTTGTTTTTGGTCTCTGATATGCATCAAAGTTAATTAAGCTATGTTGTTTCATGTAGAGTTCTTGAGAATCCTAGATCAATTGTAGTGTTGTTAAGCCCGATATATAATCGGAAGAACTCTACCAACCGAATGGATATAGAATTCTAACATGGTATCAGAATAGGTTGATTTTGTGCCTCAATTGTTGTTGCGGGAATCCTATCAGACCCAAGTTAATTAGGAACATGGAAATAGCAAATGGAATATGAACTGCTGAACTGGTATTGAACCCTGCTGCATCTGCAGGGGAGTACTACCATTTCTGTTAAACACATAAACTACGAGTTCTGAAATGCATTTACGACCCTTTTCTTCTGCATCCTCTCTTGTTAAAAGCTGCAACAGGTTACCTGCCATCTTCTAGGATTCAATCATCTCTTGAAGCTATCAGCTGTCAATCTGAGGTCTAAATAGAAAATATTTTGCGAGCGTCTTGTTCGGTTCAAATCCGGATTAATCGACGTATTGCTAGCTTGATACGGTAAGCAGAAACTACGAATCAAAACCAACGGTTTGGCAGCTGCTCTCTCTTCCCAGAGTGAGTGTATGAAAACAAGCAAACCCAATTCCTCTATGGTCCTATAACAACGCATGTCTTAGCTACCTTTGATGTAGCATCCTCCTTGGGAACAGTAGACTTCAATTGTCTTCCCGAGAGAGAAAGGGGATATGGACTTGGCGTGTCAATTTGGAACTGCCCTTGTAGCTGTTAGCATTCCCCCACAAATAATTAAGCAACGTGGAACCATGAAGACAAAACATTAAAACAAAAAAATCTCGATTGTTAAAATTTGGTAGAGAAAATTTTGTCATCGTGACTAACTTGAAGATGAACTGCTCGGCTTGGTAGATATTCAGATAAAGATTTTTTGGATAAAAAATACAAAACATATTTCGAGGCTAGTACAAGAGAAACGATGAAAGCCCATTAACTCAAATCTTAACAAGTCATGATCCATCCATGCATGCCCTTTTATTATGTAAGAGTTCTAAAGACATGTGCTTTAAATTCCCATATAGTTGGTTGCCATTACATTGTACTGGAGCGTCCCTTCTGGTTAATTTGGAATTCTGTTAAGAGGCTCATGGATCGAGGAGGTTGAGGTCCATCCCCTGCTTTTCTTTTGTGATATATCTAATATAACCATTGTCCAAGGATAAATCTATCAATACTGTCAATTAAATTCGTAAAATTTTCTTGAATAAATCCAGGTCTACCCGGCCTTATCACTAGCTGATGATATGGAAGCATTAAGCATTAAGGATTGAGAGAATGTGGCAAAAAGCCAAATTCTGAATCCCAACTTCTCTTTGGTAGCCTTCTTATATTATCACTGTTCAAGAATTCCATCCCGCCCCACTAAAGTTCCCTCTTTAGAAGAAATGGGGGGCATTTCCCAATTAGCTTGCTTCTGTTGCCGAAGAGACAAGCACATGATCATCTCCTTGATGTTCCTGTTGCTTTCCAGCTCGACCCAAGAGAGATTCATGGCTGAAGGTAACTACATTCACTGCCAATTGAGATTCATGGCTGAAGGGAATAGAATAACTATTTTCTTATTGTTTCAGGCAGATTCATCACGAAGAATTTCGATGCTAATAACCAAGTAAGCACTGATTTGGGATTGTCCTAATCTCCAACTTGTCCAATACTGCTTTCCTACAAGTAAATTTTACATCCCGTCAATTTATATACGCATTGTGTCATCCGGATCCGGGTGCACAGGTGATTGGTTCAAGGCCACCAAGGTGTGAGAGGAAGTGTGATTCTTGTGGCCATTGTGAAGCAGTCCAAGTGCCTGTAACAATACAGGGCCAAGGCCATTGGAGGAGGAGGAGGAGCCATTTCATCTTCTCAAGCATTGCATACTATAGAGGTGATGACGTCACCAACTACAAGCCCATGAGTTGGAAATGCAAATGTGGGAACCTTATCTTCAATCCTTGATAGTATTGATTTAGTTGATGTTTTAATATTTCAATATTTTCAATTTGTAAAGTCCTAGCTTTATTATTATTTTCAATCCTTTTCTCTCTTAATATTTTTACTCATATGATGGAGTAATATCCTTGATAGAAATAGTTGTTTCTTGGTTTTTGACCTTGGGGTATGACTTCTCATGTCCTTTTTTGTCAACTTTCCATTAACCTTTTTAAATACCTATTGATTTTTTGTCAATGAACAGTATGTAATATGCTGTTGCAATACAAACCACAAAGTCAATAGCAATATTTAAACTAATATACATAAAATTATTGTTGTTGGGATAAAAAATGGAGAGAATGTCGATTGATCTCATGACAGCCCGGAGTATTCATCCCAATGTCGGTCTAACGCTACTGGTAACAAGGGTGGCCGAAGCTGAGACTACCAACTACTAAACTAAATTAAGGATAAAAAGCCAAAGCTTGAGAAGTATTTGTGTATTGGTTTGTGTGATGATGTCCTTTTTTGCTCGCCCTTTGCTCTGCTTATATAGAAGAAGAAAACTGCCTCAGCTTTACCCTAGCCGTGTTGTAGTCGGACTCAGAGATTCTAACGCTTATCCTTCGCAAGTACCTATCTCTATCTGGATCAGGTTTGAAGACCCGAAGCTTATCTGATTTCCTTGAACTTATCCCATCTTCCTCGGGGATTCCATGCTTATCCTTGTCTTCCAAACATCTGAGTGCCCTAATGCAGCTCCAACTCCTTTAAGAGTCAGCTTCGAACTTGGTCTCCTAGTATTCCAGTCCCTCTCTATGTAGAGTCCGCACTGACCCGGTCTCTTCCACCTTATCTCATGTACACTGGGCACTTCAATTGGTGCCGGGCTTGGGTGCCTTCACTAGGCGCCCTATTTGGCACCTTGCCCGGCGCTACATTCGCTTCAAGCAATCTTTTGACATCTCTCTGCTCCGAATTTGAAGAAGTTATTAACTACAAAGTTGTATCTCTATGTCTTATCTTCGCACAGCAACTTGAAACGCCTTAATCTGAGATTCGAGTCAAAAGATATGACCTAGCGCCGGATTTGCTTCTTCTACTTGGCGAAGGGTTTGCTGCCCACATTTGGCGTCAGTTTTAGACATCGTTCCATTCTGAATTGGAAAAAGTTATGAACTACAAAGTTGTAGCTCTATGTCTTATGCAGCAACTTAAATCATCTCGATCCGAGCTTCGAGTCAAAAGATATGACCTGGCGCCGGATTTGTATCTTCTACTTGGCGCCAGGTTCACCTCCCCTCAGTTGGCGCCGGGCTGTCCTTTTCTCGGTTGGCGCTAGGCTCACCTTCGCTCGGTTGGTGCCGGCCTGTCCTTTGCTCAGTTGGCTCCAGGCTTACCTTCGCTCGGTTGGAGGCGGACTTACCTCTCCTCAGTTGGCGCCAGGCTTGCCTCTCCTCACTTTGCACCTGTTTTTGACCCTTCTCCACTTTGAATTAGCAAAAGTCATGAACTACCTTTCCATAGCTTCAAGAATTACCTCAATCCAAGGCTCGAACACCAAGATATGATTGATTTACCAACGATAGGTATTGTGGTGCAGCCCCCTCACTTGACACCGGGTTTAGTTGGCACCGATTCGAGACCCCTTCCACCACAAACTAGAAGAAGTCATCAACTAGAAAGATGTAGGCCTATCTCTTAGCTTTCCATAGCCATAAGGATCATCTCAATCCAAGGCTCGAACACCAAGATATGGTTGATTTACTAACGATAGGTATCTTGAGGCAGCCCCCTCACTTGGCACCGGGTTTAGTTGACGCCTGGGTTTGCCTAAACTCAGTTGGTGCCGGGTTTTGTTGGCACCGAGTTCACTCAGTTGGTGCTTCTCTTGCTTCAAGAAGATGAACGTTCCACTCGTCCTCACCTCCTCAAACTTATGAAGTCCATCACACGCCCAACTTCTCTCACTCGAAGCTCCAACATCATAAATTATTATGCCCGTCAACAGATAAGTATTATGAGGTAACTCCCTCAAACCAATGAATATCCGACCTCTCCAATTGAGTGACCCGACTTGAGAAAGGCCTTCCATCCCTAACACGAAACAACGTCGACAGGCATCACGAAAAGGTGAAATTGCAAATAATTTTTCCTGCAAATTTACAGTTGATGATGGATGACGACATTAGCTGATTTAAAATTAGCAAGAAAAGTTTATTTAAATTAATAAAATGCGGATGGGAGATGTGAGTGTATCTAAGCATGTCAGCATCGATCTGTTCTGATTTCGTATCTTACATGATCAATGCACCTGAAAAGCCTGGCATTTCCTCGAACCAATAAATACCATGCATTATTTTCATTTTTCAATAAAAAAACGTAATTTAATTTTTAAAAGGTTAATATTTTTCAATTTGATCAACCAACATTGTTGGCTCTCAGTTCGAGCAACATGGGATGTTATTTCCAAAAAAAAATAGGTCTAACTTATTTGCATATTTTATCACGGACGGATCCATTGGTCCGGTTTAGAGTTTTTTGAGCAAACGACGTCGTTTTGACGACTCGTAGTGCTTACTTGGTGATGATAAATTACCAATTAGTACCAAATTACATGAAATAAAAGGCATTGATTGGATTCGAACCTGAATTTTCTGGGTGGGAGATTGGTAACCTAACCACTAGTCTACCACAGACTTATTGTTTTACTACAGCATAAAATTCATCTAATCGTGTTGTTATGCGCGCTTGGATATTCATCTCTTTCTCTGTCATCGCTTTTGGCCCCAGCCCAGCACGAAATCCATCTTTTCTTCTCTTCTTTTTCTTATTACTCTACTTCCGCTCTTCCGCCCAAAAAAACCAAACAAATTCTGTGACCTCGAAATTAGGAACATCGTTGTCCTCGTCGTCGGGGACAGCGAGGGAGGAGCTCCAGATCTTCTGTGAGATCTCGAAAGTAGCATGATCGTGGGACCTTCTCGACCAGCCGAGTAGTTGAGGAACCCCTGGAGGAGCTCAATCTCATCCCGGTCGGTCCACAGCCGCTGGAACAGTCATCGCATCTCATCTGGCGGGAGGCCGATCCGGTGGCGCTTGGGGTCCGACGGGGAGGAGGCAGAGGGGAACGGGGACGGTGGAGGGGGAGGTGGGGCGGAGGTTCGTCATCAATCGGCAATAGTGCGTATATTGCCTCCATTAGGGTTCTAAAAGCAATGGGTTGAGATTGAGAGTGACTTTTGGTTTCGATGCGTCGGGGCATATTTTTCTGACTTGGAAGTTCTTGGGTTCTAGTTGTTATTGAATAATGCTTGTAATCAAAATCAGATGATGATGAAATGGAGATGGGGCTGCGTCATGTTGGGTATGGAGTCTGAGAAGTAGTTCGGGACTTGATCGATATGATTCAGTGCTCGGGGACGCTCGAGGAATCAATTGGATCAAAGACAGGTCGAGTGAAGATGAAGCAAAAGGAAGCGGCAAGTGAAGACCCGACGGATGCCGGGTCATTGGCGGATGCCAAAGGAGGCATGGCGGATGCCAAGGGGCTAGCGGCCACCAACCCCACTCCAGCCGCGAGAAGGCTCAAATGGAGAAGACTCCCTATGCATCAGTGGTGGGTAACTTGATGTATGCTATGATTTACACGAGGTCAGACATAGCACATGCGGTAAGAGTAGTGAGAAAGTTCATGAGCAATCCGGGTGAGCAACATTGGATCACAGTGAAATGGATCCTAGGCTACTAGGCTACTAAGAAGTGCCTTTGTTTTGAAGGTAAAGATGTGAAGCTCCTAGGTTATTGTGATGCAGACTTGGGGTCCAATGACCATGATGAGAAGAGGAGCTCAAGTGGTTATGTCTTTATGCTGTGAGGGACAACGATATCTTGGACCTCGAGGTTACAAAAGATGGTGGCGTTGTCAACCGCGGAAAGTGAGTATGTGGCGGTGACAGAAGCTAGCAAAGAGATGGTGTGGTTACAAAGCTTCTTGGGGGAATTGGGGAAGGAGCAAAGTGAAAGTGTGCTCTATAGTGATAGCCAAAGTTTGATACATTTGGCAAAGACTCTCGTCTTTCACTCAAGAACGAAGCACATTGAGCTGAAGTATCACTACATTCGTGACCTCTTGGAGAGGAAGATCCTAAGGCTTGAGAAGATTGACGAGAAAGTGAATTTCGCAGACATGTTGACCAAGGTGGTTACCTTGGAGAAGCTGAGGCTAAATATGGCCTCAACGGTCTAGTGAACTAGAGAAGAGACTCGGCATACCAAGTGGAGAAGGAGTGAAGAGGGGTCATCAAATGAACGGTGACAAGAGTTGAGCTCAGTCTCCAGGTGGGAGATTATTGGGTATGGAGTCTGAGAAGTGGTTCGGAAGTTGGTCGATGTGATTCAGTACTTGGGGATGCTCGAGGAATCAACCGGATCAAAGACGGGTTGAGTGAAGACTAAGCGAAAGGAAGCGACAAGTGAAGACCCGGTGGACGCCAAAGGAGGATGGCGGACCCAAGGGGCTAGCGGGCGCCAACCCCACTCCAGCCGCGAGGCAGTAGCTAGACCTGGTGTTCGCCAGGTGCTTGGCAGACTCCAGGTCGACTGGGAAAAGAAGTTTTTCATGGACAAAGTGCCCCTCCCAACCCAAAAAACATCCTAGGGTTGTTGGCTCCATATAAGTGCCCCTCCCAACCCAAAACACATCCTAGGATTGTTGGCTCCATATATACCCCTTGTAACTCATTTGTAACCCCTAAGAACAAGAATAGAAGAGAGAGAGAGAGAATGGCTAGTGAAGAAGAGAAAATTCTAGATGAGTGTAGGTGTCAAAAGTGTGGTCTTTTTCTTGTAAAGAGCAAGTGAAGCTCAAGAGCATAGTGAACTCTCTCCTGACTTGGTACACCCCCGGACGTAGATCGTTGTGTATCGAACCGGGTAACCAAATATCTTGTCTCTTGTGCTTTTCCGTTGGTTCTTGTGAGTTCGTACTTCTCGTTGTGATTGTGGTTCGCTTGTGTGTTTGTGGGCATTGTGTGGGTTCTCTCGGTTCCCAACACGTCCAGGAGAGTGAGGATGGTGGGTTGGGGAGAGAGAGAGAGGGGACTTTGAAAAATATTAAAAATTTATATAGAGTTTTTTGAAAAGTAATTAACAAATTGCACTAATTTGATAATTTATCCACCGCAACATTAGTATCAAGTCATCCTAGTCTAAGCCACGTGGCAGTCTATGTCAGCTAAAAATGACGCTGTTTGCCCAAAAAAATTGAATTGGACCTCGGGACTGGTCCGTGACAAAATTCACCAATAAGTTGGACCTGTTTTACGGTTTACAGGGTACCCAAAAAATAATCGAAAAAACTATAGGATATTTAAGTGTACTTTTCTCAAAAAAATATGGGATGTTATTAAGAATGACACTCACGTCCATAAAAAGATTGATATTTTTTTCTTGAGAAGGAAAAAGATAGATATTTGGTTAGCTAATTGGGTTGAGTCTCGCACTTCATTTTCATGGTTCTCTGGCATTATTTTCTGATTCATGTGATTAACAGCCAATTGACGTTTTCAGATTTTCTGGCGTGTGCTTGCTTGGGCTCGATTGGTTGGTACCCTCAAGTTTTTTGGGGAAATTTTCAATTTAGTGTGATGTGGTTTGAGTCTTTATACTTGGTGATATATATTTTAAAATACATCAAACCAATATTTGTCCTTCTAAAGAAACCAGCATCTGAGGGTTGACATTTTGACACTTTAATAACACAGACAGCTCCTCCTCTGCTTGGTCACCTAACATGCCACATCAATCCGGGTGCCACTTAGTCTAATTTTTAATTATGAACTATACCGAAAAAACATGGGTCCGGTACTAAATCAAAAATAAAATTTTAACTATGTAGTAAATTCACTCGACTAAATCAAAATTCTACGTCATCAACCACGTGGGCGAAAGTGTCAGCATGGCAAGAGATGCTCTTGTCATTAAATTGTCAAAACGTCAAACTTCATGTACTTGTTTGAAGCGTCTTAAACCATATACCACCTAAGTGGAAAAAAACCAAACAATGACATTAAAGTGAACTTTTCAATTTTTTATTGTACTACATGTTATGTGGTCTAATAGGTGGACTATTCTAGATTTAAATTGGTTAAGATTAGGAGTGACCATGAATTAGATGCAATTTGGATTCATTTCGTAGAAAATTTGATTTGGATTCGAAGCGACTCAAATGATAATTTTAATTCGAATATGATTACATATTTCACAAATTCGTTAATTTGTCAAATTATGTATAAAAATAAAAAAACATGATCAAATTTGAAAAGAAGGAGAAAAGGGGAGTAAGTACAAACATATCCGACTAGGTGAGTCAAAAACTACGTGAGCTTTGATTCTTTCGGAGCTAACAATGCGTAGACAACTTAATTTGATTCATAAGTGCAAACTCAATCTTTTGTTAATTTTTTTCCCAAACTGTTTCGAAATTTTAAAAATTCGAAAAAATGCAAATCTAATTTAAAAAAACTAAAAAAATGTATAAAAAGAGACAAATTAAAAAATTCAATTTGGATGAATTCAATTTGAGATGGTTGAAAATTCGTATTCGAATTTGTTTAGTTTTGATAATTCGAATTCAGTGAATTATAATTGAATTCCATTCGATTCTTGGTCACCTCTAGGTAGGATTTTTGAAAGGGTGACAAAATTTTTCAAACAAGTATTTACAAGTGTTGCATTCTCAAAAACTCAAATTTGAGATCTGGTTAAACTAGAACGACGCTATTACTTACGAGTCGCCAACCAATAACGTTTGTTAAATTTGTTTATCTAAACAAGACTTTTTTTCGACTTGTATATTTTGAAAACTCAACGGAAAGACATAATGTACAATAACAACCATCATCTATTTTCTTCCCTTGTGATTCTTATAATCTCTATTTCTCAACCGCTAATTTCTAAATTCATAAATTTAAAACTTAAGATTTCTTTAAAAAGTGAAATTTCAAGTTTTGTAACAACTGGACCAACTCTAATTTGGTCAAGAAGAAATTTAGTTCGGTGTGTTTTCTTGTTGCAAAAAATCCGAAAATGGAGGGCCATGAGCAAAGAGGCGATGGGGTCCGTTGGGTCCATGTTGATGTTTTGACCAATATCGCAGTGCGGGGGATGTTGAGATTACGATTACGATTACGACCAATATCGCAGTGCGGGGGATGGAAACGTACTGTCATGTTAAGGGTAGATGCCTTATGTAACTAAACTTGTATTGGTAATAGGCGGCTGTAAGCAAGCCCGAACCCTAGCTAATGACCATGTATATATACGTGAGGAAATCAATGAGAAAGCATAAGCTTATCAGATTTTACATGGTATCAGAGCCACTGATAAAAGAATAGCAAGATGTCAAGGGCAAGCGGAGTTTCTGGAGGAGGAGAGGCCGAAGAGACCTCACCCATATCATTCGAAAACATGGATATGCAGTCGCCCTACTACATACATGCGTCAGACAAACCGGAACATATCTATGTCAGCGACCTACTCACCGACAACAACTACGGAGAGTGGATCGCTGATATGTCTAATGCCAAGAACAAGTTCGGGTTCGTTGACGGAACCGTAGAACATCCAGAACCATCCTCACCGCAGTTCTCCGTGTGGATGCGTTGTGATGCTATGGTGAAAGGCTGGCTCAAAAGTGCCATGGAGAAGTACATTCGCGCCAGCATGCATCACACAAGGACGGCGATGGAGACATGATGTCGGACATGCGGGAAAAAGACCACATGTTTGATTTTTTTATGGGCTTGGATGAGATGTTCAACGTCGTCAAAACTCAAATCCTGAGCACCACGCTGGCCCTTGCACTTGGTGTGGTGTGGCGTATCACCTAGTTTCGGAGGATGAACAACAACAAAACCTCTCAGTCCAGCGATAAATGACTAATGAGAGTGCAGTGTTCCAAGTCGGGACTGAAAGGGGGTACTCGCAACACAAGGCAACGAAGGGTGAGAGACTGCGGTGTGAACATTGTGGCAAAGTAGGGCACACAGAGGACAGGTGCTATGAAATAATTAGTTATCTACCTAGCTGGGTGAAGCAAAACAAGCGCAATGCACCCGGTCTGATCCATACCAATGAATGGACTAGGGCCCAAGGCAGCCCAAGTCTCCAACAAAGGAAGTCATGTACCAGGCCTCACAAAGGACCAGTACACAAGCCTGATGAAGTGCCTCAACCTTGGGGGAGAATCTAGTAAGCACCAGACACTCGAACTGGTTGTTAATATGGTAGGTAAGGTCTTTTCCCCTCACACTTAGATCGTTGATTCTGGTGCATCGGAACACATCATTTCCGACATCAGCATGTTTAAAAATATTATGGAAGGAGGGACACACTTACCAGTCAATATACTAAATGGAGAGAGTATTAATGTTCATGGGATAGGCCAAGTCGAATTGGCCAAGAATCTGATTCTGGACCGCGTTCTATATATTTTGGATTTCCAATGCAATTTACTGTCTGTTAGTCGCATGACAAAGGATCAAAATTGCTTATTCACTTTTCTCCATGATCGTTGTGTTGTACAGGGCTTACCCATGATGAACCTGATTGGACTGGCTAGGCGCTGCGACGGATTGTATTACTTCAATTCGGTACGAGATGGAGGTGTGGTAATGAAGGTTCAAGGATCAACGGACTCGCAAATTTGGCACAAGAGATTAGGACATCCGTCACGGGAAAAGATGGAGCATGTTTCATTTCTCAAAGACAAGATAGGTGATAAGGAATACTTTCATTGTGATTCTTGTTTTCGAGCAAAACAGACACGGATTTCTTTTTCTCGTAGCTCAATAAAAACAAGTGCTTGTTTTGATTTAGTCCATTATGACATATGGGGGCCTCATCGCACCACATCCCTAACCAGAGCTTGTTACTTTCTTATCATAGTCGATGATTTTAGTCGAGCTGTGTGGGTATTCTTGATGCACCAAAAGTCAAAAAATTGAAAGCTATTACGCAAATTCCATATCATGATTGACCGACAATTTGGAGTTAAAATCAAGAGGATACAAAGCGATAATGGTGGGGAATTTAAGTCAAGACAAATGATACAGTTTTATAAAGATTCGGGTATAGTCTTGCAAACATCATGTGTCGACATGCCACAACAAAATGGTGTGGTCAAACGTAAGCACATGCACATACTCGAGATGGTGCGTGCACTACGGTTCCATGCGGGCTTACCAATTGAATTTTGGGGTGAGTGCATACTTGCAACGGTTTACCTAATTAATCGAATGCCTTCTTCTGCAACACAGCACCAGATACCCTACGAAGTTGTTCTCAACAAGACCGTGGACTACAACTACTTGAGAGCTTTCAGATGCTTAGCTTATGTGCATCATCGCACACCAGATAAGTTTGCCGAAAGGGGGAAAAAGGGCATCTTCTTGGGGTATCCTTCTAACCAGAAGGGGTGCAGAATTTACGATGTGGAGACAGGAGAGATCGTGACCAGCCGAGATGTGAGTTTTGTAGAGGATGTTTTCCCTTTTGCAAGAGTGATACCTGAAACAATGAAAACAAAAGTGATGACCAAATATTATGGCTTGGTCATAGATGATCATGAAAGTGACGAAGAATCAAGAAATCAATTTCCATCATCTGGTGGTTCGGAGACCGTAGGCGATGAGCTACGAGAGGCTGAAGATGGTGTGGTTGAGGAACTAGTCCGGGCGCAACTGAGGAGATAGAGATATTCGAAGAAGAAGCGAGACCACTCCGAAATTGAAAGCTGCCCAAGCACCTTGAAGACTTTGAAGTTTCATTACCACCCGCCATCACGTCGCACCAACCGAGCCAGCCATCGGGGAATTCTACGGTATACCCTCTATCACACTTCGTAAGTTATAATAATTTCTCCACGTCACATAAGGCATTACTTGCTGCTATTAACTCTAAAGATGAGCCTAGCAATTTCGAGCAGGCAGTAAAGTGCAGGCACTGGAGAGAAGCTATGAAACAAGAAATTCGGGCACTTGAATCCAACGGTATGTGGGTTCTGGCAGAACTACCGAGAGGCAAGCGGGCAGTTGGTTCGAAATAGATCTACAAAGTGAAATTTAAGCCCGACGATGAAGTCGAACGCTACAAAGCAAGGTTGGTCGCGAGAGGATTCATGCAAGTGGAAGGAATTTACTTCCATGAGACGTTTGCCCCGGTAGAAAAATTGGTAACTTTGAGGTGTTTATTGGCTGTGGCAGTCAAGAAGGGTTGGCTAATTCACCAACTGGACGTGAACAATGAGTTCCTGCATTGTGACCTACAAGAAGAAGTTTACCTTAAATTTCCACAGGGATTTGGAAAGCCAGGCGATGCGAGGGTTTGTAAACTGCTCAAGTCATTATACGGTTTGAAATAAGCCTCGAGAAGCTGGTATACCAAGTTTACTAGTGCCTTGTTGATGAGAGGATTCACGCAGTCGAGGGCCGATCACTCACTATTTATACACATGGATGGAGATGTCGTTGTGATGTCACTTATCTATGTGGACGATGTTATCCTAGCGGGCAATATTGGGGAGCGGATCAATAGAATCAAGAGCTATTTGGATAGCAAGTTCAGAATTAAGAATTTGGGGCCATTAAAGTATTTCTTGGGGATTAAGGCAGCAAGGACGTCACGCGGTTTGGTTCTAATCCAGCGAAAGTACACTCTCGATATATTGAGTGATTGTGATAAAGAAGGGAGCAAACAGATGGCTTTTCCAACAGAATAAAACCATCACCTTGCAGCAGATAAAGATACCATATTGGTTGATCAGGCGAGATACAGGAGACTGGTTGGCCGATTGATGTACCTGGTGGTGACCCGTCCGGACATAGCCTATGTGGCTGGGATACTAAGTCAGTTTGTAAATTCACCGCATGAGGAGCATATGCTAGCAGCGGAGCAAGTAGTGTAATATCTAAAAGGTACTGCAGGACAAGGCATTCTACTGCGCGCAGGTGATGGGGAGGCATTGGTGGCATATAGTGATGCTGATTGGGCAGGTTGCCCAACAATGAGGCGCTCTCATACTGGATATTATATGTCTCTTGGGGGATCACCAGTATCCTGGCAGAGTAAAAAAGCAACCAATGGTCTTGCGATCGTCAGCCGAAGTGGAGTATCGAGCCATGGCAGACACAGTAAGTGAGGTTGTCTGGTTACGTTGGTTGTTGGAAGAGCTGGGTGCGCCGCTGAAGATGGGAACTTGGTTATATTGTGATAATCAAGCAGGGTTACACATCGCAATGAATCATGTTTTCCATGATCGGACAAAGCATATGGAAATCGACTGCTACTTCATTCGAGAACACATTCAATCACGAGAAATAGTATCGCGATAGATTGACACAACCGTTCAGTTAGCGGATATGTTCACTAAAGCACTCGGAAAAGAGCGGTTCCTCGAGTTAGTCAACAAGTTGGGTGTTGTTAAGATTACGATTACGAACGTGTTGTAATAGGCAAGTCCATGTAGACGTCGTGCTTTAAATGGAAACGTACTATCATGTTAAGAGTAGATATCTTATGTAACTAAACTTGTATGGATTTGGATTCAGGGGGGACTACATAAAAGCCATCCCCATGGTATGGACTAAATATGGACCCTTAGATTTGATCAAATTCTTTTTTTATAGATCTGATGGCCAGAATCTGTTGAGGATATTTTCGAGTTTTTACCCAAACATTAGGGTTCCACCATTTTCCTATATAATCTCACAAAAAAAATCATCTCCCAAAAAAAAAATCATCGTCCCCCCCCCCCTCCCGATCCGCCGCCCTTCCGATCCCCCCCCCCCCCCTTCCCGAACAGGATAGTGGTCAAACTCCCCGCTCTCCGCCGCTGCCAAGAACAGGACAGTGGTTAGATCCGGATACGGGCAGCCAGACCAATTCTGAAGCCGTCGCAATTAATTTTGTCTCTGTTTAAAGATTACCCATGACTATTTAATTGATTTCGTTTTGTGTATATTTTTTTCCTCAAAGTCAATTGATTTTGATTTTGCTGTGTTTCTTGGTTTTGATTTTGTCGCATTTAATTTGATTAATTAAATTTTATTCTTTGATTTTTATTATTATTTTGACTTACTTTAATTGCCACGTGAGACGTGGAATGAAAATTAATATCACGGTGGAATGAAACCAATATCATAGAAGAATGAAACCAATATCCGAGAAGATGGAAACCAATATCATAGTAGAATGAAACCAATATCATGGTAGAACGAAACCAATAACATAGAAGATGGAAACCAATATCACGGTGGAATGAAACCAATATCATAGTAGAATGAAATTAATGTCATAGTAGAATGAAACCAATAACATAGAAGATGGAAACCAATAATATAGTAGAATGAAACCAATATCATAGTAGAATGAAACCAATAGCATAGATGAAAACCAATATCCGATAAAATGGAAACCAATATTCTCATACTTGTATTTCCATAATTTGTATTATTTTACTGATATTTTTTTTAATTATTTTAATTATTGTATTTCTAATATTGCCTATTTTAGTGGGGATTACCTATGTCCCCACTGAATTTAAACCCAACTTGTATTGGTAATAGGCGGCTGTAGGCAAGCCCTAACCCTAGCTAATGACCATGTATATATACGTGAGGAAATCAATGAGAAAGCACAAGCTTATCAGATTTTACAGGGGAGGCGTGGTCTGAGCGACTGTTTGGATGATAAATAGACACTTGGCTGAATTTAATGCTTTGCCCCACCACTCAGAGGACGCGTGCACTTCCCCTATTTAATGTGCTTGTTACGTTAGCTATGTTTCTACGATTAATAAAATCCATGTTCTTCCACCGGAAAAAAATCCATGTTTTAATGGGGTAATAAATTTTGTATTGTCTAAAAATATCATGGTTTTAAATCTTGCATATCGAAAAATCACAACAAATTAGTTAATTAATAACTGTCTACTTTAAATGATAATTTACCAATAATTCTTCAATTTATGCACTTCTCTCTCTACTTTCCGCCTGTGGTTCATGAAAAATGGGATTAGTAATTATAGAAAAAAGTAAGATTTTATTTAATTTTGTGTAGATATTATCATTTATTCAGGTCAGATACTCACTAGATCTTCCTCTGGTGTATTCAATATGCGATATTGTTATAATTAGTAGTAGTAAAATATGTATTCATTGATTTAAAAAAAATACTCGTCCGAACATTCTATATTCAAAATAAATTAGATTTTAAAAGATGACAAACTTATAAAACTTTAACACGACTGAGTTTTAAGGTCTCAAACTTGAACCTCATAATTATGGTTCAAGAGTTGATCCACATGATGAATTATATAAGGTCTTCATTTGATGTGGATGGTCAAAAACAATTAAATGAAGTTGTACCAATCACAGAGTATCACCTGCAAATACTAAAAAAGCACCTCTGGAAAAAACCTTCCTATTACCTTACTTTTCTGTAGGTTTAATTATTAAATAAACCCATGACAAATACACCAGCAGAAAAATCTTCAATCAAACCTTCCAAATATACCGTATACAGTAGATTTGTTTTGTGTCCCAAGTAACAGTAACACGAGTGGTTTGGTCTCTTAAACACAAAATAATTGAGTAGAACCATGAACTTAGACTATAATCCTAAATTTGTATTCCGCTCTTTGTCACTTGAGTCAGGTCTCGAAGACTCCGATGCTCTTTTCTTTTGCGGGGAAGCGAAGAGCGGGATGACCGAGGAATGGCATACTTGGAAATGTTAGGTATAATGTGAAAGAAGTTAGTTCACATGAATGACACTCTTGTCTAAACGAACGAGTCGCCTGGCTGCGTGAATGAGACAACATTCGTGCGCTTATAAGCTGCAGATGTGTGTTTCTTGTGAGTTTATGCAGACTTCTTAGGCTGGAACCATACACATAACACATGTAATGGTCATTTATGTTGTCTTTGGTTCAATTTTAGGAAATAATCCATTGATCCTTACTTGAAGGCATGGAAATTCTAGTGATATGTATGCTTCTCATTGGCAGGCTGTTAATACGCAGAGCCTAATAGGGTTCTTGCTCGTAAGGAAAAGGCTGTATACTTTTGCCTTGAGACTTCACCATGTTGAAGCGATCACCTACTAGAACACAGAGATCCAAAGGGTTTAAGGTGAAGCACGTTCTTCGAGTGTGTCTACTGCTCGTCGTTAGCATCTGGTTGGTGAACCAACTTGAGCATTCCTTTTTTCCAGAATGCAGAGCAGCGACATGGTGCAGGAGACACGCCCGGAAAGTTGTTGAAGCTCGGGAGAAAAGACAATCCGTCCTCGGGTGGAGGAAATGGAAGGTCAAGGAGATAAAGAAGAAGTTGAAGAAGAGGTTGACGAGAGTAAGCCTGAAGAAATGAAGGATGAAGGCAAAGGTGGCGGGGATGATGAGATAGATGGGCGTGATCAAGAGAGATCAGATGAATAACCGGATGAGGTGGAGGATTTCATTGATGTCCATGACAGGGAGATGGAAGAGGTCAACGAACTCCAAGAGAGCTACGAGAAGGAGAAACTACTGCATGGAAGTTCAGAAGCAAATCAAGATGAACTTGAAGGAGACGGTACAATGAGAACGGAACAGTCCACGGGTGATCGCGTGCCTACCAGTTCTATGGAACAGGGCATCCGAACTGTTACCAGTAAGCCTGAAACTGTGAGTAGACGAAAGAGATAGAAGACCTAGAGAGATGGAGCTTGTGTAGACAGAGAACAACAGTAACGATGCTGACGACACTATCGTTTCAGACCCAAAGTCACAGAAGAACGTGACAGCAGAACCAATTCATGATCCACATTCAATGGATGAAACCGATTCTAGTATACCAGTTGCAGCAGTGGAAGGGCCCATGTGTGAAGATTGAATCCAGTACAATAAAGGATCCAAGAATCAGGTGCAAGTGGCGAGAGAAAAATTACTTCATTCTAAGAACGCTTAGCGTGGCTTGTTCCGTGTGAATTCCATTGCAGCAGCATCCATATTATTGATGTCCCTGATTGTGGAGAGGAAACAAACCAGTAATTAATAAGCATGAAGCAGATTTTCTGATAACTAGCAAGTTAAAAGGAAGAATATCTGAACTTGTATTTTGTGATATATGAAGATATGCCACTCAAACTCTTGACCGACGAAAGAAACTTTACATTGTAAAATACAAATACGCATACCTGCGAATAGGCCAACCGTTGTCAAATTCATGATGGCCATCGTCTGATAAATGAGGTACTCCGTCAAGAAATGCCCAAATGCATAGATGAAAGAGAGGAAAGTAGCCAAATAAAGAGGCTTGTTGTCGAGGTTGAAAGCGCAGAGGAAGCAAAGGGTGCAAGTCAAAAGTGTCCAAACTCCAAATGTCCTTCCATGAACTTCAGTCACTACATTAACCATGAGCAGAACAGAATGAATTTCAGCCACCAAGTTAACCAGAGATGAAGAGCCACAGAACGCGTATGAACATATTATCCTCGGTCCTTTGACATTCAACATTAAGGCACATTCATCCGTCGTGACTTCCACTTAGTTGTTACAAGTTCACAAGCTGCTTCTGTATGCCAATGGAAAACTTTGGAACATAATAAGAAAGAACTAGCACGCTGACGCTGATCCATGTTAAGCCTACGAATAGAAATAGCTCTAACCTAAATGGATTTAGACACAAGGCAAAATAAACAGAATATTAGCCCACTTGAGTAGAGTCTCCAAGTAATGTAGAGCATAATAATGGCGGTGCACCGAGCAATTCCATCCGAAAGCCGCTTTCAACTCGAATGCCTTGAAAACGTTCAAGATTTAAGTTGATTGTATCTAGTCTACCTAGAATTGGTTCCTCTATAAACATGTCAATGCACTTGTCCTCTTCATTTTCTCAACTACACAGCATCCAACACTCTGATCAACAGACAAAACCCCGATTCCAACACGGATCTCAATCGGAGCCCGCTCATTTCCTTCTCCGAATTGCTCGGCGCATTATACAACTTCAAACCCTAGCAACCATCATCCCCATCGCATTGCTTGTCCCTTGACAAATACAATGCACCGACCACACACAACCCAACTTCCTGGGGCCCACATTGAACTTGCTTAGACGAAAAGGAAAGGGAAAGAAGATACACAATTGTGGCCTTGGGATCCGATTAATCTGCCTAGTTTCTAGTAATTGCTAAACCCTAAGTGAGAAGAGAAAATAAATATAAAATAAACGAATAAATAAAGAAGAGTACTAGTGGTGTTGGAGAAGACGGCGAGGCGAAGGGCCCAAATGTCGAAGAAGCCGAACCAAACCGACGCTAACCGAAGCGACCCCACCACCATCAACCACCACCCTAACGCCTTCATTTCCCTTTCCCCTTTTCTCTTTCCTAACTTTTAGCCTCCCGCTCTTCGGGGTTAGATCGGACTCGTGTTTTGTTTTTAGTCCAAGTCAATGTTTAATAAATTTTTTATTCCTCTACATTAATTAGATGTTTGGAATACAGATCTTTGATTAAGTGATATTGTTTGATCAATTTTAAATTAGTGATTCTCGAGTGCTTCTTAAAGTAAATTTTGATCAAATTATTGATAACGAGAGAATGGAATGTCGTTCACAAGTGTTTATTGAAAGTCTAGTTCCATGAAATGCCAATTCTTTATTTAATGTTTGTTGGGGCTCAAAATTTATATCCCAGTCGTCGGAGTTGTCTCGTAGAAACTTTTATCGCTACACTAATTTTATCTTATTATGAAGTCTATTTTTTTGTGAGGATATTTGTTACATGTAGTTAGGATTAGTTTTATCCAGTTTACTTTGGATTATCTTTTGTTTTTATCAAGTTGTTGGGTAGAGGTCGTTAAGTGATATTTTGTAATTCTGACATTTACCCGATGGTACAATTATGAACTATCTAACTTTTTTTATCTTTACTTTTTCCTTCATCTTCTTTACATTGGCCGTCTAAAATTCTTTTTGACATTTTATCCTTCTTCTATCCATTCTTCTTTTTTCTCCCTCTTTTTCGTGATTATTTTTTGGGCGATTAATCTGAATCCGTTCTCAATTATTTTTACAATATTCTACTAAAAAATATTATCAACGTTGTCTTCACCCAGACTAATGATCTGGTTATAAGTAGAGTCTGATGTTACAATTTACCAAAGTTGAAGTCCACTTTTAAGGATTCGTCAAAGTTTTTTGGGATAAGTTTATTTTAGTACCATGTAGTTTTACCTGTTTCACCTGGAGTACCATGTGGTTCTAAATTAGTATTTTAGTACCCTGTGGTTGACCACCTATTTTCCGGGCAGGTCCAGGGCAGCTACCCGTCCAAACTCGCCCGAAATGACGTCATTTTGAGATGAAGTGGCGGATGGCTTTCTTAAGTTAAAGTTGATGTGTAGTATGGCAAATTGCCTAAACAATCCCTGACCTCCTCTATCCTCCTCCTTGCTCTCTCACCCTCTCCACCTCCTACTCTCTTTCTCCCCCTCTCTCTCCTCCTCCTCGTTCATCTTCAATGTAGTATGTCATCTGGTCGAGGTCGGAATCCATGACAATGCAGCCACCGCCCCAATGACCCCGAAGCCAAGGCGGCCGACTCATGGTCCACCAGGGCGCAAATGCCGTATAACTCCACTCCCGAGGTCTCAACAACCTGGCATACCTCCTCTGTCAACTCGCCAAATTCAACCACAAAGGGGCCACACCCGAAGTTAAGCACATCGGCGATGAGGACGGGGAGGGAGGCGGGGACACCAGGGAAGGGGAGGAGCTTGCTGAGGAGGAGGACGAGGGAGGCAACGGGGTCTAGGGTTTCGATGATCAAAAATTGGGGCTTTTGGAGTTTGGGGTCCGCACGGGCGGCGTGGCTGGCAAGGCGGTCGAGGGCGCTGGAGTCCAGCGGATACTGGCGAAGCTGGTTGCAATGGCATAGACAGCGGAGGAGGAGAGAGATGTTCCTTTGCCTCCCATGGTGACGATTCGTGCTCCTTCACTAGGGTACGACATAATATTTCAAAAATGGAGCAGAATCAGGTGGGGTGGTTAGCTCCGGTGGTGGTTTTAGGGTTTTTGGGGCGGTGGCTGCATCTTCAACCTCCTGAATATTTTTGTTGTCATCTGGTCGAGGTCGGAATCCACGTCGGAGATGGAGCTTTAGAAGGAGAGGGGAAACAGGAGGTTGAAGATGAAGGAGGAGGAGAGAGAGAGGGGGAGAAAGAGAGTAGGAGGTGGAGAGGGTGAGAGAGGGAGGAGGAGGATAGAGGAGGTCAGGGATTGTTTAGGTAATTTGTCATACTACACGTCAGCTTTAACTTAAGAAAGTCATCTGTCACGTGTCTTCCACGTCATCTCAAAACGATATCGTTTCGGACGAGTTTGGACGGGTAGCTGCCCTGGACTTGCCCGAAAAATAGGTGGTCAACCACAGGGTGCTAAAATATCAATTTAGAACCATATGGTACTCCAGACGAAACAGGTGAAATTACAGGGTACTAAAATAAACTTATCTCAAGTTTTTTTTGGCAGATTTTACGGTGGACAATTGAAAACACAGTGACCCTTTGTCAGTTCGTCAATTTAATTTGACATTTTGAGCTTTGACATCGCTTTTATTCGGGCAAAGGTAAGGTTGACGAATTGTTTGCGAAGAAAGTGACACGTATAATCCTGAGCTTGCCACATTTATTTTTTAAAATTAGTGAGTTTGTTATTTATGATAAAAGAATTCACCAAAAATGTAGTGAGTTTAGTAACTGGTGCGTAAAATTTATATACTTATTTTTTTAAGATTTTGGGTTAAGATGAAAAAATATATGATTTACTTCTATTTGTTGTACTCACATGATTTAAGTTTATCGCAGTATCATCACACATGGGCATAGTCAAAATTCGTGTAAATTTTGACATAATAGACTTTGTTCTTTTTGAATGACAAAAAACTTCATTTAGAGTGGCGTATTTAAATTATCATGTTACTATTTACAAATTGTAATGATCTTGAATCTTAATGATAAATATGAAAATTCACATACTTTAGGTTGATAACAAAGATTTTAGCATGTTCTTTGGATTCCGTTATAATTCTCTCGTGAGTTTATAATAACTAAATCTTTATTTATATATTCGAATCTGCAATTTACTAAAATAGAAATTCCTAAAACTTATCATCCCACGTGACAGGTGAGAAGACAGAAAGCCGAGTAACAAAGCCGTGCCCGCAAATTCCCGTGAGTCGAGCATAGCATAGCCATGGCATGTCTCTTAACTGCTTATCTCGCAGTTGGCACCAGCTACGTCACGTGCTAGGGAAAACCGCAGGCTACGTCTACTCTTTTCAGTGCTCTGACTCACTTCTGTATGTAAATTTTAAACACAAACAATCAATTGTATCAGCGTCGTTTTAACATGTGCGGAATTTTCGACCTAATTTTAATAAAATATGTTTGATTTCTAACAAAAATTTAAGTCTAGAGTTCAAGTCCGAGTTCTTGAAAACTAACAAATATTTATTTGGAAAATTTTGAAATTTTTAAAAAATTATATTCGTCTCAAATTTTACTTAGTCAATTTATTCGTACACAGGCCAGGCTTCATGGTGGCGACCGATTTCCATTTCCCCAAAATTCGTATTTTTCGGTTTTCATTTTTTGGTCCCCCACCCAATTTAATTATTTCTCAGCCATCCCCAAACAAAGAAAACTGAAATTTTGCTTTTTTGGTACTAAAGATATTCCTTAAAGATGCTAATCTAAACTAAACCGAACACAAGTTAAAATGTGATAAAATTCTCTGTAGTAAGTTACAAAAATATCACATTTTTCATGTGAGTTCGAGCACTTTCAACTCCTTGTAAGTAGCTCTTTTAATACACAAGCTGATAGGTCGAAATTGTGCTAAGGTCTCAGGCGTAGGGACTTTGGGTATCAGTGTGATTAGAGTGGTGTTCAGATGAGAAGGGAGCCGACCGCAGCTGAAGAACTCCTGGACCTGAGCACAAACTGAGTCACCGACCACATCCCAACATCTCTGAAAGAAGACCGCCGTAAATTGACAGCTGAAGACAGCTTGTGTAGTGCTCTCTATAAGATCATTACCAAGATTTTGGTAGACCGTTTGAAGCCTCTTCTAGATACGATTGTCAGACCAACGCAGTCCAGGTTTGTCCCTGGACGGTATATGTCAGATAATATTGTCATCCTCCGGGAGGTGATCCACTCGATGGCCCACAAAGGCGGGCGCACTAGTTGGATGGTCATTAAGCTTGACTTGGAAAAAGCGTATAACTGCCTCAGCTGGAATTTCCTCCAGGAGACATTTAACCTGACGGGCCTTCCGCCTACCTTTGTTGGATGGATCATGGAGTGTGCTAGGACCACCTCGATGCGGGTCCTTTGGAATGGTGGAAAGACTGCAGCCTTTCACCCATCTCGTGGGATCTGCCAGGGTGACCCTATCTCTCCCTACATCTTTGTTCTTTGCATGGAGCGCCTAATAGAACAACTTGTGCATGAGGGTAGGTGGGCACCTGTCAGACTGACACGTCGTGCACCCCCTTTATCCCAGCTGATATTTGCCGATGACCTAATTTTTATGTGCGAGGCCACGGTGGACCAAGCAGTCATGGTTTGGAACCTTCTCGCGACCTTCTGTGACTCTTCGGGCCAGCGTGTTAGCATGACTAAGTCCAAGTTCATGGTGCCCTGACTCTGGAGTTAGGATAATACCTTGGTGCCCTGACAGTTCTAAGGAGAGGCTGCTGGCAGACCTACCATTATATCCTGAAGAGACTGCGGGATAAGATGGCTGGTTGGAAGGCGAGGACACTGAGCAGGGCGGGTCGCGTGACACTTGTCCGATTAGTGTTATCTTCCATACCGGCACACGTGATGCAGTCAGACCTTCTTTTTCAGACTACTTGCTCGGATATGGATAGCTGCATTAGCAACTTCATTTGGGGCACCCACCAGCACTCAGATCGTTAGCGCATACACCTTGTCAATTGGGCCACCCTCTGCCTCCCTAAGGAGGTAGGTGGGATTGGTCTCCGACTGATGCAGAAGGCCAATATGGCTTCCTTCGCCAAACTACCCTAGAGATTTATCCAGTCTCAAGACTCCCTCTGGGTAGGTATCCTGATAGGTAAGTATAGTGGGGAGGGTTCTGGCCTCGACTTACTTCAGCCAAGGACTGGCTCTTCAGCTACCTGGCAGGCTATGGTGCAGGCTCGTCCGGCCCTGGCTCATGGCTCTGCCAGAATGTGTGTAGTGGGCTACAGACCTCCTTCTGGGATGACCCATGGATCTCCCTATCCCCCCTACGGAATCACCTCCTTAGAGATCTCCCCGCTGAGGAGGCCGAACATTGGGTGGCTGAGTACTGGTTACCGGGGAGTGGTTAGGATATCTCTAGACTTGAGGCCCTCCTACCCCCTTATCTTATTAGTTCACTGACCTCTACCTTTTTGCAAGTTTCACCAGGCTGGCCAAACACGATATCCTGGAGCCTCACCCAGGATGGATGCTTCTCTACCCACTCCCTCTACGGAGCGCTAAGTAAGGAGGGAGTGTTGCCACCAGCAGACCCGATCTGGAGCCGGATATGGGCCTTACGAGTCCCATAGCGCATTCGCCTATTTACCTGGCTTTTCTGCTATGGCATGTTGATGATGAATGCGGAACGAACTCGGAGACACTTCACGAATGACAGTATGTGTCCTAGATGTGGTATTTTTTCTGAGTCACTGATGCACATGTCTCTTGATTGTAGGTTCTCTAGGACAGTCTGGGCGGCTCTCCTACCACGGCCCCCCAGGGACTTCTACATAGAGACTGACCCTGCTGCCCCCACGGCCAGACCACCCTAGGCGACAACCTTTGTGACAGCATGCTGGTGGCTCTGGCGATGGCGGTATGACTCTGCCTTCTGTCCTGGTACCACCACGGGACACTCCCCCCTCCCTCATCATCTCACAAGCACAGGAGTTTGCTCGTGTCCTATGCGTTGGACGAGAGATTGACCGAGCCCACCCCCTGGCGATCTTGATCCTCAGAGCGAGGGAGCTCCTGGCAAGAGATTGGGAGATCAACATTCAGCACACCTGGCGGTAGGGCAACTGAGTTGCCGATGCACTCTCCAAGCATGCGCTGGGAGTCTCTTATGATCATGTAGTGCCAGATGTACCTTTGAGCTCTTGTACTGGAGTGTACTTAGATGATTTGTGGGGCATTAGTCTTCCCCGCTGTACTAGATTGCCCGATGATGAGTCGAGAGGATCTGGGTCAGACTTAGCGGTGTTAACGTCAAGGCAGGTCACCCTGATCTTGCCAAGATGCTCTTTCCCTACCAGCGCGGGTTTTCCCACTGGGTTTTTACCGCCGGAGGGTTTTACTGAGGCCGGCGGCCGCAACCTCGACAGAGGGGATCCCATGATCGTGACTGAGGCTAGTAGAGTTACTAGTCGTCTTTCTCATGATTTTAGTTAGTGAGTATGCCTGATATTTTCTGGATTATTATTCGTATTTATATAGGGACTTGACCCCACCACTTCTACCAAAAAAAATAGCTCTCTTAATAAAGTATTTTCTTCTTTTCAGAAACTTAATGAAGTCTTTTCTGTTTAAGCAACACCTCCCTAAGATGATTAAGTCTCTTGGTACAACTCTCATTAATAATATTACATAAACAAAATGAATAATGTTAAATTTTTTTCCGAGTTTTATTTAAGCATTAATTATAGTAAATTATTCACCACCTTGTTCGATTTAATTACGAACTTTAGAATATGGTAAGAAAAATAATTGGGGAGGTCAGGTCTGGCCCTTTTGGCATTTGGTAACAGTCATCTAACAAGGTGAGCAGTCCCATGCATGTCGGCTGCTGTGGCGCCCTGGTCCACCTTCGCAAGCTGTGTCTCCGGCTTTAATTTAATTTCAGAAATTATTTTCTTTTATTGGCCACGCAGAAATTCTTCGTCGTCCACTGTTCCTGTTTTAATTTCTCTGATTTTCCTTCTGTAACTGGAAACAAAAAAAAACTCTCTCGTGCTCCTCTGTTACCTTTTTTTACCACCTTGCCTCCTCGCTCACTTTTTTTCCTCAATGCAGTCAAACAACACTTGCTTATTATATTCGCATTTTAATAGTTGGATTAAGTGCTACAATTAATAGAATACCCAAAATTATTCTAAGCATATTTCTGGTTGTTGAAATTGGATTGAGTAAAGACTACATGTGATATGTTTCTATGTAGAGACTTGCATGTGGGTCATTAGATATGATTTAAAAATATATATCTTACAGATTCATCGACCAAAATTTAATAAATTTGTTCATAGTGACAAACTCGATACAAAAAATCTTAAAAATAAAGAAGACAGATATTTTTTTTGAGAGTCACCAAGAGGGTGCCGTCCCCCTCCCCATAAAACATCTGTTTCAAAAAGTCGATCTCAACTAAGGAGAATTTCTCTGGTTCTTTTCTTCTAGTTGCTCGTTGATTTTTGTGAAGAGTAAGCTTATATTGGGCGACAACCAATAATCCTTCTCTCTCACCACCTTCAGGTTACTCTCATTCTCTCTCTTTCGGCTTCTAATAGTCTTTTCAATTTTTTCGTATTTTTTATTGATTTTGGTAATTTACGAATTACAACAGTATGTCGGGGAAGCTAGTACAGATAGAGCATACCCTAACCGTCGTCCGATTCAGTCAGACCTCACGGAACTGGACGCCCCGAGCTGGCAGCCCATTATCCACGAATTGTTCCTCTTTCATTGTACCATTAAAAAACTCAAAAAATAATAATAATATAGGATAGTTCTAAATAAAATAAATCAATTATTTAATTGTGGCAGGAGGTGCTTGCCACTTGCGCCCTCTTCTATATTTTAATATTTTTTAATCTATTTTGAGAATATGTATATGTTTCTACCTATTTTAGGAAAATATATAAATTTTTTACGTATTTGAAAAAAAAATCCCGAACCTTTTGCCTGAGCTGATTGAAAGTGTTAAATGTTAATTACTTAAATTCATTTAAAATAAGTAATTTCATCCCATTTTATACCGAGTCTTAATCGGGTTGGGAAAAGCTTCAAAATTGAACCTTTTCCGATCACTAGTTGTCGATTGTCCATATTACTAGTAACTCGACATTCTTATTAAATTTTAAAAATAATTTGTTGCAGAAATTCTATGCTCTAATTCATAAACACTTTACTTTTATTATACAGTTTGGTAGGGAGCCCCAATCAGCTCCTGATTGGGAAAAACTCTAAAATGGAAAATTCCAATCACTAATTACTGATTGTTCATATTTCCCGTGAAATACGACCCGAAGATCCATACTCAAAATT
This sequence comes from Hypericum androsaemum, assembly GCA_963995505.1. Taxonomy (NCBI): domain Eukaryota; kingdom Viridiplantae; phylum Streptophyta; class Magnoliopsida; order Malpighiales; family Hypericaceae; genus Hypericum; species Hypericum androsaemum. The sequence goes on from OZ023191.1 coordinate 4,643,999, forward strand.
TTAGCTAAACTAAAATATTTACATTTCTTTGCTAGTTTAACCATCGCACATTTTCGTCTACTTAGTATACGCAGATATTTAAGCTTGAAGGTGTAATCTCGCCTATTGCCCATGTGATATATTCACGTATTATATTGATGGTCATCTCGATTTAGTTACATTTTTCGATTGAACTATATATCTTATGTCTTTTATTTTGTGTGTCTACCTAGAACAAATTGACCTCAGCTCATTGGGATTTGCTTAAATCACTGTTTTTGTTCTTGCTATTTCAAAATCGAAATTTTAGCCCCCTAGTTTGCTTTTATAGTATTCTTAGGTCCCTCGCTGACGTCATCGGTCAATTTATTTAAAAATGACAATTATGCCCTCAAAATAAAATAAAGGGAGAAGTCCACTTTCGTACCCTGTGGTATCGACCAAAATCACTTTAGTACCCTGTGGTAAAAAATTGATCAATCGAGTCATACTTATTCCAATTAACATCAAAAAGGGCCTCGGGCAGCTGCCCGGAGCTGCCCGAACTTACCCGAGCGCTGCCCGGGCCACGTGGTCAGCCACGTCACCAATTTTGATGACGTGGCGCCACGTCACCAAGAGGAGGAGGAGGAGACGGGGAGGAGGAGGAGGAGGAGGAGGAGGAGGAAGAGGAGGGGGGGAGGAGGGGGAGGAGGACGCGGGGAGGAGGAGGAGAGGAGGAGGGGGACGCGGGGAGGAGGAGGAGAGGAGGAGGGGGACGCGGGGGAGGAGGGAGACGTGGGGAGGAGGGGGACACGGGGAGGAGGAGGGGGACGCGGGGAGGAGGACGCGAGGAGGAGGAGGATGCGGGGAGGAGGAGGATGCGGGGAGGAGGAGGACGCGGAGGAGGAGGGGGATGCGGGGAGGAGGAGGAGGAGGAGGGGAGGAGGAGGAGGAGGAGGAACGCGGAGGAGGAGGAGGAACGCGGGGAGGAGGAGGAGGAGGAGGAACGCGGGGAGGAGGAGGAGGAGGAGGAGGAGGGGAGGAGGAGGAGGAGGAGGAGGAGGAACGCGGAGGAGGAGGAGGCGGAGGAGGAGGAGGAGGAGGAGGAGGAGGGGAGGAGGAGGAGGAGGAGGAAAATCGGAGGAGGAGGAGAATTGGTGACGTGGCGCCACGTCATCGAAATTGGTGACGTGGCTGACCACGTGGCCCGGGCAGCGCTAGGGTAGGTTCGGGCAGCTCCGGGCCTGCCCGAGGCCCTTTTTGATGTTAATTGGAATAAGTATGACTCGATTGATCGGTTTTTTACCACAGGGTACTAAAGTGATTTTGGTCGATACCACAGGGTACGAAAGTTGACTTTTCCCTAAAATAAAATAAAACAGAAATCTCTCTCCTCCGTTTCGTCTTCCTGGCGTCGACTCCGGAACCCAACCAATCGCCGGAGAAGATGAGATTTACCCACCGTCGTGTGAATCTGGTTACTGTCGGTCCAACTCCAACTGAAAAATGCACTTGGAGAACCTTCATCCGCTTCTCTGCTCTCACCTCGTCGAACCACGTCGGAGCCCCGCACCTGGAGGGATCCCCGGAGGTCAGCGACGGCCTGGAGAACGAAGGCGGCGCAAAAGGGGCTGCCCGTCGTCTAAATTCATTGATTCGCCATTTTTGACCTACTACGATCTGCTTGTTTCCTCGCCACCGGCAGCGCTAGATCCGCACTGCCATAGTCCTTGGGGTCGAATCAGTTCATTTGTTTGATTTTCTCATCATCGTAAGTTTGGGTTGATTTTCCCTCACAAACTTTTGGTTGGCCAGTAAAAAAAAACAATTCGTCGGAGATATCAAGATAAGGTTCGACGGCGACGGGAGCAGGGACGAGCACGGCGACGCGGAGTTATTCGCCATGGAGCATGGACAACCACGGCCATGGGAGAGCGGGGAAGATGATGATGTTGGAGTTGGATTCTGGGCCGGGGAAGAGGCCAACGAAGGTTGAAGATGGGTCCCTTTTTGAAGGGTAAAATTGTCTTTTTAGAAATATTAAAAATGTTGACATCAGCGAGGGACTTGAGAGTACTATAAAAGCAAACTAGGAGATTAAAGTTTCGATTTTGAAACAAGAGGGAGTAAAACAGCAAAGCCCAGGGACCTAAGTGCAATTTGCTCTTCTACCTATTTGTTATGAGTGTTCCAAATGTTAATGTAATTGTCTAATTGACATAACAGCTAGTATGGGGCATCAAAGCTTTGTTCGCCTTACCGTTGTGTAAAATTATCATTATTCCGCGATCTCTTAATCGTGTCGCGGATTGGCTTAGTAAACAAGAGAGATTAGGTCTTCTTCCAGGTGATTGGTCACATCTCCATCCCTTGGAACTAGATGCTCTTTTGTTTACAGACTTTCCTATCTGATTCTAATATATATGTTCTTTGTTCTTCAAAAAAAAAACCCCGGGCCCCTAAATTTCAAAATTAGGAATCTTTCATTTCCTCAAATTATGCAATGGGATTAGTGTGTATGCTAATATCAGCCATTAATTAATTAAGGTGGGCAACAGCTTACCTCCCAAACTAAACTAAAGTCTCACCAAAAAGAGGACCCCACCCAGCGCCATGTAATAAATAATGCTCTTGGACAGTTGGAATTCTACCCTCTCCCATTGCACGCCACTGTCTGTCGTCCACCTTTATTTTGTGTTTTTTGGGGGGGCTTTATTTTGTTAAAGACCACATTACAGCTATCATCCACATCCCCCCTTATTTATAACTAATTAGATATTTAAATTCAAAAATACTCGAAGTCGTAAGAAATTAGGGCGTGTAAGCAGCAAAATGCTTGATAAAAATATCATAATCAAGTGGTATCGAGTTTGAGAAGTTTATCACCGGTTCAAACCCAAATTAAAATGGGACGAATTAATGGACAAAGCGAAATAGAAAACTCGTAGTATTTCTTCCGAGAGAAAAAGCGAGAGAAAATTACAGAGCGAAATTAATTAACACAAGCCACACAGTACAAGAAAAAAAGCCAAGACCGTGCCTGTCTCGTCTCGTACTAATATAAACTCCCTCTGTTCACACTCTCTCTCTCCTGTACACACCGTTTTACGGATGGTTGGTTAGTACTGGAAAAAAGGGCAAAAAAAAAACAGCTCCTTTCACCGTGGGTGAAAGACAGGTAAATCAAAACAAACCCGTCCACACCGAAACGACGCCGTAAATCCTCGTCTCGTCAAGGAAGCGAGTCGCGGTCCTGGGAGAGCTCTTTCCTGAGCCGTTGGGAGAAGAGCCGGCAAGCCTCGACGCTGAGGTCGATGGCGGCGGCGAGTGCCACGTAGGCAGCTGCGTCTTCCAAGCAAGTCACGTGCTGCACGCCCACCTCCACCCTAGGCTTCCCCTTCCCCTCCTCCCCCTTCTTCTTCACGACGCCTTCCCCCTCCACGTCAGCAGACATTACGAAACCCCGGTACATGCAATACGGCCATAGCCCGTTCCCGAAGTCACCGCTGCACCGCGGGCTGCACGCCGGCGACGCCGCTCGGCTCCCACCCTTACCGGCGAGGTCCACCAGGAACTTCCCGCCCTTGGCCGAGTTCAGCGTCGACTCCGCCAGGACGATCCCCGCGCCGCCGCCGTTCTCCGGGATCATCTCGAACCGGTACCCCAGGCCGTCGGAGGCGCCGCGCTCCCTCCACGCCTCGAGCCGGCCCCACGGCTTCCACGTGCCGTCTCCAGGGCGGAGGATTAGCCACGCCCCGGGGTTGGACCGGCTCACCCGGTCCGACCCCGGCGAGGCGACGAACGGAGTCACCATTGAGGCCAGGGCCACGGGCGAGCCGGACAGGTCGTGGATCGTAACGGACCAGCCCTTCCGCTCCTTGAGCGGCCGTTCCCTCTCGCTCCCGAACGAGCTCAGCCAGCTCCTCGTGCCGTTACCGTCGCCGGATAACGATCTGGTAATTAACTAACTCCGTTAACTAAACGAAAAGTGAAAAAAAAGAAAGGCGGGTAAATAAAAAAAAACCTAATTGAAAAGAAATGGAGGGGAAAAGAAGGACCTGGACCGCTGGTTACGATCGGCGCGGAAGCTGAACTTGCAGGAGAAGACGGGCTGGCGGATGGTGCCCTGGAGCTGGGAGACGAGGGGGCTACACTCGGGCTCGCCCTCGAACTCGAACACGAACCTCGGGTCTGGCTCGGCCCTAACCGCCAGGTAGAACTCGGCAGGGCCCGAACCGGAGAACGGGATCCACCCGTTGTGGAACACGCACCCCTTGGACTCCGCCCCGGCCAGATCCAGCGGCACCGACACCTTCCCGAGAAGCCTCCCGGAGCTCACCCCGCACGTTGTCCCCCGCCGGCCGGAGTAGATCTCCAGCTTCAGGACGAGCCGCTTCTTCTTGGAGGAGGAAAACATCGAGCCGCCGGAGGCGAGCCGGTCGAGCTGCGAACGGCTCAGGTGGAAGGACGCCGCAACTCCGCCGGATGGGGCCGCGGCGGCCTTGTTCCCAGCGGCGACGTCGGTCTGGTCGGGAGGAATGTAGGGGACGACAGCGGTCTGGGTGGGGAAGGAGCCAAGCTTGATCTGGCAGAAGCAGGGGGAAGACGAGGGGTGGACGACCGAACGACCGGGCATGGAGGCCACGGGTATCTTCAACGCGAGGTTGCCGACGGTCAGGCGTAGGAAGGGGCAGGGGTCCATTGGAAAGAAAAGGAGGAGGGAGAATTAGTACTAGGGGAGTGAGTGTGTAGGGGATGGGTGTAGTACTGGGCTTGCTGTTATCTTATTAAACAGCATCCTCTACGTGGCGGGGCGGTTTGGTGTCTCTCTCTCTCTACGGGGTTGGACTGAGGGAGGAGAAGAGTGGGTGGGGTGTACTGTGTAGTGAGGAGGAAGAAGAGGGAGTGGCGTTTAGTTGGAAACAGGCTGTGGATGACAGCTGTGTACAGCCTGGCGATACTATTTTTTGCCTGTCAGTCCTCCTAGTTTTTGGTTATTTCCTTTCTACCCCAATGCTAACAAAAATTTAAATTAACAGATTTTGATTTAAAGACTTAAAAAATGCAGTAATTTTAAATATATTGTTTTTGTCAATAAGGAGAGACAGTGACCCTGAAATATCATTACTTTCTTAAATGTTCATTACAATTGAGCGACGGATAAATATATTGTTTATATCTTTTAGCAGAAGTGCTAAAGCTACTAGATATTTGAACTCGACTTATATTAGTAATTTTAACTTAAACAAAGTATCTCCCCCAACCTGTACTCACGGGTCCCACACAATCCCTTTCCCCGTCTTTCCTCCCCCCAAAAAACAAGAGAGTAGCGATAGCTGTGGGATTTTTAAGAAAAGAGAATCCAGGGCTTACTGATATGCATGCATGTAGTGTAAAATTATAAAGTTCTAGGTTATTATTATTCGATAAAAAGTTCGAATAAATTTTCGAGAAACTAACAGTTCTCTTAATGGAAGTTATATAACATATACAATGATTGGTCTAAAATCAAATAAATTCAATTCAATCTGATTTTATATAAGATGATATAGAAGCTTATTGACAAAATCTATCAACGTTATTCGCGAAACGAATGGCACCACACAATTTTTAACTTAAGATTTTTCGCAAGATATATTAATAACTTTGCCTGATTTAAAAAAATGGTATTATACATCCAAATTTACGCCTAAAATTTATAAGTCATATTAGGAAGGATTTTGTGAATTCAATACGCTGAGAGAGAGCGCAGTAGGGGATAATCCGGACCCCAAATTTATGAGCTTTCTTCCTTCTTTGAACCGCTACTATTATCATAATGCCATTAAACGTATAATCGTATGGTGTTATATATATATAAATCCGGAATGTTGTGGATATTATGGATACTCCCTCCTTGTTTTGCTCCTTGCTTTACTCCATATTTTGCTCCATGTTTTGCTCCTTTAAGTAATTGTATATTCATTTCTTATTTTGTAACATACTCTAGGAACTTGTATAAATAGCAAGGCTTGCTATTGGAATAACACATATAGCGGCTTATTTCACATTTCATGGTATCAGAGCGGGTTTGATCTAAAACCTTGCATTAGCCCGCCACAAATCAGCCTACCTACCGCAACATTATTAACCCACCTAAATATGTCTATTGTCGAGTCAAGTAAGGAAGAAGTGTCCGCTGCCTCGAGTGTCACCGTTGACTCATCGTCCCCCTACTATCTCCATCCCTCTGATCATCCAGCACATGTGTTCGTGACTGAACGGCTGAGTGATGGAAACTTCGGTGAGTGGGTGACAGACATGAGCAACCTTTTGTTCATAAAGAACAAATTTGGTTTTGTTGATGGCTCCTTACCAAAGCCATCGGCCGATTCTGGAATGATTAACCATTGGGTCCGCAACGACCACATGGTGAAGGGCTGGCTTCGCAACTACATGGAGAAGGAGATAAGAAGCAGTGTTCAGTGTGCCAAGACAGCGCATGAAATCTGGAGCGATATCACTGAAAGGTTCGGGCAAGGCAGTGCTCCACGCGCATATGACCTCCGACGTGCGATACCAATGCTTCGACAAGGTGAGATGACTGTCTCAGCTTATTACACAATGCTCAAGGGACTCTGGGATGAGGTTCAAGCTATTCGTCCTCTCCAGAAGTCGTCTTGCACGAATTGTGATCATGATATGATGAGACAAGTCCAGAAAATTTGCGAGGAAGAGCAGTTGTATGACTTCCTCAAGGGATTGGACGATGCGTTCAATACTGTCAAGACACAGATCTTGAGCACTCAACCAATTCCCGGGCTCTGTCAGGCCTATCATCTCATAGCTGAAGAGGAACAACGGAGGACAATCTCTTCAGCTCGGAAACCTATTTCGGACACAACCGTGTTCCATACTCGTGGTCCTGAACAGTCAAAGAACAGTGGGAGTAAGCGCCCAAACAATGGGAACAGGCCGAAGTGCAGTCATTACCAAAAGACTGGGCACACTGAGAAAACCTGTTTTGAGTTAATTGGGTACCTTGATGGCTGGCGAAGGGGTGGACGCGAAGCTAATCCGCGTGAGAACACTCGTGACAAACGATGTGGTCGCGATAGTAACCAAAGAATGGTTCCGAAGGCTGCCCAAGTTCGAGCTGAAGAGAGTCCAGTTCCTGGTTTCTCTAACGAACAACTGAGCAACCTTCTCAAGCATCTTGGAGTGAAGGTAGAGTCTGGGTCCTCGTAGCCGATAGAAGCAATGGCAAATATGGCAGGTAAGATTTTCCTTTCGCGCCCTTGGATCATTGATTCAGGAGCGACTAATCACATCACATGTTATTCTGATTGGTTGACTGAGTCAAACAAGGGCATGGTACATCCTTCGGTCAAAATTCTGAATGGAGATGATATTCCAGTAGAAGGAATTAGCAGCATCCACCTTGGTAAAAAATTACGACTTGATCGGTTTTTATTTATACCAAAATTTCAGTGCAACCTGTTGTCTATCAGCCGACTAACCAAGGATTTTAATTATGTCATTACTTTCTTGGCTAATATTTGTGTAATACAGGACTCAGTTATGAAGAAACTGATTGGAGTGGGTAAGCAGCGGGACGGTCTATACTATTTTGAAGATTTGCGAGGGGGGCGGTTCTCTCAGCCATACATAATAAGGATGTTACGATTTGGCACAAGAGACTTGGACATGCCTCCTAATATGAACCTCGGTAAGAGATTCACAACGGACCGTGCTACTTTGGATGGAACAGACCGCAACCCACGAACTCGAGCCTTGCAAGAACCTTGGTTTGGAAGAACCGCAACCCGAGCAATGGAATTTCGTGAACCTTTGGTCCAAGTCGAATCACGCCACAAACGATGATGGAGGAATCGTTTGATAAGTGAAAGATTCGCTCAAGCTAAGCAATCCAGCAATTAGCAAGAACACGCAAGGAGTATCTAACTCACAAAATTTTCAATCTCAAAAGTTGGGTACGTTTTTATTGCTAGGAGACCTCCTTATATAGGCTCCAAAGTACCAAAGTATTCCTAAACAAGCTAACTCCTTAAAAGGAGTTCAAAGGCTGGCCAAAACTCTCTTTCCTAATCTAAGGAGATTCTGGCCGAATTTATTCAACTAAATAAGGAATAATATAAGCAAATAATATCTAATAGAATAACTAATAGCTGCACGTCCAAAACAAGTAGATGCACGGACTAAATAGGCTGATTCTTCTTGATTCTCCATGTGCGCATGCATCTAGAAGCTTACGTGCATGTCAAGCTTCCAAAATAGCCCCTATCACGTGCATGGGCTTTGCATGGGCCTCATGCACGTCCTTGCACTTGTACGCACCATCTTGAGCCCAGACTTCTTGCATTAATCCATTAAATTCGGCCTGAAACTTTTTGGCTCTTGCTCGTGTCACCGGTCCAATTGGTACGTGCACTTGAATGTAGGTGTGTTCGTAGGTGTGCTCACATCATTCCCCTCCTCTTGAAAAGGATTTGTCCTCAAATCTTCACCTACATCAAACGGACTCAAATCAGTAACATTGAAAGAAGCACTAACATTATACTCACCTGGCAAGTCAAGCTTGTAGGCATTGTCATTGATGCGTTCAAGCACTTGAAATGGACCATCTCCCCGTGGTAGCAACTTTGAACGCCGTTGCGCGAGAAAGCATTCCTTTCGCATGTGCAACCAGACCCAATCTCCAGGCTCAAAGACAACCTTGTGCCGTCCTTTGTTTGCTTGTCTCGCGTAGTGTGCCGTTCGTTTCTCTATGTTCATTCGCGCCCTCTCATGCAGTTGCTTGACAAAATCAGTCTTCTTCTTGCCATCTAAGTTAACATGCTCACTCGAAGGCAAAGGTGATAAATCCAAAGGAGTTAAAGGATTAAATCCATAAACAAGCTCAAATGGTGAGAATTGAGTAGCAGAATGAACGGAATGATTATAAGCAAATTCAACATGTGGTAAACATTCTTCCCAAGTCTTAATGTTATGCTTGATAAGTGCTCTCAATAAAGTAGACAAGGTCCTATTTACAACTTCAGTTTGACCATCAGTTTGTGGATGACAAGTAGTAGAAAATAACAACTTGGTACCTAACTTACTCCACAAGGTCTTCCAAAAGTAACTCAAGAACTTAGCATCTCTATCAGAAATAATAGTTCTAGGCATACCATGCAACCTAACAACTTCTCTAAAGAACAGATCAGCAATGTTTGAAGCATCATCAGTCTTATGACATGGAATAAAATGTGCCATCTTAGAAAACCTATCCACTACCACAAAGATTGAATCCCTTCCACGTTTAGTCCTAGGCAGTCCTAACACAAAATCCATAGAGATATCAATCCAAGGCTCACTAGGTATAGGTAGTGGGGTATACAAACCGTGGGGTTTTACCTTCGACTTGGCTTGCTTGCATGTGATGCAACGTCCACAAACTCTTTCAACGTCACGCTTCATGTGCGGCCAATAGAAGTGATCTTGTAGCATTGCCAAAGTCTTTGCGATTCCAAAGTGCCCCATCAATCCGCCTCCATGTGCCTCTTGAATTAGCAACTCTCGCATAGAACAATTAGGCACACAAAGTTTGTTCTCACGAAATAGGTAACCTTCAGTCCGAAAAAATTTACCACTTGCACTCTTCTCCGTAGCTCGGAACTGATCACCAAAATCAGTATCATCAGCATACAACTCTTTAATGTGTTCAAAACCAATTAACTTCGCATCAAGAGTTGAGATCAAAGCATACCTTCGCGATAGGGCATCAGCTACTACATTTTCCTTACCTTGCTTGTAGCGAATGACATAAGGAAATGTCTCAATGAACTCCACCCATCGTGCATGCCTTTTATTCATCTTGTGTTGCCCCTTTAAGTGCTTGAGTGATTCATGATCAGTGTGGATCACGAATTCCTTGGGCCACAAGTAATGCTGCCATGTTTCCAACGCTCGAACTAGTGCATACAACTCTTTGTCATAAGTTGGATAGTTCAAGGTTGCTCCACTTAGTTTCTCACTAAAGTAGGCAATTGGTCTCCCTTCTTGCATGAGGACAGCTCCAATACCTATACCTGAGGCATCACATTCAACTTCAAAGGTTTTAGCAAAGTTAGGCAAAGCCAACAAAGGAGCATTAGTCAACTTCTCTTTGATGAGTTGGAATGCGTTCTCTTGAGCTTCTCCCCAACTAAATCCAACGTTCTTCTTGATGACTTCAGTGAGGGGCGCGGCTAGGCTACTAAAGTCTTTCACGAACCTCCTGTAAAAGCTAACTAAGCCATGAAAACTTTGAACATTAGCAACACTTGTAGGACTTGGCCAGTCCCGTATGGCTCGGATCTTCTCCTCATCAACCTGTATTCCGTGAGCACTAACAACAAAACCCAAGAATACAAGTTTATCTGTGCAAAAGGTGCACTTCTTCAAGTTGGCAAACAATTGATCCTCTCTAAGTGCATCTAGGACAGATTTCAAATGCTCTACATGATCCTCTAAACTCGTACTATAAATGAGTATATCATCAAAGTACACAACGAAAAATTTGCCAATGAATGGACGTAAGACATGATTCATAAGGCGCATGAATGTACTAGGTGCATTAGATAACCCGAACGGCATGACCATCCACTCATACAACCCATATTTTATTTTAAAAGCAGTCTTCCACTCATCTCCTTCTTTCATCCTAATCTGATGATAACCACTTTTTAAGTCAATCTTAGAAAACATGCAAGAACCATGCAACTCATTTAACATGTCATCTAAGCGAGGAATAGGGTGACGATATTTTACCGTGATGTTGTTGACAGCTCGGCAATCAACACACATCCTCCATGATCCATCCTTCTTAGGCACAAGTAGGACTGGAACAGCACATGGGCTCATGCTTTCTCTCACGTACCCTTTTTCCAAAAGCTCATTGACTTGCCTCTCAAGTTCCTTTGTTTCCTCCGGATTACTTCTATATGCGGGGCGGTTAGGTATGGTAGCTCCTGGAACAAAGTCAATTTGATGCTCAATCCCTCGTATAGGTGGTAATCCAGCTGGTAGCTCTTCGGGAAAGACATCCTTGTAGTCCTGCAAGAGAGAAACAATCACACTAGGTAAGTGTGGCTCAAGTTCGTTAGCGATAAAAAGTGTCTCCCTATACCGGAGTAAGATCATAGACTTTTTTTCAAAACAAGCTTGCTTGATTTCACTTGCTCCCACATAGTAGTTCTTTTTCCATCCCTCGGATTTTCTCTCAATGGCCGATTTCAATTCTGTTTTTCTGGCTTCTTTTGTTCGCTCCATTGTATCCTCTCTTTTGGCCGTGTTTCCTTTTTGTTTTTCGGCTTCTTCTCTCCTCTCAATTCATTTCTTTTGCTCACTTTTTTTTCTCTCATCACTTTCTTTTTGTAACTTCATCTGATCTTCACAAACTTGTGATGGCGCTAAGGGTGCCAAAGTGAACACACGCCTATTGAGTGTAAATGAGTACTTGTTGGTGTGTCCGTCATGAGTTACTCTTCTATCAAACTGCCACGGCCTCCTCAACAGGAGATGACTAGCTTACATTGGCACAACATCGCACAACACTTCATCTTCGTACTCGCCAATGCGGAATGTCACTAGCACTTGCTTCTCCACTCGTACTTCTCCACTATCATTCAGCCATTGCAGCTTGTAAGGTTTAGGGTGTTTCTTCGTGAGTAACCCTAACTTCTCAACCATAGTAGTGCTTGCCACGTTAGCACAGCTGCCTCCATCAATGAGGACACTACACACCTTGTCCATGACATAACATCTTGTATGGAAGATGTTCTCCCTTTGTGCTTTGTGATCTTCTTCTCTTGCTTGCAAGTTCAAGACTCTTCTTGCCACTAGAGTGAGTCCTTCAGGAACTTGAATTTCCTCTTCGGATACGTCTTCCAATGAAGGCATGCTATCATGATCCGAATCTTCTCCTTCTGTTACGACCTTCCTACTCTCTCTAATCACCATAATCTATTTGTTAGGGCATTGACTTGAGATGTGCCCCCTTCCTTGACACTTGAAGCACTTGATATCTCGGTTTCGTGTGGGAGTGGCTTCCACCTTCTTTTGAGAGTTGGCATTGGAACTCTCAGTCTTGTGCTCTATCTTGGTTGCCTGTGGTTTGTCAAATTTCTTTGAATAGTTTGGCTTCCAATTAGCACTTGATGTAGCTCTTGTCCCTCCTCCTCCTCTCTTCAGTTGCTTCTCAATTTTCGTGGCCATATGCACCATGTCCTCCAACTCCACATAGTGTTGCAACTCTACTTTGTCATGGATCTCAGGATTGAGTCCATTCAAGAACCTTGCCATGGTAGCTTCTCTATCTTCCTCCACATCAGCTCTTATCATGGCCATCTCCATTTGTTTGTAATATTCTTCCACGCTCAGACTTCCTTGTCTCATCCCTTGTAACTTCTTGTATAGCTCTCGATAGTAATGACTTGGAACAAAACGTTTCCTCATCACCACTTTCATCTCCTCCCATGTAGCTATAGGGCGCTCTCTATTACGCCTCCTGCTTGTGACAAGTTGATCCCACCACGTTATAGCATAATCAGCGAATTCAGTCACAGCTAGCTTTACCTTTTTTGCTTCGGAACAATCGTGGCAATCAAACACGAACTCAATCTTCTTCTCCCACTCTAGGTATGCTTCCGGGTCAGAACGACCTGCAAAGGAAGGTATCTTCAGCTTAATACTTCCCAAGTTGTCATCTCTTCTTCGCCTTGCCTCTCTAGGTGGGCGGTTAGTCCTTTCTCGCCTAAGATTCCTTGTAGAACCTACGTCCTCCTCGTGGAAAGGGTCGGAATCTTCTTCACTTGTGCTTCCCAAAGGGGCTCTCCTTCTTTATGCACGGAATTCTCCTCCACTTGTGCCTCCCAAAGGTGCAAACCTTCGTTGTGCTTGGACTTCGCTTCTTGGTCGTTGGCTGTTGCGAGTGTCCTCCATTGCATCCATGCGTTGTTGCAACGGCTCCATCTCCGCTCGCATCATTTGTTGGAATTTTCCTGTCAGGGCCTCCACAAATACCTTAAGACCAACATCAGCCAACGTACCCTCCTTTTCTCTTTGATCTTCGCAAGACATATCTGGCTGCAAGAAAATTTTGTTAGTAAAAAAAAATTTGATGGCCTCACAAGTTCACTCCATTACGTGTTTACTCTCAATGTAAGTTGCACTCAAGTTCACTCGTGTTTGCACTCAATTCTTTGGCTTTTCTCTCTAATGCACTCACAACTCTTGCCTTTTTCCTCTCGTGATACTCTTGTACCTTCTTACTAAGCTAACAAGGCTTTGCTTGAACTACACGGATCACTATCAAAGGTAGTTCGTTCCTTGTTTTCTTGCGCTGCACGTAGATTACTTCGGATTGACTTCCTCTTGTTTTCTGTCCGCCTATTGGTTTTTGCTTCTTGCTTCCTCTTTTGTTTCTCTTGCGTTCTTCTTGCTTCCTGTTTTCTTGCGTTTCCTCTTTAATTTGCAAGCTTCCTAATTCGTCTTGTTCTTGCAATTTCCTATTTAGTCTTGCTTCTTCTTTTGTTTTCCGTTTCTTTTCTTCTTTTTTTTCTTTTTTTTTTGATCAGAATACACAACCTAGAATAACTAAGTCACGAATCTGATTGCTCGAAACACAAACGAATCAAACTACTTATGAAAAATGAATTGGATACTAGACCAACAAAAAGGAAAGGTAAAGATAGATAGTAGCAAGCCGTAGCTCTGATACCAAATAATATGAACATCGGAAGGAGATTCACAACGGACCGTGCTACTTTGGATGGAACAGACCGCAACCCACGAACTCGAGCCTTGCAAGAACCTTGGTTTGGAAGAACCGCAACCCGAGCAATGGAATTTCGTGAACCTTTGGTCCAAGTCGAATCACGCCACAAACGATGATGGAGGAATCGTTTGATAAGTGAAAGATTCGCTCAAGCTAAGCAATCCAGCAATTAGCAAGAACACGCAAGGAGTATCTAACTCACAAAATTTTCAATCTCAAAAGTTGGGTACGTTTTTATTGCTAGGAGACCTCCTTATATAGGCTCCAAAGTACCAAAGTATTCCTAAACAAGCTAACTCCTTAAAAGGAGTTCAAAGGCTGGCCAAAACTCTCTTTCCTAATCTAAGGAGATTCTGGCCGAATTTATTCAACTAAATAAGGAATAATATAAGCAAATAATATCTAATAGAATAACTAATAGCTGCACGTCCAAAACAAGTAGATGCACGGACTAAATAGGCTGATTCTTCTTGATTCTCCATGTGCGCATGCATCTAGAAGCTTACGTGCATGTCAAGCTTCCAAAATAGCCTCTATCACGTGCATGGGCTTTGCATGGGCCTCATGCACGTCCTTGCACTTGTACGCACCATCTTGAGCCCAGACTTCTTGCATTAATCCATTAAATTTGGCCTGAAACTTTTTGGCTCTTGCTCGTGTCACCGGTCCAATTGGTACGTGCACTTGCCGTGAGTCTTGTGGCTTGAATGTAGGTGTGTTCGTAGGTGTGCTCACATCATTCTGTGACAAGTTGTGTCATATACCTTCTTTAGCAGCCATTTTCTTTCCTATTAAGCATGAACATTGCGATTCTTGTGTACGTGCTAAATAAACACGGTCGTCATTTCAAAAGAGTTACATTCAAACAACATCGTATTTTGATTTGATTCATTGTGATGTTTGGGGACCTTACAAAACCCCAGCGTCATGTGGTGCTCACTATTTCTTGACTATAGTGGATGATTTTAGCCGAGGTATATGGACTTACCTTATCAGATACAAGTCGGAAGTAACCCGATATTTGCTGGCATTTTTTTGCATGGTTGAAAGGCAATTTGGAAGAGTTGTCAAAGGAGTTCAATCAGATAATGGAATGAAGTTCAAGTCGAAGGAGTTACTCGACTATTATGAAGTTAGCGGAATATATTTTCAGACCAGTTGTGCTTACACTCCACAACAAAATGGAGTGGTTGAGCGTCGCCATCGTTATATACTAGAGGTAGCCTGCTCCCTTCGCTTTCAATCTCATTTACCTATTGATTTTTGGGGGGAGTGTGTGCTTACCGCTACTTACATCATTAACTATTTGCCCTCCTCTGTGATTGATAATCAAACTCCATATAAGAGACTATTTGGACGAGCACCCTCGTATGATCATCTTCGAGTTTTCAGTTGCCTGGCATACGCACATAATCACACACAGACTAGTAAATTTGATGATAGGAGCAAACCATGCATATTTGTTGGATATCCTTTTAGTCAAAAAGGGTACAAGTTGTATGATGTTCACTCAAATAAGTTTATTGTGACAAGGGACGTCACATTTGTTGAAGATATTTTTTCTCTTCGAACGTCCTCTAATGCTGTTCCTGGTACTCCCATAGCTGTTTTGCCAGAGGAAATCCCTACCATATATGATTTAGATGAACAACATTCACAAAGGCAACCCGTAGAACCTTCCCTCGATGCCCCATTTAGCCAAACCTCAGATTTATCAGTTCCAGTTTCAATCCCAGCCCTACTTCTTTGTCGTAGTGAACGGACCAAGATGGCACCAATCTACTTACAAGACTATGATACTGACCTTCCCCCCTCGCTTGTCGTCCCGTCGGCTGCCCCTTCAACTGGTAACTCCGTAACTTATCTCCTTGCACATTTCATTAGCTATGCAAAGTTTACTGACGCTCATCGAGCTTATTTAACCAAGCTTGTGTCTACACGTGAGCCTGCTTATTATCATAAAGCTGCCAAGTGTTCACAGTGGGTCGAGGCGATGCGCAAAGAGATTAAAGCACTAAAAAGCAATGGAACCTGGGACATTGTGGAACTACCACCTGGGAAGAAAGCGGTTGACTCCAAGTGGGTTTACAAAATAAAGTTTCATCCAAACGGAGAGATCGAATGCTACAAGGCTCGTTTGGTAGCCCGCTGTTTCAAGCAAGTTGAAGGAATTGACTACCACGACACCTTTGCTCTAGTCGCAAAGCTTGTCTCTGTCCGTTGCTTATTGTCCATCGCAGTCAAACGAGGATGGATGATACAACAATTGGATGTTGATAATGTATTTCTGCACGGCAAACTGAAGGAATAAGTTTTTATGACAATTTCTCAAGGTTTTAATCGCCCCGGAGATAAGCGGGTTTGCCAACTTCGAAAATCTTTGTATGGCCTCAAGCAAGCCTCACGCACCTGGTATAGTAAACTTGCCTCCACCTTGCTTGATCTTGGTTTTCGTTGGTCTAGAGCCGATCACACACTGTTTATTCACCATCGAGCTAGTTTGGTGTTATTTCTCCTCATCTATGTTGACGATGTTATATTGGTTGGTGATGATAATGTTACTCTCTGTCGCACCAAGTCTCATTTGGATCGGTCTTTTGGCATCAAGAATCTTGGGACACTGAAGTATTTTCTGGGCATTGAAGCAGCCCGTACCTCTGAAGGCCTAGTGTTAAGTCAACATAAGTATCTCCTTGATATCCTTCATGAATGTGGGAAGGCAGGCTCACGCCCTAGTTCTATTCCTATCGAGCAAAATCATCATCTGTAGAAAGGCGAACAGGTCATTAATGATAGTACTCACTATCGACGCTTGGTGGGCCGCCTGATGTATCTTACTGTCACTCGCCACGATATTATCTATGCTGTTAATATTTTGAGTCAATTTGTGGATTGTTCTGGTCCGGCCCATCTCGATGCTGCTGATATGGTTCTACGCTACCTCAACAGCACACCTGGACAGGGTATTTTATTGAACAAGTCCTCTTGTTTTGATCTTGTTGCTTACTGTGATGCTGATTGGGGTGGTTGCCCAATGACTCGACGCTCACGCACCGGTTATTTCATTACGATTGGCGGCTCTCCGGTATCCTGGCTGAGTAAAAAGTAGAGTGTTGTTGCTCGTTCCTCTGCCGAAGTTGAATACAGGGCTATAGCCACTACTGTTAGTGAAGTTCTATGGCTTTGATGGCTCTTGGCGGATCTTGGTGCTCCACCCTCCGGTCCTACACGTCTCTTTTGTGACAACCAAGCTGCTTTGCATATCGCCGAGAATCCAGTTTATCACGAGCGGACGAACCACGTTGAGATGGATTGCTATTTTTTTCGTGAGCGAGTTGTCTCTAATGAGATCGCTCCTCGTAAGATCAGTACAACTATCCAGCTGGCGGATATTTTTACTAAAGGTCTTGGTGTTGATCGTTTTCGCATGTTGGTGTCCAAGTTGGGCATTGTTGATCTTCATGCTCTAACTTGAGGGGGAGTGTTGTGGATATTATGGATACTCTCTCCTTGTTTTGCTCCTTGCTTTGCTCCTTATTTTGCTCCATGTTTTGCTCCTTGCTTTACTCCTTATTTCAACTCAAAACAAAACAACAAGAAACTGATATTATCTTACAAAATCTAACTAATAATTCCAATGACAAAGATAACCCAACTACTGTTCAACCTACTGAATTTCTTAATTCTCTAAAACAGGTAACTTCACGTAAATACCTGTTAAAAATTACAATTATTTTTTTCGATTATTTTAAAATAGATACCATTGCTCTGTTTGATACAAGAGCTGATCTCAATTGTATCAAAGATGGGCTAGTTCCAAAATAATTTCTTCAACAAATTCACGAAAAATTGTATGCCGCAAATAACTCAAAAATGATAATCACAATATATATATATATATATATATATATATATATATATATATATATATATATATATATATATATATATATATATATATATATATCATTCATACACAAATTAAAATGACTAATTCAATTTCGAATATGATATTATATTTGAATGATGATAAAACTTTCACAATTATATTTTTTTCAATTCGAAACATCTTAATTAATTTATAATAAAATTTTTATTACTTGATTTAAGTGTTTATGTCACGAGTCGAAAATAAAAGTGACAAATGCCTGAAGAATTAATACCTCGTAAGGCACCATACTTATTATACAGAAAAATTCAAATATCCGAATATAAATAATCATAAATTAAATACGAAAACTAACATCCGATTTAAATATCTCATAACATAAAAGTACAAGGTTCCGACTATTTATTGAAAACTATAACGATGCATGCTGCTCCCTCTACGACTCCTACACACGACTGAAAAATACATACGAAAATATATGTGGTGAGTCATAAACTCAGTAAGAGGATCACAGCAATAAAGAATCAATATAACTCGTAACCGAAACACAAATCAACTCAAATCAGCTAACCAGAAATAAATAACAGAACAGAGCTCCGCAGTCCACAGAAATCATGAAGGGATCCTCGTGGGCACAGATAAATACCCCCGTTCCTACAAGGTGGGCTCAGAATACGGAGGGTATCCCCTCCAGGAGTCCAGATAGTCCATACGCTTCCCGTCTATTAGATTACACACATCTCAAGTTACGCGGTAGTCCTTTAACAAGTGTGTGCAAACCACGGGGCCCAGAAGGCATGGGAGAATCCCGCATGTGAGAACCAATAATAGAACAGAATACAAAAGTCATACAGAATGATTATTAAAGCCGAAAACAACATAGCATCACGTCTATTCAGAATCCAGAACATAAACAATCAGGCATACTCTGACAAAATCCACTTACCTAGTATAGTCCTTAAAACCAGTCTCTAAATCTTCTTAATCACCCCTGCAACGTCACCCCAAGATCCCTATATGAATTCTCAATTAATTCCTAAGGGAAATATGCACTTACGGTCGAGGAAAGATAGTGGTGCGACTTACCCTCCGGTATCTAAATCCTTGGCTTGTCCCCTCGAGGATTCTCCGTTCGTTTGATCATTTTCTCTACCTTTCCAAAGCATGATTCGTGAGTTCCCCATCAATATACACAAACATATTAAAGTGGCAGGACGCATGCTTACCCTTTATCTCCAACGAGTCTCTTAATGTCTCATCCGTCTCCACTTCATTCTCCTCGATCTGGATGTTCCCTTCACCTTCACAGAGAGGAGAATTTCGTGAGTATCTTTTGGGTGGTAGAAAAGGAGAAGGGCAAGCCTCTATTTAAAGCCATTTATGGCCTAAAACCCTAGTTTTACCCTAAGTCGGCTAGGGTTGGATGGCAATTTTCCATATGCTCCCCAGGTTATTAGGAAAGATCAGAATGCTATCAAAACTTTAATAATTCACCACTTAGATTTATTCATTTCTTACATTCTTCCCCCTTAAATAAAGTTTGTCCTTAAACTTACATGTGTGGCTGAAGAGTATGATTACTTCTCCTTCATTTCGGAACTTAGTTCCCATATGGCCTCTCTCTCTTTGTGATTACTCCACTGCACTTTGACATATTCAATCGTCCTTCTGCAGAGTTGTTGCAGTTTGAAATCCATAATTCTAATAGAACCTCCTCGTAACTTACATATGGGCGAATCTCCGTTGGAATCTCTTTCACCATTTGACCTTCTCTCGGAATATATTTATGTAACATAGTCACATGGAATATATCGTGTATTCCAGCCAGAGTCGGAGGTAAAGCCAATCGGTATGCCAATTTTTCTATTCGCTCGATAATATCAAATGGTCTGATGTACCGCGGACTAAGCTTTCTTTTGACTCCAAACCTCCGAATACCCTTGGTAGGCGACACCTTTAGAAATACATGATCCCCGACCTCAAATTCTATTTTCCTGCAACGTCGGTCTGCAAATTTTTTTTATCGATCCTGATCTGCCTGAATTTGACTTCGTAACACTAACACCTTTTCGGTTAGCTCTCTAAACATCTCTGGGCCAAGGATCTCCTTCTCTCCTATCTCGTTCTAGCTAATGGGCAACTGACACTCCCGACCATACATAGCCTCATATGGGGCCATTCCTATGCTTGCCTAAAAACTGTTATTATAAGCAAACTCCACCGAGGGAAGATGTCCTTCCCAATTTCTCCCAAAGTCTAATACACAAGCTCTCAGTAGATCCTCCAAAGTCTGTATCATTCTCTCGGATTGTCCATCTATTTGCAGATGGAAAGCGGTGTTGAATTATAATTTCGTCCCCAAAGTTTTCTGGATACTGCCCCAAAATATGGACAAAAATCTTGTATCTCGATATGAGGTAATGCTTATTGAAACCCCATGTAATTGTACTATCTCCCTTATATAAAGTTTTGTCATTTGCTAAATTGACATCCCCGTCTTATATGCCAGAAAATGAGCGAACTTGGTAAGCTGATCCACTACTACCTATACTGCATCCTTTCCTTGCATATTCCTCGGGGGTCCAATCACAAAGTCCATATTAATCCTCTCCCACTTCTATTGTGGAATCTCTAATGGCTGTAAGGGGTCAGCCCGCCGCTGATGTTCAGCTTTAACCAATTGACAAATCATGCAACTTGCCACATAATCTACTATCTCTTTCTTCATACCCGACCACCAAAAATTAAGCTTGAGATCCTGATACATTTTAGTTCCCCCTAGGTGTCCTGCATAGTGAGTCGTATATGCCTCTTCTAATACTTTATTCTTTAATTCTTTAGCTACGGGCACATAAATCATGTTTTGATAATACAAGTAATCATCAGTCTCTATATGGAAATCTTATACTTCTCCCCGTTCAACTTGGCATCTGAGGGCAGTAAGGGTGACATCTCTGCGTTGTCCTTCGCCCAATTGAGTCTGTAGTGTAAGTTCTAATTCTAAGCTTGCCAGAATACCCACCGAACCCTTGGTATCCTCCAATCCTAGACTTCTCAGTTCTCGTACTAGTTCCTCCTGCGTTGTCAGCTCGTTCATTGTTACAATCCCTGTATTCTGGTCCTTTTTGCTTAAGGCATCTACTACCACATTGGCCTTCCCTGCATGGTAGTGAATCCCGATATCATAGTAGACAATGAAGTCATTTCCCTCACTTGGCCAGCCAGTATGGGTTCTGACACCAATCTATTCTTCAGTTCTTGAAAACTTTGCTCACACTTTTCTCCCCATTTTTGGTCAACTTGGTTAGTGGCATTGCTATCTTGGAGAATACTTCTACAAAACGTTAGTAATAACATGCCAAACTCAGGAAACTACGCACTAACCCTCCGGTTTCCAAATCCTTGGCTTGTCCCCTCGAGGATTCTCTGTTCGTTTGATCGTTTCCTCTACCTTTCCAAAGCATGATTCGTGAGTTCCCCATCAATATACACGAAACATATTAAAGTGGCAGGACGCATGCTTACCCTTTATCTCCAGCGAGTCTCCTAAGGTCTCGTCCGTCTCTACTATGTTCTCCTCGATCTCAATGTTCCCTTCACCTTCACAGAGAGGAGAATTTCGTGAGTATCTTTTGGGTGGTAGAAAAGGAGAACGGCCAGCCTCTATTTAAAGCCCGTTTATGGCCTAAAACCCTGATTTTACCCTAAGGCAGCTAGGGTTGGGTGGCAATTTTCCATATGCTCCCCGGATTATTAGAAAAGATCAAAATGCTATCAAAACTTTAATAACTCACCACTTAGGTTTATTCATTTCTGACAGTTTATTTAAGCGTAGTTAGGCCGTATTTCTACTCTCTAACATTTATGTGATCCCTTCCTTTTTTTGTACCGCTACTACTACCACAATGCCAATAAACGTATAATCGTATGGTGCCTCATTTATATACATTTAAAAAAATGAAATGATTAATTCAGTTTTAAATTTGATATCATCCTTTTTTTCAATAAGAGAAGGTATTTTATTAATAATGTAAAGTAATATATAGAAAGTACCTAGTTGTTTTCTACCCACACTCGAATGTGACAACCCCATGTATTGAATATTATCTTTGAATGCTGATAAAGTTTTCACTAACACTTAAAAAAAATTTCATAACAAATATTATTATATTTTTAATAGTTTGAATTCAAATTATCCTATGCAACAATTTTCCTATTATTTGATGTAAGTTTATATTAAGTGAAAGACGGGAAAAGGCCCATACCATATGGGCTTCTTCTTTTTTTGTTTTTGCTCTTCTTCTTCTTCTTCTTTGTGTACTGTTTCTGGAAATTCATTTATTTACAGATAGGGCGTTTGATTCGGTGGCCGCGTGATGTGGATTTGAGCTCAATTATTATTGTTGAACTAGTTTCTTCAATAAATCGAGGGGACACGTGGCGCCACAGGGATGGGGCTAGTGTGCGTGTGCCAATTTAACAATTCCGATTCGATCGACAACACAACGATGGTATAACATCTGATCTGATCCAAAACTAATCCAGAGTGGCTGACCTCATCATGTTCAAAGCCACGAGGAGGATATTTATTCCTATTGCGCGGGTGTGCTTGAACAAATTTTATATTATTTTTTAATATCGTCATCGCGACCATCTCCAATGGTTTTCCAGAAAGAATTTGGTATTATCCTAATTGAAGTATTGAGGAACAAGAAGTCTCCAATTCAATCCGGTAAAAAGCCGAGATAAAATGTTGCATAGGCCACTTACCTAAAAAAAATGGGAACAAGGCTTGGTCTAGTTAGGTATTAAATTACGTCCGTTACACGAAATTCAACTAGTAAAATAATTTTTTTTGTCAATCAAAGATCATAAATTCGAGCTCCGTTAATGTGACTATGTTGAGCTCCGTTAATGTAAACTGTTAAAATATGATTATGGACAGTGGATGTCCAAACAATGATGGTTTTGACTGAAAAATCAGATGCTAAGACAACATGCAGCCACAATTGTCTAAAAAAATAATAAAAAATGGCCGACTTGGCATCAAAAGAAACTGATTCCATGCAGAGAAGAGGACAGAGGGAGTTCAATGATATGAGGGGGGCAGAGGATGTACATTCCATCTTGAGAGTTTGAGAAGACAAAAGGCTCAAGAAGATTTATTCTGCAACAACTAAACGAATGGTCTATACAGAAGTTACCGGGCGGTAGTTACTACTCGCCCCCATTGCTCCTTGAGCCACACAAAATCATGGCAGGGAAGGAAGCTTGGCAAATGCAAAGCCGTCGTAGTTCCGGGGAGCTCTGCACGGAGTGGACCAACAAGAGATGATTGCCATCTCATTCGGGTTGGGACTTACAGATCGGTTGTGGATGGATTGGATGTTACCACTTCGAACCCGTCACCAAGAAGTTAGCAGATCCAAACGATACTGTACACGCAACAAAGAAACCACAGGCCAGTGATCTGCCGAACCTTATTCAGGCAACACAAAACTCTAGGTGGATCGCTTCTTGTATTGTCTCTGAACCAGGCTCAGAAGGAAATCTGTAAATACATGTTCATACTCTGGCATTTTCCCGTACCCTGGCACAGTGACAAACCCATTAAGCAAACCCCATTTGCATAAAAAGGCTATCCGGCTCCAAAATCGGCAAAAGTAGAACTACAAAATCAACACTTGCCTGGGAAGTAGTTTATGTCGATCACGTAAAACTGGTCTTTCGTTCCGTGCTCTCTGATGATGTCCATATTGAAAAGCCGAAGACCCTGAAAGCATTTAACATACAAGGTGTTAAAGTCACGCGGCAACCTAATATTAAACACAGCTGGTGGAATGAAGAAGTTACCAGTCGACTACGGAGTCCCTTTGCAAGTTTCTCAAGCAACAGTCGTGGAGGAAGCTCTGCAAAAGTAACACAAGCAGTCAGACAAATTTTACTCAGCTATTCCTGCGAGAGCCTGGTACAAGTAATTTCAAGTTCTGCATAGCTGAGAAGCCTTCGGCCTAATCAAATTGTTGATTCCCCAAAAAACTAGGGAAGTGTGACACAGAAAATGGGTTGTGGAAAATACCAGACACGAGAGAAGTGTGACATACCAGCAACGTGAGGGTCCAGATCAGCGTCATCTGCCGAAGCAGCGGCGCAAGATACCCGTGGAAAGCGGAACACACCACCAATGTTTGAGTGCTCACGTTTACAAACATCGGGTAGAGAAAAACGTCTAACCACCCTTATAGCCTCCCCAACAACATAAACTTTGAACATCACACCTCCTGCAGATATAAATAAGAAAATATTGAGGACCATTCCGCTTCAAAAATGACTTGGTACCATGGTTGAGACACAAAAAGTGGCGTACCATGGTTGACAAACTCTTGAAGGACCAGCGGAGGTTCAAGTTTTTCAAGGGATTGCTGGTCATAAGCAAGAGATAATTCATGAGACTTGGTACTTCCATCAGCAACCAATGGCTTTGCAACTGAAACAGATAGCACGCCGTTACTAAAACAGACCAACAACCGTCGCACAAAAGATTGAACAGTCCAAGAAGAAATTTACAGTGAAAAAGAGAAGCATACCCAGTGGTAGCATCAATCCAGCTTTTGTAACTGCATCTTGTATGGACGACGAATCCTTCTTAATAACTAACTGATGGGGTATGTCAACCTTTCCTGCTCCAAGGAAAAGGTTCAAGAAAACAAATTGGATCAGAAAGGAGATTTTCAAGTCACTGATTTATCCCATGTAAAATGTTACTTCTCAAGCCCGCAACAATAATGATTTGTTGTACATAATGAAAGGGTAGCAAGGAAATACCATATGAAGTGGATAAATTCATATCAGCAACACATTGAAGCATGGATTGACGATTGTGTAGATGCTGTATAGCATCAGGAGGGTCAAGAACAGTGACTTCAGGATGGGTCTCTCTATATTCCTAAAAATATTGCAAACATAGATCGGGTAAGTGCCACTAGCTTAGCCAGTAAATTTAACTCACTCGACAGGCAGATCAACTAAGCATATTGGGATCATTGTAATAATTGAAGTGGTAACAAGTAACGAGGAAGCCAAAAACGGAAGAAAAAATCTAGCACAGATGCAAGAAACAGACAACCACAGACATCTTTAATTATACCATTAACCAATTTTGAAGCCTTACAGCCTTTATGCCGCCTGTTATATTTGGAAAAGGTTTGCTTTATGGTTTGCCATTGCCAGGGTACGGGAAAATGCCGGAGTATGAACATGTATTTACAGATTTCCTTTTGAGCCTGGTCCAGAGAATACAAGAAGTGCTCCACTTAGAGATTGTCGGAGGGTAAAAATCATCTCTCTCTTAGATTGGAGTTTATTATAGGACTGAAAATCATAGAAGAAAAAAAATCTAGCACAGGTCCTAACCAATGAGAGTAGAAAAATCCTCATTTGCTGCCATCAGCCCCAACTATTAAGTCCTGATTCATGATACAGCAAAGAGTAAGGACTCTGCATTTCACGCCGCAGAGGAAGTAGATTAAATCATGTAGGACCCTGCAACCTTTGTCCATCTACTTCGACAGATGCAATATGCCTCCGAAGGTGCAACTCAGAAAGCAAGTACAATACCATGTGATGACACTCAATGCTCGGGGTAAAAGTAAAACATGATAAACAACTTGAAAAAGTAACCAACCTCAAGAATCAGCCTCCACTCCCTTCCACTTATCTGCATTGTGACAAAACAGAAGAGAGGCTATTTGTCATAAAAAGATGATGGAACTGTGACTCTTAGAATCGTAACATGGTTGAACAAATGGACCATGCTATTATTATAATTTTTTAATTAACACCAAAAACACGAAAAAACATGCATGCAAATCCAAAAGATCCTCAAGAAACTAAATAAAAGAACACTCGATAGCATGCACCAAACTCAGGCGTGGATAAAAGAGGGGCAAGGAGTTTAAAGAATCTAACCTTATGCAGCACAATGTCAAAGGGACCTTGTTCTGAAAGGGGCCTACTTTGATCGATTGCAACGAAAGAGATCCCTTTATTTCTGCAGCATGGCCAATCACATTTCACCCACTTTAACAAACTAACATAGCCACAAATAAGAAATCCACAATCCAAAATTATGCAAAGAGCAAGACCACTATTTCCATAATTTTCACCTTCAAGGTTAACAACTATTTCAGCCATGGACCCTTTACTTTTAACCACTCGACAGACGTGACAAAAACTTACAGACATCCTGCTACAACGTCCACAGAAACATCATCCACACACGGTAGCCCGTTCAGAACAAGCAATGAGCAAAAGCCCCCAACCTGATCCATCCAGTTAGACCTTATACTCGGTGTGAACAACAGCAACAGGATACCTAAGAATCTAAGGCCAACAACCAATAAAAGCAGCAGGTCAAGTCAACATCTCCTTTTGGTTTCCACCACATGCAGAATACAAATGCTTTCACGGTTATCATTAGATTCCAAAGAGAGCCGGCACACGAGAAATAAAACCATCGTCCCAAAAATAAGCAAGAAAACGACCAAATTTTCCGCCCCACCAAACATAGCATTCCACTCATCTAAGTATCCCAAGAAGAACAAGAACCAACAAAAACATCGAGACCAAACAAGACGATGATAACTTTTCCACAAGTAACAATTCTAATGATTCTCCAAGTGGCTTAAAAAGAAGCATTCCCAAATTAAAAATCTAATCTTTTACCAAATTAAATGCCAAAGTTTTTAACTTTTTTTTTACCTAGCTAAAAATTGAAGCTTGGGCTGTAAAAAGCTCTTGATTTTCTTGGAGGTAAGCGCGTAACCGACGACCACCGCTTTCCCTTGACGAGGGGGAAACCCTAACGCCTCCATTCCTCCTTCCTCGCCCCTCTCCTCTTCCTCCACTCCATTCTTCCGTGGAACAACCACCTCCACCTCCTCCTCCGGTACCCTCATCCCTCGGACCATCTCCAATCGCAAACCCTAATCTTGGACACAAGAAATAAAGAGAAAAGACTCTTCCTTTCGCTAGGCGGTCAAGATTTGGCGGTGAAAGTGGGAATTCCGTTTTTTTTTCCTTCTCTATTTTCTTATTTTGGAAGAGAGAGAAACGATCGAGGAATTTCTAGAGAGAGAAAGAGGGGATGATAAATTAAATTCCAGATGGAAGGGAATACTGTGGGCGGGGAGATTTTATATAGACGCGTGGCGTGGCGTGGCCTTGGGAGAATTTTTTTTTGGGAGATTGTTGATTGGCTGGTCTTTCTTTATTCAGTTTTTATTCTTTAATTTTTTTATTTGGTTCGCTTATCTAAATCTAAAGTTTTGGAATATTTATTAGCTGTCATTTGTTTTTTTGTAATCTGGCGATGGGATTATCTTTTGTTTCGTAATGTGTTCCAACTCTACTGTTTTGTTTCACAAAATTCAATCAGGTTGTTCTCGGGACTCATTACTAATTATTAAAATTTACAATGAATATAAAAATTCTAATATATCTATCCATCGTGCCTATTCAAAAACGTGATTCCCCGCAAAAAAAAAAAAAAAAACGTGATTGAATCTTTTTCGTCTTTTTTTCCAAATCGTTTGGATGCTTATTGCGATTTTCCTATTGTAAAAGTGGGAACTGGAATGTATTTTATGGCATTCCTAATCTGCCTTATTTTTGTTAGTTTAAAGGCATGTGATTTGCATTCCAATTTTCTCCACCAATGGAATGGGCAATGATCATGATTGAGTTGTTTATTTAATAATAATTCTTTTTCAGATCTAAGATCTCATGTCAACTGCGATTTAGTTGAGGAAAAAACCAAAAGGAGAGAAGCTCACTTGTTTCTCCTGGAATCCGACTTGGATATACCTTCTTTCATCGCTTTTTTTAGGGATACCTTCTTTCATCGCTAGAAACCTGCAAAATTAAAAGAAGTTGAGTTTAGACACGGGGGATAAAAATAACAATGAGTTGAGTCCAGACACCGGGGGAAAGAGGCGGGAGATATTATTAAGCGCTCTCTGTATGTCTTTCTCTCTCTCAAGAGGGGCCAAATTGAAATTCATTTGAGGAGGAAAAGAAAATGTAGGGTTTAGGGGGATTTCGGGTTATGTCTAATGACATAGTGTGCCATTGTCCAGTTCGTGATGTGCTACTAGCCCACATCTTGCACTCTCAACACGCTCCCTCAAACGAGACCCATTAGGTTGAAATTTGCACGGACTTTGACTTCACCAACATACGATGAAATGAGTATCGTACGAACACAACTATTAATATGGAGTCAACCCATCTCATACCATGTTATAATCTTCATATACAGCCCAAAATCTTAAGGCACTGAATAGACAGATTTTTCATACTTATAAATTAACTCATCACTTTTGTACCAAGTAACGTGAGATTCTCAACAATGGTGTGCCAACTTTTTTTCAATGGTGTGTCAGCGTCTTTCAAATGGTGTGAGTGCATCTTTCAAATTGTGTGCCATTGTTCGCCACACATTTATATGCAAATTTCCAAAATTATACCCATGTAATCTTTGGTATTACAAATTTGTCATTTGATACACACAACTCATTCTCTTTGGTACTTCGGGCTCTTTTCGTTTTGTTAGAAAATAATTGATGGCCCCAAACATACACGATAAGTTATTTTTAAAAATAAAGGCCGTCTAAGATATATTTAAAAAATTACTTCCCATAAAAATTTTGAAACTTTTTCTAAATAATTATATTTCCTTTTAAATATTCTGTGTGTTCAACTTCACCCACCCTATACAACATCATCTAATTAGTGATCCAAATATATGCATGATGAACGCTAAACACAGTTTCATTCCTCCACCGCCACGATCACCACTAGCTATCCTTTTTTTTGGGTAGAAATCACATCTTGACATGATGAATCAACACATTTATTTCTTGTTATTAAAATATAGGTAAATTATTCTCAGGTCCCTAGTCTATGTCATAATTACTGGTAGGGCCCCTGGCATTTGAAAATTTGTTTTGAGGTCCCTGCTCTTTGGAAAAATATTGGTCTCGGGTTCCTGGCTGACGTCATCAGTCGTTTTTAAATGTTGGTCTCTGGTCCCTGGCTGACGTCAGCCAGGGACCCGAGACCAATATTTAAACAAAGAGCAGGGACGCCAGAACAGATTTTCAAATGGAAGAGACCCTATTAGTAATTATGCTATAAATCAAGGACCAGAGAATAATTTTTCCTTAAAACACTCCTGACAACGATCGTCACAAAGCATGACACATTTTTTTCCCAACTACACCACTACTACTGACCCTGACCGCATTTGGCAATTTGCGAAATATGGGCCATAGGGAAAATATGCGCGTCGTTTATAACGTTTCTAAAAAAAAAAGTTTATAACGTTTTGCCTAGTGGACTGCTACAACTTTACATTAGATATTTTGTTATTGTGTTTCGTCAATTGTCACTCCAAGCAGTGGTACACACTTTTCAAACCCCCAAGTGGACTGCTACAACTTTACATAAGCACAAAAAATGAATCTAATTGGTTGGAATGATGACCGTCGATTGGGACATTTTTCCTACTATTATTGGTAAATTATTATAAAACAATTTAGCATATGGTAGCCACGAAATTTCTAGTGCAGTTTACCAAAAAGTTTTAGATCAACTAACAAAATTTGAATTTAACAATATAGTTGTGTTAAATATCTGTTAGAAGATGGCACCATTTAAAAATTCTATCCGATTCTAAATTGAATGTCAAATAAATGAATTCGGAAATATCATATCATATTAACCAAAAGTTAACGGTAGACCTTCTAGAAAAAAAAGAAGAAGAGTAACGTTATATTATTAGAAGTCGAAGCAAGTTGCACATGGCATGCATTCTCTATAAGATAAGTTTCTTCCCCACAAAAATCATGTGGCGTACAAGACATAATTCAAAGTCAATGGGCATTCAAGGAAACAATTGCACCAAGAATGGTGTAGTATCTTATGGCTTGTTTGGTAGATATCGTAATGTTACTTTCGACGCAATTTCAACAGTAGCACTTCATAGCTGGCTATTTTCCCACGATGGTTTTTTTTTTGAATTTGGAGGGACAGTGCCCCTAACTTTATTAATTAGATTAAAACTAGTACATCACAATAGAGCGGGGAAACGCAACATCCGCAAGATCATCAAGCAAAATCTGCTTTACATCGTCAGGTGAACGTGAAGCACATAAAGGCCCACCGGATTGGTGAAGTCTAGGTTCGCAAATCTATCCGCACAACTATTTACTTCTTTGTAAGTATAGAAAATCACGACGTTCCAATTTCACTTGAGTTCTTTTTTTTTGTAAATAGATTAAATTTATTCCAAATATCCCAATATATTTATATCAAGTAGTACAAAGGCCTAACACTACTTGTTACTTACATGTTTAATCTTTACGATCTCGCAAAGATTCTATGTACAAAAGTAAGTCTTGCGATCCAAACTCGTTTGATAAGTTCGACCATCTAAGACATTCATGGACGTGACGTAAGATAGCATGAGTGAGAAGCTCCTGATTGCACCGCTCTCCTTGAAAGATGGCCTTGTTTCTTGTTAACCAAATCCCCTTGCATCATACAATGCAAACCAAACTTTCTTAATCATCCTACCCTTAATAAGGCCCATCCATTCCACCAAAGAAGTAGAAATGGAAGAATTGCAGCACCACACCACTCCAATCCGGCGCGCGAAGTAGTTCCAGATACCCATAATGAAAGGACATGTAAGAAAAAAATGCTCAATGCACTCATCATCAAAATCTCCTTTATTTTTATTCTAAAATTTGGAATATTCAATATGTCATTTTTTTAAGAATAAGGATCAAATATCCCCTTCTACTTACTCAATAAGTATAATTAAAATCCTATACTTAAAATTGATCTAATTAACGAGAGCGAATTTGGTCCTGGAAGGCCAAATCCAACCAGGACCATCCTGGACGATCCAATGGTTTACTTAGTTATGATTCAATAGTCTACCCAGTTATGATTTAATGGTCTACCTAGTTATGATTCAACGGTCCATTTTTATCCCGTCCCGGATAAATTGGGACTGTCCCAGTTGCCCAGTTACGATTTAATAGTTTACTCAGTTACGATTCAATGGTTTATTCAGTTACGATTCAATAGTTTACTCAGTTACGATTCAATGGTTGCGGACTTTTTTTATTTTGCCCCCGTATTATTGTCTTTTTGCAAAAAAATTCTCTGCGCGTCTTTTAATAAAAATCCTCCAGCACCGTGCTGAAGTGGGCCTCCAGAACCAAATCTGATCCCCTAATTAACACCTTCCACTTTAAAAGATAATTTAATTAACACATTGAACCATATTTTCAAGGAAAAAGTCTACTTTAGTACCCTGTGGTATCGCCCAAAATTACTTTAGTACCCTGTGGTAAAAAACCGACCAATCGAGTCATACTTATTCTAATTAACATCAAAAAGGTCCTCGGGCAGCTGCCCGGAGCTGCCCAAACGCTGCCCAGACTACGTGGCCAGCCACGTCATCAACTTGGTGACGTGGCTGGCCACGTAGTCCGGGCAGCGTTCGGGCGGGTCCGGGCAGCTCCGGGCAGCTGCCCGAGGACCTTTTTGATGTTAATTAGAATAAGTATGACTCGATTGGTCGGTTTTTTACCACAGGGTACTAAAGTGATTTTGGGCGATACTACAGGGTACTAAAGTGGACTTTTCCCATTTTCAATGATCGGTCATCTTACATGGCATCTAAATAAAGTAATTAAAACCTGCCTTCATTCCTTATCATCAATCTATGTTTGATCATTTCCTTATCCCCGATCTTCTCCAATTATTATTGACTTCTCTCTTCTTCTAAAAACCAATTATTTCATTGGTTGATCATTTCCGGTGGAAAATTTCTTATTCTTCTTCTTTCTAAATATTTCCCCATGTTGAAAAAAAATCTCATATGAAATAAGAAGAGATTGGCGATGATGAATCATCCGCATACGACAGTGGACGGTTTCGCAAAACCTGTCAAATTGATCTCTTCTCAAATTAAGTTCTTTTTTTTTTTTGTAAATGAGATGGGAAAAAGCTTTCTGCCGAAAAATATTATGTGATGAAGGAGGCTCTTGTTTCCGTAATTAGTAATTGATGGGATGAGTGTGCTTATAAGTTTTAATTTTAATGTTTTTATAATGTGATTATATATGAAGTGGATGTCAGATATGAGGTCTATGTGTTACTGATCATTGAAAAATTGACTTTAATCACAGAAAATTGATTTTGAGGTGTTAATTGTTCCGTTTTTAAGAATATACAGGGCTATTTGAACCATTTTTAACTAAAAGATGCTAATTGTCCAAGTACAAGGGTGCGAGCTTTGTTTATTTCATTTTTTAATCAGGTGATGCGATTTACTTTTGTTCGTAACGCATTTTCTTGTGTGTTGTTGTATTTATAGGTGTATTGAAATTAATTTAATACGTTTCAACTGGTTATTTTTTCGATCCGTAATTATTTTCACTATTTTTCTGTCATAAAAAGTTAAAATTCATAATATATTTATAAATATTTAAAATTTATTAATTCATTTCATAAAAATTTTGGATTAGGTAAAAATTCAACATATTTATCCTGAATTGTACATATTCAAAACGTGTGATTGTACATTTTTTTTGTTTTTCCAATTCTTTGGATGCCATTCATAATTGCGAGGTCTCAGCATGATTTTTTCGGAAATGGGCAAAAAATATATATATTTTTCCTAAATAGACAAAAAGTTATACATATTTTTTAAATAGGTTGAAAGTTAAGGAATATGTATAACTTTTCGTCTATTTAAAAAAAATATGTATGTTTTCGTCAATTTCAAAAAAATTTCGGTCCCAGCTCCATCTCTACGGGGCGAGATTAGGTTCTGCTTGGGGGCTAAGGCCAGCACCAAGGTACCATACAAAATTGCACGTGTGATAAATTACAAATTTGTAATATAATATCACATATTATATAAAGGTAATTTTTAGAATTTTGTGTTTAAAATATGAACTGCTACACGAATTTGGTGTGACTAACAAGAACACAAAATTAGGGGAAAGTGATTGCTTGCCAACTAATTCAAAGGAGGAGAACGTGCATTGCTTTTAATAATTTTTAGGATAAATTTTGAGGTTTGATATATTCGTCTTTCACATTTATGTATTTTTAAAATAGGTTAAAAAGTTTTCGAAATTTAGTTTAATTATACTCTAATCAATAAATTTTATATGTAAAATGACATTTATTGCCAAAATATAATACTAATCCTCTTACCTCTCCTCTGTTAATGTACCAAACCCATCCTATTTTTTTAAGGGAAAGTGACTCAAAAGGTCATAAATTAAAAAGAAGGTTACAGGACAGACACGAAAGAAGGAAATACATAAGAAAACTAACAAAACATCTAGAAATGGAGACAATGGCAAAGGTTCCACACAACTGAAAAGTAACAGTAATAATAATGGTAGTTACAATGGTCATACAATCAACTACAAGAGTCCATATTAGCAAACCCATCCTCGATCTTTTTTTTCCCTTCTAGAAAAAACCACCACCATACTCCCCAAATGTTTCTAGAGAAGCTTGCATCCACCATTTTAATTGTGGGAAACAACATTAAAATAGGTGATTAATCAAAGAAAGAACATGAAGCTACTCCACCGCCGTCGTCTAATCCCTCGTTAATTGGTGGTCCTCCGTTTGCCGAGGCCGATTCCGCACCCAGGAAGAGAAGAAAGGGGAAGGAGAAGGGGCGGGCCGGACCTCGGAACACCAGATTGAGCTGACCTATTTACACTTTTTCGCAATAAGGTAGGCACATACTGGACCTCGGAACCAAGAGAGTCAAAAAGCCCGTCCTCTACTCCACTCGAAGAGGGTAATAGTTGCAGATGGTTCAGCTACCAGTCGGAGCTCCAAAAGGGCCATTTGGCTTCTCTGCTCGCTCCACCGCCGAGAAGGTTACCAATGGAATCGTTGCCGAGGGGTGAAGTTGGAGATTTTTTTGTATTTAAATTGGGAATCTTTTGATTGTTGGTAGCGAGATTAGGGATTCATTATCCTAATTTGATTTAAAAAATTATTGTGAGTTGATTTTGGTGTTCGCCGAAGGTTGATGTTCGCCAGAGAAGACAATTAAAGTTTCATTTTTTTCTGGGAAAATGATCCGAGGGAAAGAGACAATTGTTTAAGGGGTATAAAAGTCTTTTAATAATTAAAAAAAGAAAAAATGATTGATGACATCAGCGAGGGACCCGAGAATATAATAAAACCAAACAATAGGGAGATTTTAATCTATTTCAGAAAAAATAGGGGTGTGAGAGGCAAATATGCCAAACTCTGGAGTACTGAGAGTAGTTTACCTAATTTTAACAGGAAGTGACTGGTTCTCTGATTTATCACCGACATAAATTCTCGTTTTTCTCATCTAAAAGCTCTGGCAGTAGAAGGTATGCGAAAAGAGTTTATATGTTATCTACGATTAGCAGGGTCGGTTTGAACTAAACCCTATGTGGAATAACCTGACAATGGACTGATTAGTTGCACTTACATAGGATTATCAATGAACGAGGCTCGAAAAGAAGTCGGCATACTTTTGAAAACGAGCATTAGAAGATTAAGATGATGTGACGTTGTTTTTGCATGATGTGTCATTATTTTTGTCTAATGTATCGTTATTTTTTGTATAATATTTCATTATTTTTGCCTTTGAAAAATGTCGACACTTTAAAAACGAACATCAGAAAATTAAACTTATGTGCAGTTTTTTTTTGCCTGAAAAACCCTTTGTTTTCACCTGATGTGCCATTATTTTTTTCCATCTTTCTTCTATCTACATAAGCCTTCGACCACGCACGTAATATTGATTTCATATTACTTCACCCTTATGTCACTCTAAATTTGAAACCCTAACCAGTTGATAAATTGATCAATTTTGCTAAAAAAAGAATTTTTACTTCGCTAATTTGGTTGACTTTGGTGGTCAAAGAACCAATGAGATCTTGCTGGAATTAATGTTAATTAATACAAAGAGGGCCTAATGTGGGAAGGCCGAAGATTGTAGGAAAATCAATCCCACATTGAAAAATGGCACAAACATTTCCAAGTATATATGGAGGAGCTCCAAGCTAGTGAAATATTAAGTGTTCCACCTGAAGTGTTGAGAGGTTGGTTACGAGGATGGTGCCACGCATACGTGCGTGTGCGCATGATGCATTGGGTGCTTTGAGGCGCACTTGGCACTTCGCACGTACGCATCATCGTGAGGAGCTGGAGGAGTGTGTAATAGACTACCAGTCTACCTGCTGGCCGAAGGCACGCAAAAAATAGCCTACCTGTTGTCCGAAAGGATGTGTCTCCTCGGAAGTGCAGACTACCACACTCTTGCCCCCTCGGAATTGCATGTCTCTCTCCCATCCAGTGCCTATAAATAGGCCTCTCCCCCTCATTTGCAATCCATCCCGAACACTCATTGCATAAGCATTTATTAGCAATAGTCATTCTCTCTCTCTCTCTCTCTGTCTCTCTCTCTCTCTCTCTCTCAAGAAAGTTTCGAGTATCCAAAGGTTCATCGAGGTTTCGAGAGTCGTTGTACTACGATCTTGAAGTGCAAAGTCGTTGTATCTTGGGGAGGATTGCCATATCCCGTAAGCACTGAATACGGGGCAATCCCATCTTACGGAGAAAGAGTCAAACTCTTGCCTCGACTTAGATCTTAATCAAGTACACCATCATCTGGTTAAACAACAATCGTAAGACGAGATTTGTGTACTTGAAGATGGCATCATCAAGCTCCGCTTATGCACCAGTACCAACGGTTTTAGGAATTGTCCACGCCGAAAGGCCGGCAAAGTTCAATGGCACTGAGTTCAAGAGGTGGCAACAGAAGATGTTATTCTATCTGACAACGATCAACCTGGTCCGATTCTTGAAGGAAGAGGCTCCGAAGGTGGCAGAGAATGAGGCTGATCAACAGAAGATCAACGCTCTCGATGCTTGGAGTCATAGCGACTTCCTATGTCTTAACTACATCCTGAATAGATTGGACAATGCCCTCTACAATATCTATGCGGTAACCACGACTATAAAAGAATTGTGGAATTCTCTGGAGAAGAAGTACAAGACGAAAGATGCCGGGTTGAAGAAATTTATCGTTGGAAGATTCCTCGACTTTAAGATGGTTGATTTCGTGAAGGTCATAGACCAAGTGCAAGAGTTATAACTGATTTTGTGTGAGATTCATACCGAAGGAATGCAATTGAGTGAATCTTTCCAAGTGGCGGCACTGATTGAAAAGCTACCATCCCTGTGGAAGGATTTCAAGAACTACCTCAAGCATAAAAGGAAGGATATGGGCCTTGAAGACTTGATTGTGAGACTAAGGATTGAGGAAGACAATCAAAAGTCTAAAGTCAAGAACAACAAGACCAACTCTGAAGCCACGATACATCTTGCTAAAGGAGGTACTGGCAAGAAGAGAAAGAAGTCTGGCAATAAGCAGGAGAAGCAAGAGCCAAAGCAGAAAAAGGCCAAGAAGATCAATGGCAACTGCTTCAACTGCGACAAGGCTGGTCACATGGCAAGAGATTATTGTCTACCAAAGAAGGACAATCATGAGAAAGCTAATCTGGCTGAGGACCTGTCTGAGTTAGACATATCCACCGTGGTGTTTGAAGTCAATTTGGTGGATAATCCAAGAGAGTGGTTCATCGATACAGGGATAATCTGCCACATCTACTCAGACAAGGAGATGTTCTCGACCTATGTTCCGATCACCGGACGGAAGCTATTTATGGATAACACTGCAACTTTCAAGGTAGTCGGATTAGGAAAGGTGGTCGTGAAGCTAACCTCGGGCAAAGAGCTGACCCTTAAGGATGTGCTGCATGTCCCAGACATCCGCAAGAATTTGGTATCCGGCTCCCTGTTAAGCAAAGCTGGGCCGAAACTAGTTTTTGAAGCCGATAAATTTGTAATGACCAAAGTTGGTACATTTGTAGGAAAGGGTTACTTAGATAGGAGACTCTTTAAGTTAAATGTAATAACTGTACAACGTGCCTTTGAGGGCTAGAATAAAGTTGTTACTTCTTCTTACTTGACTGAGTGTTCTAACTTATGGCATGATAGATTATGACACGTAAATTTAAGCTCACTAAGAAAATTGGTAAGTTTAAATTTATTGCCTAACCTGGAGTTTAACCCAAACGATAAATGCGAAGTATGTGTTGAGGCAAAAATGGCCAAATCACCTTTCCATTCAGTGGAAAGAAGTACAACACCTTTAGACTTAATTCATATCGATGTCTGCGATATGAAACACGTGCAAACTAGAGGTGAGAAAAAGTATTTCATCACATTTATCGATAATTGCACAAGATACTGTTACGTATATCTCTTGAAAGGAAAGGACAAAGCCTTCAAAGCTTTCAAGTGTTATAAGAATGAGGTTGAAAATTAACTTAGCAATAAAATTAAAATGTTTCGAAGTGATAGAGGGGGTGAATGTAGCTCCGTTTGAGAAATTCTGCCAACAAAATGACATTATTCATCAGACAACTGCACCATACTCACCTCAATCAAATGGCGTAGCTGAACGTAAGAATCTAACTCTCAAGGATATGATGAATGCTATGTTGATTAGCTCGGGCTTACCCCAGAATATGTAGGGGGATGCTGTACTCTCAGCTAATCACATTCTAAATAAATTGCCACACAAGAAAAGGGACAAGATCCCATATGAACTATGTAAAGGGAGAAAGTCTTCCTACGATTACCTTAAAGTGCGGGGGTGTATAACTAAGGTAAAAATACCTCCACCTAAAAGGGTGAGAATAGGACCAAATACCGTTGACTGTATCTTTATCGGATATGCCTACAACAGTAGTGCACACCGATTTCTAGTGCACAAGTCTGAAAACCCTGAAATCAACGAGGGAATGGTCATGGAATTAAGGAATGCGATATTCTTTGAGAACACTTTTCCTAATAAGGAAAGGAAAGAAGTATTTGCTGGCCGAAAGAATGTGAAGAACAGCCTACCTGTTGTCCGAAAAGATGTGTCTCCTCGAAAGTGCAGGCTGCCACACTCGTGCCTCCTCGGAATTGCCTGCCTCCCTCCCATCCAGCGCATATAAATAAGCCTCTCTCCCTCATTTGCAATCCATCCCGAACACTCATTGCATAAGCATTCATTTGCAATAGTCATCCTCTTTCTCTCTCTCTCTCTCAAGAAAGTTCCGAGTATCCAAAGGTTCGCCGAGGCTTCGAGAGTCGTTGTGCTATAAATATGCCTCTCTCTCTCATTTGCAATCCATCCCAAACACTCATTGCATGAGCATTCATTTGCAATAGTCATTCTCTCTCTCTCTCTCTCTCTCTCTCTCTCTCTCTCTCTCTCTCTCTCAAGAAAGTTTCGGGTATCCAAAGGTTCGCCGAGGCTTCGAGAGTCGTTGTGCTATGATCTTGAAGTGCGAAGTCGTTGTATCTTGGGGACGATTGCCATAGCCCGTAAGCACTGAATACGGGACAATCTAGTCTTACTGAAAAGAATCAAACTCTTACCTCGACTTAGATCCTAATCAAGTACACCATCATCCGATTAAATAACATGTCTTCGATCAGTAACAGAGGTCTTTGCTAAAATATTTAGTTGGCTAACTTAAAATCTTTACATCGCTAATTTGGTTGACTTTAGAGTTAGAACTTTGTGGTTGGTTAGGTTCTTGAGCTTTGTTTCATATGTGTATAGAATGGAAAAAGAAAGATTAAAGAGGAAAAAATATATGGGAATTATATGAATAGAAAGTAGAGCAACTATCAAGGGAAAGAGAGCACAGAAAAAATGAGTATAAATCCAGAAATATTTTTGGGATTGAAGTTTCTAACTATTTGAACTACCAAAATCAATGGTACATATTTTAGTCTAAATGGTACCATCAACTATATTAAAGTAAATACTCAATTCAATGCCATCTCTGCCTCATATTTTTTTCGTTTAGAGATCATGACAGAGTTAATAACATAAATCGATTTTTCTTTCCAGCATCTTGTGGATTATTTTTTAAATTAAGGATTGGCTAAGAAATATAAAAAATATATAATTGTTAAAGTTTTTCTCCGATAAATTAAATTTTCTCGAACATCTGATTTGTGTTACATGCTAGAAAGAAACTACTATTTGCTGGAAAAAATAATAACCCTATTGAATTTATTTCAATAATAAAAAATTATTTTGTCCGCAAAAATGAAAAACCACGATACCAAGCTAACCCCTTGAATGAAGCCTAAAGTTCCGGTGCTAATGAACAAAGTAAACAGGTACCAATTTTAACAACAAAAGGCAAACACCCATCTACCATTGCTGTCTCAGAACACCACTGTCCGAGCAGGTCGTGGATTTCCTTGGGAAAATTTACGACATAATTGTGTGGTTACTTGGGAAATTTGAGACCGTCTTCTATAATATAGATTCGGAAAGAAACTTTATTTTCATAGTGCTATCTGTTGGTGAACAGCAGCAGAGATCATCTACAATTCTGTAGATGAGGTCTGCAAGTCTGCAAGATTCTGCAGACGTATCTGCTACAATAATTGCAGCTGATACTGATATAAGTTCCAGCAAGGAGATCGCGTATATCATGGAGGATTTACTTGCTGAGTTGTATAGGATCTTGTACAGCTGTAACTCTAGTCAATGTACAGCTAGAAATCAGGACTAATTGATCTTGTATACTTATGGAATTAGCTGTTAGAAGTAGCCGTTAAGTTAGATTAGGAAATACTATTTTTTAGTCTCTGCAGCTACTGTATATATATGTAATTGATCTTTGAGGACTAATTATCAAGCCAATACATTCAGTATTCATCTAATTTACATGGTATCAGAGCCCTCTTTCAATG
Source organism: Hypericum androsaemum (assembly GCA_963995505.1). Taxonomy (NCBI): domain Eukaryota; kingdom Viridiplantae; phylum Streptophyta; class Magnoliopsida; order Malpighiales; family Hypericaceae; genus Hypericum; species Hypericum androsaemum. Next base: position 4,683,571 of record OZ023191.1, read on the forward strand.
GAAGATCAAAATAGAGCCCAAAACCTTGCAAATTTTACAGCAAACTCAAGTCAGTCAAGTATGTAGAGAAGAAAATTCTCTACTGCTGAATCTGACTCAAATATAGGTCTAAAGCTCTCACCCATACTCCTCTCTCCCTACAATTACCTATCATGGTCTAGAGCCATGTCAAGGAACCTCAACACCAAGGGAATGCTGGGCTATATCAATGGCAAAATCAGTCAACCAAAGCTTGAAGAAGAGGAGTATGCAAAGTGGGAGGCTAATGATCAGCTGATAATAACCTAGATCCTTAACTCATTAGAGCCTAAGATTTATGAGATTTTCACATTTGCTTATTCTGCAAAAGAGTTGTGGGAATCCATTAAATCCATGTATGGCCAACAAATAATCTTTATAGGATCTTTGAACTAAAGAAATCCATCGCTGACACAAAACAAGGAGACATGCCCTTCACTGAGTACTTAGGGAAAATAAAAAGTATGTGGGATGAACTGTCACTGTATAGACCTCCCACAACTAATTTAGTTACCATACAAACCAGATTAGAATAAGATAGGATCTTAGAACTTCTAGCTGGCATTAAACCTGAATATGAATTTGTTCAATCTCAATTACTTGGTTGCTCTGAGCTGCCTACACTAGCCAGCATCTGTTCTAAGATCCAGCAAGAAGAAACATGAAGAAAAGTCATGATGAACTCCAGAGACAAGCTTGAAGACACCTCAACTGAGAATAGTGCCTTCTTTGCCAAACCAGATGGCAGAGATGGCTACAAAGGTAAATCAAAAGGTAGAGGAGGATTCAAACCTGGTGGAAATAGATCACAGCTCTATTGTGAGCATTGTAAAAAGTCAGGCCATATCAAGGACAAATGTTGGTTCTTATATCCTCACTTACGAGTGTCCAAAGAAAAGAACTTTGCAGGTAACGAGGATAGGAAATATGTGCATGCCAACATAGCTGCAAGCACAGACCTTGAAGCCAAGACATCCTCCATTGAGCTCCTTGCACAACAATTATTACAGCACCTGAACAAAGGACTTGGAGGAGGAACAAATCCCAACAAGAATGAGGGAGGGTCTACAGCTCCTACTGGAGGTAACACTCAAATTGTGTCCTTTTCTACTATAAATCATGATAGGACTAGATGGATCATTGACTCAGGTGCAAATCACCATATGACATATGATATAAATGACTTGAATAGCTTTAAAACATCAGAAAAGAAGTCTGCAGTCATGGTAGCAGATGGAACTAATATTGCCATCTCAGGAAGTGGTACTAGGAAAATGATAAACAACCAATCCTCTGAAGTACTTCTCATACCTAAATTTACTGCTAAACTACTCTCCATAAGCAAGATTACAAAAGAATTAAACTGTAGGGTGGTATTTGAACTAGATCAGGTTGTATTTCAGGACATGAACACCTTGAAGCAGATTGGTAGAGGAATTCAGAGGAATGGCCTATATACGCTTGAAGAAAATCCCATAGCTCTAGTTGGTAATGGTGGTGCAGTGGATCAAAGCAAAATCTGGCATTATAGACTAGGACATCCATCAGAACATGTTCTTAATAAAGTGAATCCTAGCTATAGTATCAGGAACTATGATTGTGAAAACTGTAGATTGGCCAAACATAGCAGATTTTCTTTTCTATTATCTGAAACTGAGTATGAAGAACCTTTTATGTTGATCCATTCTGATCTTTGGACTGCTCCTTTAACTTCCTATGATGGATATAAATACTTTATCAGCTTTATTGATCATCATTCGAGAGCCACTTGGCTCTATCTATTGAAACATAAGACTGAAGTTCCAAAGATCTTTCATGAGTTTAAACAAATGGTGAATACTCAGTTTGACAAGCAAATCAAGATCTTTAGGACAGACAATGGATTCATCACTGATGTCAAGAACTCAGGTATAGTACATCAAACTTCCTGCACATATACACCACAACAGAACGGTGTAGCTGAAAGAAAAAATCGACACCTGCTAGAAGTTGCTAGAGCAATTCGGTTCCAAATGAATGTACCAAGAACATACTGGTCAGATGCAGTTCTCACTGCGTGCTATTTAATCAACATACTTCCTAGTAAAGTGCTTAAGTTTAAGTCACCTCTAGAGGTCCTTCTGTGTAAGCACATCAATATTTCGAATCTCAAGGTTTTTGGTTGTATATGCTATGTCCACATCCCTCAGCAGAAGAGAGACAAGCTGGATCCAAGGTCTGAAAGGTGTAACTTTCTTGGTTATTCCTCTAGTTCAAAAGGCTTTAAATGTATGAATCCTAGAACCAAGCAAAAGTTTGTATCTAGAGATGTTCATTTCTTAGAGAATATACCATATTATGCTAACAAATCTGATGATCAAGATGAAGTTAGCCAGCAGGAGGAGACCCAGCAAATGCACACAGATCAAACACAAAGGGAAGAGCCTTGTCTTTTTTAAATTTTTGCAGCATACGATCCATTTCTGGATGACAGGACTAAAAGTTATGTCTGATTTGCCACGAGCCAAAACGATGTAATTTTACCATCCACATGACATGGTGACTTAGTAAGTCGGGTAGGACGTGTTAAGCAGGGGCGGAGGGACGCATCTGTTTGTGGGGGCAATTGCCCCCACTTAATTATTTTTTGTTTGATAACTATGTATATTTTTTAATGTATGTCCCTACTAAAATTAGAAATTGATCCCACTAAAAAATTAATCAACCTAAAAATTAAAACCAAATCTTAAAAAAATTTAGACATTCTTTAATCTTTTAATATATATTATAAGATCTTAATTAGTCTAACTATACTACCATAAATAATAAAATAATCAACTAAAAAAATTAAAAAGATAGTACCTACCTACCTATCCCTGCCAGTGGTCCACGCAAGCAAACACATAATGGAAAAATAAAAAGCAAACGCACGCACCTCCCACGCAAGAAAATAGAAAAAGAAAAAAAAAACCAAACTCACGCTAAAAAGAAAGGAAAAATCAAAGGGTTTCACTAAAAAGAAAAAAGAAAAGAAGGGTTAGGGAACGCCGAAGAAGAACTAGAAAAGAGTAAAAGGCTTACAGTACTCAGTAGTCTCAATCCCAGAAAAAAGAGAGTCATGCACAATGGTAATGCTCTCGATTTTTTTATTAAATTTTAATTTTTTATTTAATTGTACCAAACTTACCCTTGCAATAGCCTATTGAACAAGTTGCTATCTTTTTGAATAAGTGACTTTGTCTTCCTTATTGCGGTATTGATTTATATTAATATGTTTGATTTTGTATTTATGATCAGTTATGAATAAGTACGTCACAAAAGGTAAGAGGCTTATTGACGAAGTTAGTGGTTCTAAAAGCACAGAAAGGACTTTCAAGCTCGCTTATGTCGAGATTGATTTGGAAAATCTTCCTTCAGATCCTGGTTTGAGACCAAGAATTTTATTATATCATCTTGATGTCTGTGATAGAGTAAGAAGAAAGTATTTGTTATCTGGACCTTGTCAGCCTAGGAGATAGAGTTTTATCCACGTGACTTTTCATTATTAGATATCTTGACACTGGATAGTCAGTTGGATAATTATATTGCTGACATGAGATCTAATGATGAATTTTATGATATAAAGAGGTTCAATATTTTGGCTCAGAAAGTGGTGCAAACACAGAGAGATCTCATTTATCCTACGGTATTTCGGCTCATGAAATTAACTTTGATATTGCTGGTTACGACTGCAAGTGTTGAGAGAACTTTTTCTACCATGAATATGTTGGGTTTTGAATGCATAATTAATGCATTTGGCCTGAGCTGAAAGTCCCAAGCTGAAAAGCCCAAGCTGAGGATGGGAGAACCATTACCACATCGGAAAATCGCAAAAGAATTTTTCCTGTTTATAAAGAGAAGCTCCAAGCTGGTGTAACATTAAATGTTCTACCTGAAGAGCTGACCGAGGCTGCCTGTAAGGATGGTGCGAAGCACCATCTGAGCACGAGCACGAGCACGAGCACGTGTGTGTACGCATGGCGCATTGGACACAGGTCACAATGGGCACTTTGTGGCATACTTTTCTGAAGACGCAGGTCGCGAGTGTGTTGCTTGCCTGTCGAAGAGGTGCCTATGACCTCCGAAAAGTCATGAATGAATTGGCTGAAGAGGCACCTGAAGGGCAGCCTGCCTGTTGGCAGAACTGACGCATTTTCTCGAAATTGCTTCACGCCTCTTCGGAAATGCTTGCCTCCACTCCATCCAGCGCCTATAAATAGGCCCCTCCCCCTCATTTGCAAATCCACCCCACAACTCATTGCATAAGCATTCGTTAGCAATAGTTGTTCTACTCTCCCTCTCTCAAGAAAGTTTTGAATATCAGACAGTTCGCCTGAAGCTTCGAGGGTTGTTGTGCTACGAACTCGAAGTTCGAAAGTCATTGTATCTTGGAGACAATTGTCGTAGCCCGTAAGTACTGAATACGGGGCAATCTCATTTTACAGAGAAAGAGTCTAACTCTTGCCTCGACTATTAAAGATCCTAATCAAGTACACCACCTCCGACAAACAACAATCGTAAGAAGAGATTTGTGCACTTAAAGATGGCATCATCAAGCTTTGCACTAACATCAGTGCCAGCAGTCCCAGAAACTGTCCACGCCGAAAGGCCGGCCAAGTTCAACAGTACCGAGTTCAAGAGGTGGCAACAGAAGATGTTGTTCTACCTGACGACGCTCAACTTGGTCCGATTGTTGAAGGAAGAGGCTCCAAAGGTGGCGAAAAATGAGGCTGATCCACAGAAGATCAATGCCCTCGATGCATGGAGTCATAGCGACTTCCTATGTTATAACTATGTTGTAAATGGCTTAGACGACGCCCTGTATAATATCTATGTAGGTACCAAGACCGCGAAAGAATTGTGGAACTCCCTGGAAAAGAAGTACAAAATGGAGGATGCTGGGATGAAGAAATTTATCGTCGGAAGATTCTTCGACTTCCAGATGGTGGACTCCAAGAAGGTCATAGACCAAGTCCAAAAGCTGCAGCTGATTCTACACGACTTTCACGCCGAAGGCATGTAACTCAGCGAATCCTTCCAAGTGGCTGCTCTAATCGAGAAGCTGCCCCCTCTGTGGAAGGACTTCAAGAACTACTTGAAGCATAAGAGGAAGGACATGGGGTTGGAAGACCTGATCGTGAGACTAAGGATCGAGGAAGACAACCGAAAGTCCAAAGTCAAGACCGACAGGACCAACTCCGAGGCTAAGGTACACCATGCTGAAGGTGGTACTGGTAAAAAGAGGAAGAAGCCCGGAAACAAGCAGGAGAAGCAAGAGCCAAAGCAAAAGAAGGCTAAGAAGATCAAGGGTAATTGCTACAACTACGACAAGTCCGGTCACATGGCAAAAGATTATCGCCTGCCAAAGAGGGACGATCGTGAGAAGGAAAATCTGGCCGAAGACCTGTCTGAGCTAGACTTATCCGCTGTGGTGTTTGAAGCCAATCTGATGGATAACCCAAGAGAGTGGTTCATTGACATAGGAGCAACCCGACACATCTGCTCAGACAAGAAGATGTTCTCGACCTACACAGCCATCAACGGGCGGAAGTTGTTCATGGGTAACTCTGCAACTTCTCCCGTAGTTGGACTAGGCAAGGTGGTGCTAAAGCTGACCTCTAGAAAAGAGCTAACTCTCAAGGATGTGCTGCATGTCCCAGACATTAGTAAGAATTTAGTATCCGGCTCACTGTTGAGCAAAGCTGGGATGAAATTAGTATTCGAGGTCGATAGGTTTGTATTGACTAAGGCTGGTACTTTTGTAGGAAAGGGTTACCTCAAGAGGGGGCTCTTTAAGATGAATGTAATAACTGTAAAACACGCCTTTGAATAGCCTAATAAAGTTATCAATTCTTCTTACTTGGTTGAGTGTTCTAACTTATGGCATGATAGATTAGGACACGTAAATTTGAGCTCACTAAGGAAGTTAGTAAGTTTAAATTTATTGCTTAAAATAGAGTTTGACCCAAACAATAAATGTGAAGTATGTGTAGAGGAAAAAATGACCAAAGCACCTTTTCATTCAGTGAAAAGAAGTACTACACCTTTAGAATTAATTCATACCGACATATGCGATATGAAACAAGTGTAAATTAGAGGTGAGAAAAATTATTTCATCACATTTATTGACGATTGCACAATGTATTGTTATGTACACCTCTTGAAAGGAAAAGACGAAGCTCTAGAAGCTTTCAGGAGTTATAAGAATGAGGTTGAAAATTAACTTAGCACTAAAATCAAAATAATTCAAAGTGATAGAGGGGGAGAATATGTAGCTCCGTTTGAAGAATTCTACCAATAATATGATATTATTCATCAGACAACTGCTCCATACTCACCTCAATCAAATGGCATAGCAGAACGTAAGAATCGAACTCTTAAGAAGATGATGAACACATGTTGATTAGCTCGGGCTTACCCCAGAACATGTGGCTCGGGCTTACCCCAGAAGATGTGGGGGAAAGCTGTGCTCTCAGCTAATCACATTTTAAATAAATTGCTACACAAGAAAAGAGACAAAACTCTATATGAATTTTGGAAAGGAAGAAAGTCCTCCTACGGTTATCTTAAAGTGTGGGGGTGCCTAGCCAAGGTAGAAATACCTCCACCTAAAAGGGTGAGAATATGACCCAAGACCGTTGACTGCATCTTTATCGGATATGCCCACAAATATGCCCACAACAGTAGTGCATACCAATTTTTAGTGCACAAGTCTGAAAACCCTGAAATCAACGAGGGAATGGTCATGGAATCAAGGAATGTAATATTCCTTGAGAATATCTTTCCTAAAAAGGAGACGAAAGAAGTAAGCTCAAACAAAAGAAGTTATGAAGCTACACAAGACTCTGATCAAGGTGCTGAGGAACCTAGATGGAGTAAGAGAACCAAAGTAGCCAAGCCATTTAGTCTAGATTTTCTAAATTACATGTTAGAAAATAAACCTGGGACAATCCAAGAGGTATTATCTAGTCTGGATGCCCCTCTTTGGAAAGAAGCTATCAATAGTGAGATAGAATCCATCATGCAAAATCTCCCACCAGGTTGCAAACCTTTAGGTTGCAAGTGGATCCTTAAAAGGAAATACAAAGCTGAGGGATCAATCGACAAGTACAAAGCTCGGTTGGTAGCTAAAGGGTTCAAACAGAAGGAAGGATATGATTTCTTTGACATGTATTCGCCGGTCAAAAGAATCACATCTATTAGAGTGCTCATAGCTATCGCAGCACTCTATAACCTCGAGATACATCAGATGGATGTAAAAATAGCTTTCCTAAATAGAGAACTGGAAGTGAAAATATATATGGAATAATCTGAAGGGTTTGTTATCCCCGGACAAGAACGTAAAGTGTGCAAGCTGGCCAAGTCACTGTACGGGCTGAAACAGGTGCCAAAAAAATGGCATAAAAAATTTGACAGAACAATGATGTCAAATAGTTTTAAGATCAATGAGTGTGATAAATGTGTATACATTAAAGGCACATATGATGCTTACATGATTGTATGCATGCATGTAGACGATATGTTAATCACGGGAAGCAGTAATGATTTTATCGTAAAAAATAAGAACATGTTAAAGAACAACTTTGACATGAAAGATATGGGTCTAGCTGATGTCATACTAGGAATTAAAATTTCTAGGATGACTGAAGGAATTATCTTGTCACAATCTCACTACATTGAGAATGCACTCAAGAAATTCGATACTTTTGACAAACCTCTGGCTCAGACTCTGGTAGACCTAAGTCTACACTTAGCTAAAAATAGAGGAGACCCAGTATCTCAACTAAAGTATGCAAGAATCATTGGGAGCCTGATGTACTTGACAAATTGTACATGCCCTGATATTGCATACTCAGTTAGCAAGCTTAGTAGATTCACGAGCAATCCAGAATCAGACCACTGGCTAGCTCTGGAAAGGGTTCTAAAGTATCTAAAATATACCATAAACTATGGCATACTTTATACTAGGTATCTAGCTGTATTGGAAGGATACAGTGATGCGAATTGGATATCGGACACTAAAGACTCCAAATCTACTAGTGGTTATGTGTTCACCATAGGTGGAGGAGCTGTGTCCTGGAAATTCTCTAAATAAACGTGCATAGCTCGATCTACCATGGAGTCGGAGTTTATAGTACTTGACAAAGCTGTGGAAGAAGCTGAATGGCTCAGAAACTTCCTAGAGGATATTCTGTGTTGGAACAAGCCTGTGCCCCCTATATTGATACATTGTGATAGCATGTCTGCAATCGGGAGAGCACAAAGTACAATGTACAACGGTAAGTCTCGACACATCCATAAGAGACATAACACTATTAGGCAATTGATCTTTGGTGGTATAATTACCATTGATTATGTGAAGTCCAAGGACAACATAGCTGATTCTTTGACGAAAGGAATCAACAGAGATCAAATTTATAACGTAGTAAGGGGAATGAGGTTAAAACCCACACACTAAAGAACGTTCATAGCAGTAACTCAACCATGATGAGTGGAGATCCCCTAAACTTGGTTCAATGAGACAACTAACTTATGGATGGTTCAGATGAATACTTGGAATCTATCCCATTCTCAGAAACTACCCAAGTACAAACCTGCATAGGTGTGGTAAGGTTAAGCGTCTACGCTTTTAATGATTTTTATACCAAAAAAAAGTAGAGTATGGCAGGATACTCCTGATGGGAGATCACTTATATAAGTGCGAAGTGAGGCCGTTTCAAAAGAAAAAATACTTATGAATCCAAGATAAGGTCCATGGCCGAAACGGACACAACATGAGAACCAAAGGATATTAGAGATATCATTGTGTAAATGTTTTTGTCTTGGTTTACATAAAAAAGCTGACCAGTTTAAGACACCGCGTTCACTGAGCAGCAGGTAAATTCGATAACATCTTATTAGAAAAGGTTAAAAGCCGTAAGCTACCTATCTCGATGCAATGATATTTTGTTGGAACTTTTCTTAAAAGTGTCAGCATGCATTAATCATCATTCATGTGGGGGATTGTTGGGTTTTGAATGCATAATTAATGCATTTGGCCCGAGCTTAAAGGTCCGAGCTGAAAAACCCAAGCTGAAAAGCCCAAGCTGAGGATGGGAGAACCATTACCACATCGGAAATCGTAAGGGAATTTTTTCTGTTTATAAGGAGAAGCTCCTAGCTGGTGTAACATTAAATGTTCTACCTGAAGAGCTGACCGAGGCTGCCTACGAGGATGGTGCGAAGTACCATCCGAGCACGAGCACGAGCACGAGCACGAACACGCGTTCGTGCACGTGCTTTGTGCGCATGGCGCATTGGACGCAAGTCGTAATAGGCGCTTTGTCGAAGCTCAGACAAAGAGGCAGAAGGGCTGGAACGTCCCGGAGCTTCCAGAAGGTCGAAGGGTTACGAGCCAACCAAAAGGGCGCACAGGAAAATCCAGAAGCTCCCAAAACATCGAAGGGACGCGAGTGTGCTGTCTGCCTGCCGAAGGGGTGCCTACGACCTCCGAAAAGCCACGAACAAATTGGCTGAAGAGGCACCTGAAGGGCAGCCTGCCTGTTGGTAGAACAGACGTGTTTCCTCGAAATTGCTTCGTGCCTCTTTGGAAATGCCTGCCTCCATTCCATCCATCGCCTATAAATAGGTCCCTCTCCCTCATTTGCAAATCCACCCCACAGCTCATTGCCTAAGCATTCGTTAGCAATAGTTGTTCTACTCTCCCTCTCTCAAGAAAGTTTCGAATATCAGACGGTTCGCTTGAAGCTTCGAGGGTCCTTGTGCTACGAACTCGAAGTTCGAAAGTCGTTGTATCTTGGGGACGATTGCCGCAGCCCGTAAGCACTGAATACGGGGCAATCTCGTCTTACGAAGAAAGAGTCTAACTCTTTCCTCGACTATTAAAGATCCTAATCAAGTACACCACATCCAACAAACAACCGAATATTTTGAAGAATCGTCTTCGCAACAAGATGAGAGATCAATTGCTAGCTGATTGTTTAATTACATATATCGAGAAAGACGGATTTGATTGTATTGACAACGTAGCTATTATGGAGCGATTTCAACGCATGAGTAGTAGTAGAGAAAAATTATAAATATTGTAATTAGATATGTTGAATTTTTAAAAAAAAATTATATTACTCCCATTTTTCAAATTTTCTGGTTCTGTCCTGGTGTTATAGTTAATTACAAAATCATATCAGATATATAAACCAAAAAGTAAGGAGATTTCAACGAAGAAATATGCGCGACATTCACGTGAGATTTTACAAGGAATGGGATGGTTCACATGCCATGGATTTTACAAGGGTTGGAATTTGGAATTTGGTGATACTCTCTCCTTTTATCGGATGACAACTCTTAAATTAATTAGAATTAGTTGGTATCAGTAAATATACTAGGCAAACATATTAAAAAAACCAACTTGTAAATGTTTATCGTCCGAAATTTAAGGTGAGCAACCTAGTAGAGACCTAATTCTCAATTACCCTCCTAAAATACTAACAGTTAAATACTTCTTATTATAATAAGATAAAATAAAGAAAATTCTATCTAAATATACTCCATACCGATCTGTGATCTATCTATCTATACATTGCTATAAACATTCAAGATATAAATTTTAGAAAAATCACAAACAAGAATCAATCAATGCTAACTATTATCTTCCAAACTAACAGCTAATCAATTCTAATTACTTTAGAACAGTCTACCACATGTGATCCAGCTGATGCCATAATCAAATACATCAATTAAGTCGGGTCTCGGGCTGCTGCTATACAATTCTTCGAATTGCAGAAAACAAAGATGTACTACTTGATACCCTCTTTTTTTTCTTTCTTAATCCAAAACCAACATCGCTATACAAATTCTTCAAGACGTACTTAAGTCTGTACATTGAGAAAAATCCAAACTGACACCTGATCTAACACTTTAGAAGCCATGAATACCCGGGATCAGCACATTAAAGGAATGATGATCTCGTGGTTGTGGATGAATTGGACCTGAAATGAATCGATTTAGAAAGCAAAGTCAGGGGGAACAGAAGAAACATCAGTCAAACGTTGCTGCAATGTGAGCATGTACCTTTGGCGGCCTGTTTGAAGCTGACGACTATCCTAGGCATTATGAAAGTGCACGCGTGGCTGGGCCAAACAACGTGCTAGTGTCGAAGTCCGGACTAGAAGGCGAAAATTGTCCAAAAGCCCTCTCCACCTTCTCCATTACCCACTATAAGTTGGCATAGGAGAATGTGTTTTTGGCCCCTTTCGTCCGTTTAGGCTATATCCGCACTGATCAACATTAAAAAAAAATGACCGTCATCCATCGTAACAAAACCAAGCATAAAAGCCAAACTAAACTCAATAAGCGATTAACAACTATCTTTGATCTGCAATGTCTGAGTTTTAAAGTGGACAATAAACCACGAGTACCATAAAACCACAACAAACATAAGAAATGCATATCAATGCAGAGCATGGAGGATGCTTAACACAGTTAAAACACTGAAACCAACATAGGACAGGACACTTAAGCAATCTCCCGACACAGCAATCAGAAACTGCTCTCGGACCAAATGTAGTCAAAATCCGAATGCCATTTTCATCAAAAAGGAATTGAAAATCATATAACCCAAATGAACCTTTTGCAGAATGGTAATCCCACCATAATCACTCTCGTTCAATAGCTCCAAACAACCTTTTGCATTAATTAAGCCTGCCAATTCTCAATCAAGACAACAGCAGCAAGAAAATCACACAAGGTAACTAGTCTATTATGTAACAAAAGAAGAATCAAATACAGATAGGTGTTATGATCTCAGGACTAAATAGCAATAATAAGAGTTCTTAGGTGACTGAATTGTAATAGGGCTTGTGAGGTATAAATAGAGATAAGAAAGAACTGTAGGAACCATTAGGATATTTTGACATTAAACACAAGAAACAGATTGTTTCGTTCTTCTATCCCTCTCTATCTTCTTCCCCCAATCTCTCTTTTCCCTCTTTCTTTGATTCTTGATTCTTAGAAATCCTAGCGGGTTGTTACAAGTGGTATCAGAGCCTACGATTCTCAGAAATCGTTGTTATAGCTTATTAGGAAGACACAGAAGCACAGTTTATTGATTACGATCCTCTCGTGATTAATGGGTTGCCATAGTATTGGTGGCGACCGGAGCTTGCTGATCTTCGGGAGGCTAGGTTCGGGAAACATGCAATTTCCCAATATGGTTCAGGTGAGTTCTGCAAGGAGACCATGGCGAGGTTTGATCAAACAAGATAAAGCATTAAGCTCATTAACTAGTACACATACCTAGGCATGTTAATCCCCTAAATCATTGGCTAAGTAGGTACCATCAAGGCACCAAACTCACTAATCAACTACTCACACATATTCACCAAATAGCTTAACATATTCATTAAACTATGCAAGCAAAACATGAACAAAAGAGGGAGTAAGAGAAAGCTCAAGATGATCTTCAAAGCTTCCTCAATATCCTCCTTTCCAAAGTTCACCAAGTTTTCTTCCAAATCTAAGAGTTAGTGGAGAGTTGTTACCAAAATATCTAATGTCTCTAAAGGAAAGCCAAGCAAAGGCTTTTATACAAGATTTTCCCCCCCAAAATGTCTCAGCCACGAAATTATAATTAAAGCCCAAAATGGGCCCAAAACAAGTCTTCAAATTCGGCCCACTTGTGATGAAATCTTGACAGAATTGGACCACGACATTGAATCTAGCGTTCTCCCCTCTTAGACATTGAAATCTTGACAGAATTGGACCACTTGTGATGAAATTGAAAGGAAGGATTTTCACCCCTCTTGCAATAATGAGTAAGTAAGGGATTGTCGTCCCACAAGGACTAAGCTAGGCCGCAAACTCGACTCTACCACTAGTTTAGGACTATAAGAAATGGAGGTGTCAATTTCAAACATAATATGCTACTTGAAATAAAATTGCAACTAGACAAGGCGAAGGTTTAAACACTTAAAACAAGAGTGAGCTTGGTACCAATGACAACCTAAATAACCAAATGGCTTATGGGGGTTATAAAGTTCATGATATGGTCCGGATGTTTCGAAAGTAACTAATCAACGCTCTCGCGACAAACTAGTCTAAATCGATTCTTAACTAGACTTAGATAAACTAACCACGCTCTCGCGATAAATTAGTCATCTAATCTAACTAAACACCAACTATAATCACCATCCTTTGGACAACTAGTCACCTAAGGTGATCTCTCATCAATAGGTTTCTACTCAACTAGTTAAATAGTCTGTTAATCCTAACCCCTCTTGGTAATTAACATTAACCAAGTTCATAATCAAGGTGATCAAACGAGATAAAGTATTAAGCTCATTAACTAGTACACATACCTACGCATGTTAATCTCCTAAACCATTGGCTAAGTAGGTGCCATCAAGGCACCAAACTCACTAATCAACTACTCACACATATTCACCAAATAGCTCAACATATTCATTAAACTATGCAAGCAAAACATGAACAAAAGAGGGAGTAAGAGAAAGCTCAAGATGATCTTCAAAGCTTCCTCAATATCCTTCTTTCCAATGTTCACCAAGTTTTCTTCCAAATCTAAGAGTTAGTGGAGAGTTGTTACCAAAATATCTAATGTCTCTAAAGGAAAGCCAAGCAAAGGCTTTTATACAAAATTTTTCCCCCCAAAATGTCTCAGCCACGAAATTACAATTAAAGCCCAAAATGGGCCCAAAACAAGTCTTCAAATTCGGCCCACTTGTGATGAAATCTTGACAGAATTGGACCATGACATTGAATCTAGCGTTCTCCCCTCTTAGACTCCGAATTTGAAGAAGACCATTAGACATAAAGTTGTAGCCCCGGATGTCTTCTATCCAGAACCATCTCATTCGTCTCTATCGGACTTCGGATGAGAAAGTTATCAGCATTGGAGTCACAAGAGGTCCACCTCACCCATGTCTTCGAGGTCTCGATTAAGCGTCCTTCCTCCCGGCAAATCAAATCGCATACGATGACCCAAGGTGACTTCACTTCCTCCAATTCACCTCAACAAATCTCCTAGCATGAAGAAAACACAACAAAAACATAAGACTACACTAAAACAAACAATGCACGATAAATGACATTACGACAATGAAGAACAAACAAAAGCAATAGAAACAACGGTAAATCTACTCTAAAATAAACACAAAAGATGAGTGTTTTCACACTCATCAAGGTTCGAGGAATCTTCTGAGGGGTTTAAGTTGTAGGCGAACAGGTTAGGTCGCAAAAAAGGTCAAAAAGAGGATCGGCGGTCATCGCTCCTACCATCACAGACTTGTAGCAGAACGCAGAGTGCAGAGAACGGTCGGGGCACTCCTCACGTTCTGGGCATTATCGAGAATGGGTATATGAGGTAACACATTCAATCCGAAATCTTGATTTTTCTTCTTTATTGGGTTTCAATTGGTGTGGATGGATTAGACGTTGTGAGGAGTATTTCGCATTCAAGAATGTCTCTGAAGGAAGCAAGATCCTTATTGCCTCCATTTTCTCGAAAGGAAGAGCTAATTTGTGGTTATGGTCATGGGTTGACAATCATAAGAATGGAAATTGGAGTCAGAAGGAAAATTCGAGCGAATTTATTGAATACCTGGACAAACAAAATTTTCTTTTAACTGGTTTCAAATGGTGTGGATGGGTTAAACATTGCGAAGAGTACTTTACGATCAAGGGTACTTATGAAGATAATAAGATTGTTGTTGCTTCAACTTTATTAGAAAGAAAAGCTAATGATTGGTTCTAGCCATGGGTTCATAAATATAAGTATGGATGTTGGAGTGAATTTGTTGAAAACTTGGATATGCGGATTGCTTCTTTTGTTGATGAGTACCTTAAGGATGAGGAATGGTACAGGTTTGAATATGATAATCACATCTCTGGATTTAGAGGAGAAATTTAGGTGGGTATGGAGAAACACTTGGTTGTAAGCTGTGGGATTAGTGATAAGGTCGTTAAGGAGGAAGATGTTTATGAAAATAGGTCAAGTTTGATTAATGATGAGTCTCTTCACGATGTTGTTTGTGGCGATGCGAATGGTGAAGCTGCAACTAATATCTATGGTGATCTCAAGAGTGAAGTTGCAACAGAGTGTATATTGTTGGTGCAGAATTGTGAAAGCAAATTACATGAGAAAGCAAATTGCTCTGTTGAGATTTATGTTCCTGCAGCTTGTGAATACAACAATGAAGATGATGGAGATTGGACAGAGAAAGAATTAGAAACTTATGTAGTGAAAGAGCATGAGGAAAATGAACCTTTATTGACAGGAGATGTGCATAAACCTCCAAAAGAAAGGGCTGGTACCTTAGGAGACCTTATTCTCAGTGATAACTCAAGTTGGATAATGAGCCAAAATTGCAGGCTTGGCTTAGAAGTTGCTCCTCAATTTTGTGATGTTTGGTTCTTGTCACTGATTGTCAACCACGAGAACACGGATCGGAGTAAGTTCATGAATGATTGGTGTTCTACGTTCAAAGATAAGAGCTATGAATCAGTGAAATAGGTGATAGTTGTTAAGAAATATGTGAGAAAGTTTGAGAAAATAAAGAGTATTGTGCTGCTGAGAATTAAAGGACAGGAAGCAGATAATTTTGAGAAGTCAAAAACCATTGTGTAGATAATTCTAGTAGTGAATAGGAAGAGATGGAGCTGGTTGTTAATTGTTCGTCGTTGTTGCAATTGGCATTTCGACCTTTGTATAAGTTCATCTCAGAATTGGGTATTGATCTATTGGTTTATGTACTCAACTCTCAGATTCTCCACTTTAAGGGCAAGTATTATAACAGTTGTGATTCTCCAAGTCCTGTACAGGTAACAAATTTATAAAGAAGCACGAAGAAGAACAAATATATACAAATTCTGACAACAAGAAAAGAAACCACTTTCCTCAAACTGGGCAACAAATCATGGGAGATGAACCCCAATGCCGTAGTAATTAGGGTGCCTCAAAAACCATCTCATAGCCTCAAACCCGCGCTCCAAGATCAGGTCCAGTTCCTTCTTGGAGTCGCCTAACCAGGGGTGCATGGAGGACCTCCCCCATGGCGGGCGTGCGTTATCTCTGAATGCAATCTGAATAAGTCCTCCCCATTAGGTCGCGGTCATCTACACCATTGCACAGGTGGATGACGGTGACCTCGACTTCAAACCCAGCCACCTGCAAGTTTGAATTAACGACAGAGTGAAGAGTCTCTCCTACACGGACTCGCCTAGCCTTCGGCCAAGGGCAACTCTCGGCCTCATCATCCAAAGGCAAATGCCAACATTTTGGCATTGTATAGTGCTCCCCATGGCCTCGGCTTCTTTTGCTCCTCTTCTTTTCCCATCCACTCAGACTTCGAACAAGATCTTCTCTGGGCCGTCAGAGGTTGGACTGCCTCGATGATCTCTTTAAGGAAGAAGCAGCATCCATAGGCGTCTATCCAAGTGAAAGAATGCTCGGACCCCGTGTGATACCCTCACCCTTCAACCAAATTTGTTACAACATAATAAGATTAGTTTTGGAAGGGTTTAGGCATAGTCCCTCGTCGTTTGGTAAAATCGGTGTAGCATTCTCATCCGGATTCCAAATTAGGTGATTCTAATTTATGTGGATTCATAACACCTAGATCTATAACTTTTTCCTTTGAGTTTTGTGATTTATAAAATAATTTGGCCATAACAAAACAAGAATTTAAAGTACTCGAATATAAGTCTAATTTTGTAGGAAGTAGCCCACTCACACGGGTGTTTACCTCAGTGGGAGTCATAAGTTGATTCTTAAATAAGATGAGACAGTTTTAGAATATCATTAATTATCGAGTACTTGTTCTAAAATATGAATACAGTCTTGCTTAACTACAATAAAGGGTCTTGTTAAAGTGCAAGATAATGGTGCAAGTAATCGATGTTGTATTAAATAAGTTTATGAACTTATAGGATTATATAAAATCCAATGGTAAGAAGTAAGTGGAACTTATCATAATTCTGTCTTAATAGCTTGGAGTAGTCTTTGAGTAGATTAAAGCTGTTGTTAGTATACATTGTGGCTGATACTCTAGTATGGTATTATTAGTGAAAGACATGTGCTCTTTTTGGAGGAAAGAACACCATAACACATGGTTTGTGTCATGTGTACTTTTTCGACCTATAGATGGAAAATCAATTTATTAAATAGTGAATTCAGTTTCCCTAGTATGAGATCAAGTCCGAAAACTATGATTTCTGAAACTCTACCCTTAAGATCCTTAATGTATTTTGAAAGTATGATTCAGTGTTGCTAGCTTGAAAAGTCTTTAAAGAGTCATGGTTTAGATTCGACCTGGCAAGGCTGACTGGAAAATTATGCTGGATCATGATGGAAGAAATATCGTTAAAAGAGAAGGTTCTCTATCGATCACATTCTCGAAGCTTCGTAGTTCACTGGTGCACCTATTATTTTGAGAGCAATACAATAGTGAACACAAATAGATTATTTCGAAAATTACATATAGAAATAATAAATGTGAGATAAGACCTATGGAAAGCATATTTTATACGATGGAGGTACTAATCGAGATGCTATCATCCAAGTGGCCACTATGTGCTCTTGGGTTTAGCTAAGTACACTCGATGTATGCTGGTCGCACGACCTATCTGCCAAAAGCAAAAAAAATGAGAGAGTCGATTGATTATGGTCAATCATGTGTGAGTGGGAGATGTAAGTTTATCCACCCATGATTATCCAAAGATTAAATAAAAAGATATGAGAAATCTTTTTAATTTAAATAGAGATTTTATAGGGTAGAGTTTGTTATTGAGATAACAAACTCAACCCTAATCTCTCTCCCTGGATTTTCCTTTTATATGCGTAAATAAGGGATTGGAAGGGAAGAGAAAATACCAAAAAAGACACAGAAAAGAGGAAACGCCTTTTTTCTCTCTGGTTCTCTTTAGGAAAAGCACATGGCTTTTAGGCTGTGAAATATGATCACTACTTTGTGAATATGTGAGCAGGGATTGACCAGTGACGAGCCTCTATAATCAAGATCCTGTGAAGAATCTCTAAAAAACACATAAGTGGATTTCACACTTCAAGAGACAATTCTTTAATTATAGTTATTTATTTAATAGCTTATGTAATAATTATGATTATATGCAATTTTCATAAACCTTCAATATCAAGCAACAATTTTCTGCGCACCACGATTGAAAAGTATGGACATACAATAGCTATTAATCTCACGAGGACAACATGTATTACTGGTCTACTGACGAAGCACGGACACAACCGATTTGAAAATACAACATTCATTAATCACATCACCGTTCTTCTATGCATCAAAATCATACCACTATTTGTTTTAAAGATTATGTTAATAAAGTAGGTTATCATGCCATGTGTAACATCGTAAATGTTTGACTATATCATTAACTTTTTTTTCATTTGATTTATAAAATTTTCTGTTTCAGTAAAACTCCATTAATTATTGAAAATATCCCCAACCTCATTTGGACCACTCACATTGTGCGTAATCCTTTATAAATTAAAATTAATTGGAGACGTAACATCCTATTCAAAGTATTCCACTGTTTAGTAATCCATTAATATGTAAAATATCTATTAACTAATACCTTATTGTGGGGTTGTCAACTAACTAATTCATTATCATATGAAATTCTCAACTAATTAATCTCTTATCGTGAAGCTCTCAACTATCTAATTACTTGTTCATAGTCAATGACAATTTCTAGTATCCAATTTAGTACATAGAGACGTGAATCAAATAGCATGCATTAACAAAAACACATCAAACAGTATAGGATTAATATGGCACCATATTTGGTCCTGGAACCCTATTCATAGGACCGTCCTGGACCCAACCCGTTGTATCATAACTGGACGAAACATTGTATCATAACAGAGCAAACTATTGTATCACAACTGAGCGAACCATTACATCATAACAGAGCAAACTAGCGTGTGTTCTGAAAAAATTGGGGTCACTTCGAGCAACCCATTGCATCATAACTGGACGATCCATTGTATCATAACTAAGTAAACTATTGTATCGTAATTGACCAACCCAACGCTTGTGTCAGGAAAAAATTGGGACCACTTCGGGCGATCCATTACATCATAACGTGTCAACCCATTACATCATAACTGACCAATCCATTGCGTGTGCCAGGACAGTCCTGGACAAAAATACATGTCCAGGACCGATTAATATAACCTCATGCAAATAACTCGATGCTATAACGCAAGCATATCCACCGAAGCATGCAACTGTTAATTGTGCCTTAACAAAAAGAGACATTACTAAAACTGCAACATGACTCGACACACAATCGACTTGCACCCTATCGCAATTAAGGTCTAAAGCCCATTATTTTGAGCTCAATCATAAGGCACATCAAAAGAACACGTAGAATAGCAACCACGTCCATAACAATTCCAAACCCACAACAATCATCTATGAGCATGGCATTCAATCACAAACAGGTTTGATCCACTGGTCATTGTTGTTATAGCCATCCAATGGGACCACCTGAGAGACCCATTTCACCCGCTCTTTCCCCAAGGATCATAACAACATAACAACTCAAACAACACTCATAGATTCATAATTGGCGGGACATTACATAGTAAAGAGATTACTAACCTCGGAGTGGTCAACTCCGACCAAGAAGAACAGTGAGGTGTATCTCCGGTACACAATCTTATAGTTCTGGTGCTCCACAAACTAGCATTGTTGGTCGTAGTGAGCGGGCATTTACAGACGATCTCCTTGAGGTCTCTGTGCCTCACCACACATCCTCTTCTTTTCATTTTGGATTCCAAACTTAATTTCCATGTCTCTGGCCAGTGCCAAACAATACGCCAAAAGGAAACAACAAATAGCAATAGAAATAGGCTATGGTATTGAGTTACCATGCCTGCTCACGGTGAGTATAAAATACTATTATACTATGTAGATCACAATGCACACACAAAATTCATCTTCGATTAGTTTCTTTTAAATTATCATTCTCGTCAATTCGGGAGGAGGCTGAATTTAATTCTTCTTCTTTATATATTATTTGATTTATTATTATATTGTTTCCTCTGCGGGAGTGTTGCATCCTCACCTAGAGACCGGACATCATCTCTTCTTTAGCTGTTGTTTTGCCTCCCAGGTGTGGAATTTTTTTTGCAAGGTTGGCCGGTCTCTCATGGGTGAGCGGAGACAACTTGCGCGATGCTCTTGCAAGCTGGTTGGGGGCTGGTGAACCTAAGGGACTCTAACCGCAAGTTATGGTTCTCTATCTTCGCTTCCGCGATTTGGAGCATCTGGCTCCTTAGAAATGATGTTATCTTCATCGGCTCCTCTCCTAATGTTGGGGCCCTAATTAGACTATTCTTAGGATTGGTCAAGCTCTAGCGATATCTAGTGCAGACAAGATTTAACCATGGTGCTTCAAAATATGATGAGCTAACTTGCCATCTGTTGTGTTTCTTTCTTGCCTGTTCTGTCCAGTAATCTTGGGTCTATTGTAACTTGGGGTGGATCTCGTTGGTTTTGTTTCGAGGTCCTCGCCCTTTTTGTATACACGTACATATTACATGTATATATTACCAAGATCAATATAATTCTACTTCTTTAAAAAAAAATAAGAAGGTCAGCCACACCGAGTTTCCTTCAAGACCAAAAACACAAGCAGCACTTGACCCAATCTAGAGACAACATCCTTTTCTCTCTTTAGCCCCGGACGCCAACGATTGCTCGCGCTTAGTTCAATTCTCAAAAGGCTCCTTTTGGCGACCGCCTCCAACAATCTAGACAACAGAAGGGACAGATTTCATGCTGGATCTATCTAGCAATGCAACAGTTAACATGGTACCCTGTTCAACCTGATAATATGCACTGCCCTGGAAGGGATTCCTCTGCTTTCATGTTTCAAGACGTTGAAACTTGTTCATCGCCTACCCTTCGCTACTTGATACTTGAGTCGGGTCAATTCTTCGAATCGCAGAAAACAAAGATGGACTTGATGCCCTCTCATTTTTTTCATAACCAACTCACCAAAAGAAATACCCTTGAAGTTGAACATCATTTCACAAGCGAGACGTACTCAATACCGATCTGTGATATGTCTAATCTGTGATCTGTGATACACCCTGTACCGCCATTTCTTAGCACATATAATCACTGATTAAATACCCAAATGTCGCAAGAACAACACAAGCATGAACATAAAACAACTTTTCGTGTTACACTATAGTTCAGGAAGGTTAAAGAAGACAGCAAGAGGATTTAGCTCCTCCCCAATCATCACTAGGCTCAATGAACGAGGGACTAAAGGCTAGAACATTTTCCTTTCCTGGTGTATAAGAAGCTATCATCATCCTATCTTTGTCAAAGCTGATGGTATCCTAAGAGTGAGATGTCTGTCTGTACATTGTTGTTATAAACATCCAACATGGAAACTAAGAAAAATCCCCTTCTAACCAAACAAGAACCTAATCAAAATTTAGAAGCCTCGAATCTTCCTCACCACTGATACCAACTTCTGATCGCCAGCAACACAACGCAGTCGTTTCACAAAAGCGTCCCTCTGCAGATTACCCGTCTGCAATAGACCAAAACAGAACCTTCACGTAACTATTCATAAACATCAGTTTAACCATACCTCCACGGTCGATCGACCGACGGATCAACTTACCCTGTATTGACCATATAAGGTCACCAGTTCCTGAACCCGGACAGGAGGGAGCGAAGTCTGCAGGTCCGGAATCAGCACATCAAAAGAATATTGCTCTCGTCCAACAGTAGGTCGCGCATCAATTCGACCTAAAATGAATCATATTTAGGAGCTGCAGAAAGCAAAGCCAGGGAAATATCAAACATACATGGCGATCTGGATCTGGATGTACCTCCGGCCAGATTAGAATGCTTGAAGCTGACAACAAGCCTTGGCAAGATGAAGCGTCCCACGTGACTGGGCCAAACAATGTGCCATTGTGGATGGTTTGGATCGTCGCATCCAGTATCGAATTCGGGACTAGAAGGGAAACACTGTCTAGACCCCTTCTCCACCTTCTCCATATTACCCACTATAACTTCGCACAGCAGAAGATGCTTCTCCCCACTTTCGTCCAATTCAGCTATCTCGGCACTGATCCACACACAAAAAAATAAAAATAAAAACTTTTTTTTCTTCATTGTGAATAAAAATCAACCAAACTAACTACAGTAAAAGAAAGAAACGATGCACTTGCCTCAAACGGGGCAATGTATTACGAGAAAGCTGAACGCCAACCCCGTAACAGCCCGAGACGCAGCTCACCGCCCCGAATCCGTAGCACAAGATACGCTCCACTTCTTTCTTGGAGCCGCCGAACCAAGCGGTCGCGGTCGTGCTGGATCCTCGGCCGCGGTTGGCGCGCGTGATCTCCTCCTGCTTCCTGAACACCGCCTCACGCGCCTTGTCCTTCTCCCCCTCACGCTTGCACACGTGGATGGCGGTTACCTCAGCCGCCCTATACCCCGCCAAAAACTTGTCCTTCACGACCGAGTGCAGCCTCTCCCCTGCCCCGACCCGCCTCGCCTTCGGCCACGCGGAGCTCTCCGCCTCGTCATCCAGAGGAAAACGCCGCCGTTTCGGAGTCTCCTCCCTCGTCCAGCTCACCTCGTCCTCCTTGGAAGCCGCCTCTTCTTCCTGTCCTCTCTTCCTCTTCGCAGACTCCACCCGGACCTCCACCACCATCTTCTCCGGCCCGATAAACTCCTTGGGGAAGAAGCACTGCCCACGGTCGTCTATCCAGGCGACCGACTGCTCCGTCCCCGACCCGACCTCCACCGCCGCCATCCTCAGGAAGTCGACGACCAGCTCCGACCCGAACGCCCGGATCTCCGCCGCCGGCCGTCTCAAGACGAAAGCCCGCCTCACCTCGCCAATCACCTCCTGCGGGAAGTCCCTCCAACACCCGCCATTGTCGTAGAACATGAACCTCGCCGGGGCCGAGCTCTTCCCGAAGTTCTCCCTGTTCTGGAGCAGCATCCTCGCGCCGGCGCCGGCGTCGAAGCTCCGCCGTCCTATCTTGACGGCGTGGGATTCCACCAGATCCTTCGTTACCTCCATCGAATTCTCCTAATTTCCTTTTTTTTTACTTTGGAAATTTACTTTCCTCTGTTTTAATTTGGAGAATTTAAAGAAGGCGAGACCGGTGGAATCAAGTTCGTCGGTTTACAAAACTTGGGGCTTTATACCTTGGGTTCGCTCCCTTGGGGGTGAAGTAACGAGTTATTTTACAAAAATAGGCTCTGACACTGGGCGGTTGGATGGATAACGACATACATTGGACCGGGGGTACTTTGGGAAACGAGTATAAGTCGGTTTGGATTAGAAATTAGTATTTTTCGGGACAGCTAAAGTGACTTGTGGGTGAACATTAGGGTAGCATTAGGAACTATGACACGTCGGCTTGGGTTTGGTCATTGCGTTGATTAAGTTAGCATTTCCTTCAACATAAAGTAAAGGACAAAGAAAGTTGTGGGCATTTATGCGGCGAATAATTTTTGTTTCTTTCTTAGCCGACTGGGCTTTGACCTTTCAATTATTTTTCTTATCAAGACACGTAATATGATTGGTTCGTTGCTTTTAATCCCGCTCAGGATTTCTTGAGTAATTTTATCATAGACAGATATATGAAATGAGAGTATATTTATTGTATTGTAATTAAAGAGTAAAAATTTGATATTATATTTTAACAAGTAATATCTTTTTTACCATTCGATATCTGGATAATATTAGATCAATAAATCTAGATTAGAGTTAGATGAAATTTTTGAAATACATTAGAATTCTCTCAATAAATAATTACTTATTGCATTTTCAAGAGTTTCAATTCGATTTGGAATGAAACTTGTGGGTGCTGTTGCTGTCCAAGCGCTGACCCTGTGGGCTATCAAGCTTTGGTAATCATGTCGTACATGGGTTCACTGAATTCAACATGGTTTAGAATTTTGATGGGATGGCTCAGATCTTGTGTCTGTGGGGAGGTTAATTATAATATGATATTCGTTAATTCCCTAGAGAGTAACGGTGATTGATGGATGGGTAAGCTACTCGCGCCGCAAGAAATTCCCAAGTGGGGTGGAGGAGATCGTGTGCGAGCGGTATTCTGTGACGACAAGGTTTATATGCTTTATACCCAACACCGGCAACTTCCAATTTCGCAAAGTTTATAGGGAAAAGTCCACTTTAGTATCCTGTAGTATCGACCAAAATCACTTTAGTACCCTGTGGTAAAAAACTGATCAATCGAGTCATACTTATTCCAATTAACATCAAAAAGGACCTCGGGCGCCCGGAGCTGCCCGAACCTACCCGAACCCTGCCTGGGCTACGTGGCCAGCCACGGAGAGGAGGAGGAGGAGGCGGGGAGGAGGAGGAGGAGGAAGAGGACGTGGGGAGGAGGAGGAGGAGGAGGAGGAGGACGCGGCGGAGGAGGAGGAGGAGGAGGAGGAGGACGCGGAGAGGATGAGGAGGAGGAGGACGCAGAGAGGATGAAGAGGAGGAGGAGGAGGATGGGAGGAGGAGGAGGAGGACGCAGAGGAGGAGGACGCGGAGGAGGAGGAGGAGGAGGAGGAGGGGAGAAGGAGGAGGAGGAGGGGAGGAGGAGGACGCGGAGGAGGAGGATGCGGAGGAGGAGGAGGAGGAGCAGGAGGAGGAGGAGGGGAGGAGGAGCAGGAGGAGGAGGACGCAGAGGAGGAGGAGGAGGAGGAGGGGGGAAGGAGATGGATGTCCACGTGGTGCCACGTCATCAAAAATTGGTGACGTGTCTGGCCACGTAGCCCGGGCAGGGTTCGGGCAACTCCGGGCAGCAGCCCGAGGCCCTTTTTGATGTTAATTGGAATAAGTATGACTCGATTGATCGGTTTTTTACCACAGGGTACTAAAGTATTTTTGGTCGATACTACAGGGTACTAAAGTAGACTTTTTCCAAGTTTATATGCTAATTACCTTTTAAGTCTATAGATAGAACAAAATATTTCAACGAGTTATCGTGACGACATTGTCGATTCTGAATATCACAAGAGTTAAAAAACAATTATTTTCAAGTTTCTCGGGTTTGCTTAAATATACTCAAAAGTCCTCCCTTTTTGAAAAATGATCTTGCTATCCCTCTAGTTTGCTTTTATTATACTTTCGGGTCCCTGGCGCACGTTAGTATTTTTTTTCATTTTTGTCAATAAAATTACCAAAATACCCTTAGAACAAAAAAATCATCTCCTTCCTCTCCAACGCAGGAGCTTTAACACCGGATCGACCCCGCGGCGTCGGAACGAGAACTCCGGGATCGACCCACAACGTCCTCTTCACCGTGGATGATCAGCATCGGACCCTCCACCTCCTCGAACTGACCCGCGGCGTCGGAATGTGAACTTCGTGATTGACCCAAGCGTTGGAACCACAGGGAATGAGACCTTCGTGGTCGCTGCCCTCGCCCTCGACCTCGACCCGGTCATCTTTCGCTTGCGCTCCTCCTTGAACGAGACCTCCAGGATCGACCCGCGCCAGGTTAGGATGAGCGCGGCGGCGACACCGAGGAGGTGCTCGAGCGGCTTGAACTTGGCGACGATCCCGTCCCATTCGTGGGGCTCTTGGAGCGTGATGAAGAGAGCGATGGACTCGGAGTCGAGGGACAGCGGGGCTCCCAGTTTCGTGAGTTTTAATTTTTTGATTTTTTTGTCGGAGAAGATGATGTCCGCCGGAAAGTTAACCGGAGAAGGGTATTTTTGTCATTTCAATGACAAAAGAAGAAAAAATTTATTTAGGGACCCGAAAGTATAATAAAAGTAAACTAGATGGACGTAGGAATGTATTTTGTGAACATGAAGGACTTTTTAGTATATTTATGAAAATCAGAGGGACTTGAGAGTAATTTTTCCAAAAAAATGATCGCTCTTGGCTTGGGACCTGGGAGTTGTGTATGAATATTGGAGTTTTTTACCAATATGGTACTACAGTACCAATTTATTACCAAAATGGTGTTACTATTAAAAATATTCCGAGCATGGTGTCCCTTTTCAAGATTGAAAAAATTTTAGACCAAGGGACCCTGGCGCACGTTAGTATTTTTTTTCATTTTTGTCAATAAAATTACCAAAATACCCTTAGAACAAAAAAATCATCTCCTTCCTCTCCAACGCAGGAGCTTTAACACCGGATCGACCCCGCGGCGTCGGAACGAGAACTCCGGGATCGATCCACAACGTCCTCTTCACCGTGGATGATCAGCATCGGACCCTCCACCTCCTCGAACTGACCTGCGGCGTCGGAATGTGAACTTCGTGATTGACCCAAGCGTTGGAACCACAGGGAATGAGACCTTCGTGGTCGCTGCCCTCGCCCTCGACCCGGTCATCTTTCGCTTGCGCTCCTCCTTGAACGAGACCTCCAGGATCGACCCGCGCTAGGTTAGGATGAGCGCGGCGGCGACACCGAGGAGGTGCTCGAGCGACTTGAACTTGGCGACGATCCCGTCCCATTCGTGGGGCTCTTGGAGCGTGAGGAAGAGAGCGATGGACTCGGAGTCGAGGGACAGCGGGGCTCCCAGTTTCGTGAGTTTTAATTTTTTGATTTTTTTGTCGGAGAAGATGGTGTCCGCCGGAAAGTTAACCGGAGAAGGGTATTTTTGTCATTTCAATGACAAAAGAAGAAAAAATTTATTTAGGGACCCGAAAGTATAATAAAAGTAAACTAGATGGACGTAGGAATGTATTTTGTGAACATGAAGGACTTTTTAGTATATTTAAGCAAATCAGAGGGACTTGAGAGTAATTTTTCCAAAAAAATGATCGCTCTTGGCTTGGGACCTGGGAGTTGTGTATGAATATTGGAGTTTTTTACCAATATGGTACTACAGTACCAATTTATTACCAAAATGGTGTTACTATTAAAAATATTCCGAGCATGGTGTCCCTTTTCAAGATTGAAAAAATTTTAGACCAAGGGACCCTAGCGCACGTTAGTATTTTTTTTCATTTTTGTCAATAAAATTACCAAAATACCCTTAGAACAAAAAAATCATCTCCTTCCTCTCCAACGCAGGAGCTTTAACACCGGATCGACCCCGCGGCGTCGGAACGAGAACTCCGGGATCGATCCACAACGTCCTCTTCACCGTGGATGATCAGCATCGGACCCTCCACCTCCTCGAACTGACCTGCGGCGTCGGAATGTGAACTTCGTGATTGACCCAAGCGTTGGAACCACAGGGAATGAGACCTTCGTGGTCGCTGCCCTCGCCCTCGACCCGGTCATCTTTCGCTTGCGCTCCTCCTTGAACGAGACCTCCAGGATCGACCCGCGCTAGGTTAGGATGAGCGCGGCGGCGACACCGAGGAGGTGCTCGAGCGACTTGAACTTGGCGACGATCCCGTCCCATTCGTGGGGCTCTTGGAGCGTGAGGAAGAGAGCGATGGACTCGGAGTCGAGGGACAACGGGGCTCCCAGTTTCGTGAGTTTTAATTTTTTGATTTTTTTGTCGGAGAAGATGGTGTCCGCCGGAAAGTTAACCGGAGAAGGGTATTTTTGTCATTTCAATGACAAAAGAAGAAAAAATTTATTTAGGGACCCGAAAGTATAATAAAAGTAAACTAGATGGACGTAGGAATGTATTTTGTGAACATGAAGGACTTTTTAGTATATTTAAGCAAATGAGAGGGACTTGAGAGTAATTTTTCCAAAAAAATGATCGCTCTTGGCTTGGGACCTGGGAGTTGTGTATGAATATTGGAGTTTTTTACCAATATGGTACTACAGTACCAATTTATTACCAAAATGGTGTTACTATTAAAAATATTCCGAGCATGGTGTCCCTTTTCAAGATTGAAAAATTTTTAGACCAAGGGACCCTGGCGCATGTTAGTATTTTTTTCATTTTTGTCAATAAAATTACCAAAATACCCTTAGAACAAAAAAATCATCTCCTTCCTCTCCAACGCAGGAGCTTCAACACCGGATCGACCCCGCGGCGTCGGAACGAGAACTCCGGGATCGACCCACAACGTCCTCTTCACCGTGGATGATCAGCATCGGACCCTCCACCTCCTCGAACTGACCCGCGGCGTCGGAATGTGAACTTCGTGATTGACCCAAGCGTTGGAACCACAGGGAATGAGACCTTCGTGGTCGCTGCCCTCGCCCTCGACCCGGTCATCTTTCGCTTGCGCTCCTCCTTGAACGAGACCTCTAGGATCGACCCGCGCCAGGTTAGGATGAGCGCGGCGGCGACACCGAGGAGGTGCTCGAGCTGCTTGAACTTGGCGACGATCCCGTCCCATTCGTGGGGCTCTTAGAGCGTGAGGAAGAGAGCGATGGACTCGGAGTCGAGGGACAGCGGGGCTCCCGGTTTCGTGAGTTTTAATTTTTTGATTTTTTTGTCGGAGAAGATGGTGTCCGCCGGAAAGTTAACCGGAGAAGGGTATTTTTGTCATTTCAATGACAAAAGAAGAAAAAATTTATTTAGGGACCCAAAAGTATAATAAAAGTAAACTAGATGGACGTAGGAATGTATTTTGTGAACATGAAGGACTTTTTAGTATATTTAAGCAAATCAGAGGGACTTGAGAGTAATTTTCCAAAAAAATGATCGCTCTTGGCTTGGGACCTGGGAGTTGTGTATGAATATTGGAGTTTTTTACCAATATGGTACTACAGTACCAATTTATTACCAAAATGGTGTTACTATTAAAAATATTCCGAGCATGGTGTCCCTTTTCAAGATTGAAAAAATTTTAGACCAAGGGACCCTAGATCGGAAAAAAATTTCGACTTGGGACCAAAATCGAAAAAAAATGTTGACTTTCATTATCGAAAGAATCTTTTCGACTTGGGACCAAAATTAAAAAAAAATTTCGACATGGGACCAAAATCAAAAAAAAAATTGACCTGGGTCATTTTTTGCACACTCTCTCTCTCTCCTCCCTCCACCTCTCTCTTCCCCCTTTTTTCCTCCCTCCCTCACGCTCTCTCTCTCCTCGGTCTGCTCACTTTTCCTCTATCTCACTTCTAGTTTTTTTTGTATTTACTAAAAAATCAATTTCATTTATCCTTATCTCTCTTAAAATTTTCAATTCTAAATCAATTCTTAATTTATTTTCAAAAAATATCAAATATTTATTTGTTCATGAAATTCATTTAAATAACTTGTCTACACTTATTCTACTTGAACAACATTTCAACTTAAAAAAGTAAAATTTATATATAATATGAATAAATTATTTCATCCTGCAATATTCACTATCACAAATCAAATATATAAAATTGTATTGCAAACGGGAAGGATTATTTTTGCAAATTTATTATTTTACTGTCCAATTTAAAATGGCTATCTACAATATTGAATCAAAATTCATATCACTTTTGATATATACAATTTAGAATCCGGACTCACTCGACCGAGTAATTTAGATTTGATGTAGGTAAAATTTTAAAATATGGTAATGTCATTTAAATAAATTTCATGAATAAATAAATATGTAATATTTTTTTAAATAAATCAAGAATTGATTAAAATTGTAGAATTTAAGAGAGACAAGATAAATAGAATTGACTTTTTAATAAATACACAAAAAATAATAAACTAGAAGAGACAGGGGGGAAATAATAAACTAGAAGAGAGAGAGGGGGGAAGTGAGGAGACGGAGGCGTGTGAGGGGGGCATGGATTCGGTGCATAATAATAGATTGTGTACCGTCCAAACCAAAGGGCATGGTAGTGGTATATTTGTAAAAAGAAAGATAGACATGGGTAATCTTGGTAAAATAGAATTCAATCAATCAACCCTATTAATTAGGAACAGAGGCAGTTATGGTAACAAAATCTCATCATAACCATATTTATTCAAAAATCAAAAATCACGTTACCAATTACGGGCTCTCACCAATTACTATAATTTTTCATTACAAAAACAAGGAAAGAGAAACGGTGAATATCAAAGGGAAGTGAGACGGCATAATGGAAAAAAAGAATAGACGGCATAAGATATGTTTTATCATAGTAAATGGCATGATGTAGGAATCATTAAAGGTATGGCTTCTTGTAGAAAGTGGCATGATATATATTTTTGTGAAGGCATAGTTTATTGTAGAAAAAGGCAAAATATATGATTATGTACGGTGACATTAATTATTTTTTTAATATAAATATTATTATAACCGGACTTGCCATTTGACATAACAAGACATACCATTTGACGTAACCGGATATGTCATTTGACGTAACCGGATATGTCATTTGACGTAACCGGGCATGGCATTTTGACATAACCATGCATGCCATTTGATATTAATTATTTATTTTTTAATACAAATATTATTATAATCAAGCATGTCATTTGACATAACCGAACATGCCGTTTGACATAATCGACGTATCATTTTAATTAATTAATTATTTATTTATTTTAATATAAATATTATTATAAATGGCCATGCCATTTGACAAGTCCAAGCATGCCATTGTGATATAACTGGGCATGTATTTGATATAACTGGACATGGCCTTATAATTACTTATTAATTAATTATTTACTTTAATACAAATATGATTATAACCGGTTACAAATAGATGACAAACCACGATCGAGATGGTGTAAAAAATTAAGTAAATAAATAGTTGTATATTGACAAGCGTATCATTATCATCTACCCATATATACCATTATCACTTAATTTGATATATTATTATCACTTGACTAGATACACCAGTATCACAATATATATAAATAAAATTTTCACACTTATAAATTTAAAAAAAGTGAAGAGCAAAAAAAAATTAACATGTATTAAAATGCAAGTGTGGACGTTTCTCAGTTAGAGGATAATTTCTCTTTCCTATTTATGTTCCTCTTTCCAACCTTACATGCAGCCAAAAAACTAAAAAATACCCTTACTCTTTTGTTGTCCGTTAGATAAAATAGGCAAATTATCAATGGGTGGGATTCAAGTATGGACGGTACAAAGGAATTTATACCTTATGCACTGAATCCATTCCCGTGTGAGGGTGGGGAAAAAGGGGGAAGAGAGAGGGGGAGGGAGGAGAGAGAGTGTGCAAAAAGTGAACCAGGTTGAATTTTTTTTATTTTGGTCCCAGGTCAAAAAAATTTCAATTTTGGTCCCAGGTCGAAAAGATTCTTTCGATAATGAAAGTCAAAATTTTTTTCGATTTTGGTCCCAAGTCGAAAAAAAATTTCGATCTAGGGTCCCTAGGTCAAAATTTTGTTTCAAACTTGAAAAGGGACACCATTCTCAAAATATTTTCAATAGTAACACCATTTTGGTAATAAATCAGTACTGTAGTACCATATTGGTAAAAACCCCGAATATTGTCTATTCCCTCTGCACTAAACAATCACCTATCATAGTTTGACAGGAAAATTTATTTTAGGGCAAATTACCCTCAGATTTCTGGTTTATAATTTTATTACTCGCATGTCCCTAGTTTTTGAAAAGAGTGTATGAGGTCCCTGCTTTTTAAGAAATATTAGTCTGAGGTCCCTAGTCATCGGAACAGAGATTTTCTCGCGCAGAGAGCCATCTGAAAAGACGAAAATACCCCTTTGGTCAAAACTTAAGCCCTCCCCTAAAAAAAGACTTTCATTCTGATCTACTCTGGACCGCCTACGACTCTTGAACATCGACGAGGATCTACTCTGGAATGCCTACGATTGATGAAAGAAATTACAAGGGGATAGACGATGATTCAGCTCCACGCTCCTCATCCTTCTGATGACAATTGACAATGATTCAGCACCACATACGTCTCTCTCTCTCCTCTCAAATACGTGTGAGCCGGATCATTTTCCCTTCCTCTGCCCAACGACCGGAGAAGGCTCGACGAACTTTACCGATCAACCACATCTCCACTTCAATTGAACTAGAAAAGTAACCCGACCATTATCGAACATTGAAACCTATACTAATAAATAGAACGAGAGAGAGAGGAGAGGGAGAAACTGTCTTCATCGGGGACTCGAACGTGGAGAATGAGGAGGCAGAAACCGAAGGTGTTGGAGGGAATGAGCTTGTGTGGGTCCACTGGAGAGATATCCTCTATGAGCTGCCTCCAATTGTCCGCGGCGGCTCTGCGTTGACTAGATCTAATCCCTCGTGGGCGTTGGTCTGGTACGGTGCTGAGCAGACTCTGCTCGTTGGGTGTGGGCATCTCATTGTCGGTGATAGGGGCGGGGGAGGGGGGAAGAGGCAGGAGGTTTGAAGATGATGGAGACGACGTCGTCTGGCTTAAGTTTTGACTAGAGGGGTATTTTCGTCTTTCCAGCTGGCTCTTCGCCAGAAAAAATCTCCGATCTGGTGACTAAGAACCTCAGACCAATATTTTTTAAAAAGTAGGGACCTCATACACTATTTCTGAAAACTAAGGACCTGCGAGTAATAAAACTATAAACCAGAGATCTGAGAGTAATTTGCCTATATTTTATTACTCTTGAAGTAGAACACAGCTTACAAATGGTCAATTATAAAAACGAGTCGAGCATGGAAAAATCTTATATGGCTTATTTACTTTAGCGATTCAAGATACATTATAAGATTTTGATTACTCAAATTCAACGTGGATTGTGACCACATCAATAAGCACGGGCAAAGTCCTACATGGCCGATTAACCTTAGTGATGCAAGATACAACACAAGATCTTGATTACTCAAACTCGACTTTGATTGCGACCATATCAACCTGAATCGCCTACATTCTATATTAGAAAAATTACTCTCAAGTCCCTGGAGTTTACTTAAATATACTAAAAAGTCTCCCCTATTTATAAAATATACGTCGACGTCCCTCTAGTTTGCTTTTATTATACTTTTAGATCCCTAAATGAATTTTTTCTTTTTTTGTCATTGAAATGATGAAAATATCCTTAAAACAAAAATTGCTGACATCATCTCTCCTTCTACCCGTCACCGCCGATTTTTTCCCCACCCAACCCCTCACGAACCCTAAAAAAATTGAAAATTACAGGAAAATTTTCCTCGTCTTCTTCGATTTGAAAAGGCAGACCTTTTCTCCCATCGATTAGCACTGAAAAGAAGATGGCTGGCCGGTCGTCCAAGTGGGACTTGTTGGACAGATACCCGGAGATCATCCGCCCGATGGCCGTCTCCCGATCAGGAAACTGCACAGCTCTGCCGTGTAACCCTTCTCCTCCAAGTGCTGCCACAGCCTCCCGGAGATGGATGCCCTCTGCTTCCTCGTTAGGGTTTCTGAATAAAAGGGAGAACTAGAAGGAAAGGAAAGGGAGACGGCATTACAGGGACTTGAGAAGGGTCGAGGAAGAGAAGGGCATGTGGCGGCGGCGGCTTTTGGTCAAGGATTCACAAGAGAATGAAGGCGGTTTGATTTTTTTTGAAGAAGAAGAAGAGGAGGAAGATGATTCGCAAGAGGACAGAAGAAGATTTGATTTTTTTTTTAAAGATGCACTTTTTGTTCAATAAAATCATTGAGATGACGTTACTAGCAGGAGGTAGAAGAAGAGATGATGTCTGCAATTTTTTTTGTTCAAGGGGTATTTTTGTCATTTCAATAACAAAAAAAGAAAAAAGTTCATTAAGGGACCCGAAAATATAATAAAAGCAAACAAGAGGGACAACATGATCATTTTTCAAACACGGAAGACTTTTGAGTATATTTAAGCAAATCCGAGGGACTTGAGAGTAATTTTCCCTTTTTTTCCTTTTTAATATCGATTTAGGGTTTGACAGCGGGTTAAGGGAGAAAAATTGGGGGTAATGTCGGCGCCGGTGACGCCTCCCAAGAGGCCCAACGAGCAGAGCCTCAATGGGAAGGGGAAGCGCCAGAAGACTTGGCCCGGCCCGAAGATTGTTCGGTTGCTGTGCCCTTCTTGGAGGATAGGTAGCGTCCTCGGGGAAGGCGAGGTTGCCGTAGGTGGGGTGAATGTTGTGGTGGAGGAGGCCGTTGCAGGGTGCGACGAGCGGGTGATCGTGATTGGCGGTTCCGAGGAGGCGGTGGCTAAGCCGGATGCTGGCGATGGTGAGGGTGGAGGAGAGAGCGCGGGCAATGAGTGTGTTGATCAGGTGGCTTCTTCGTTGCAGAGAGCGTTGTTGGTTGTTGTCGAGAGGATGGTGGGGGGAGATGATGGAGGGGAGCAAGAGAGGAAGAAGGCGTCCGCGTTGTCGTTGAGGTTGCTCGTGCTTTCGAGCCAGGTCGGTTGTGTTTTGGGGAAAGGAGGCAGTGTGATCAAGCAAATGGCGTCTGAAAGCGGGGCGCAGATTCGTATCCTTCCCAGGGATAAACTTCCCGCGTGTGCGTCATCATCCGATGAAGTTGTTCAGGTACTGTCTCGTCGAGAATGTGGTTTGATTTATCATGCTTTTCAATGACTTATATTGTCTGTAGATCACTGGTGAGGTTGATGCGGTGAGGAAGGCTCTCTGGTCGGTGTCTCGCCAGATATTAGAGAACCTGCAGAAGGATCATGAGCCCACCCCTCCCAGTTCTATGGGGCGTCCAGCTTATCCACCCAGACCAGAAGCGTTGCGTGCTCGTGGAGCACCACATGCTGCTGGACCTCGAGAATTTATTGAAAGTGGTGTTCCGAGTCGGTTGAAGCCTACGCAGGATGTCCTGACATTTCGGTTGCTGTGTCATAATGAGAGGGTTGGTGGTCTCATTGGAAAGGGAGGGACAATAATTAAAGGACTTCAGAATGAAACAGGATGTGAGATTAAAATTCTTGAAGGGCTTCCTGATATAGAGGACCGCATTATTGTCATATCTGGCCCAGCGGTACAAATCTTACCTCTCAAACCTAGAGTCTATTCAGCTTTCTCTGGGAAACAAGGGCTACATGATTTTAGATGCTAAATCATGTTATTTCTTGTATATTGGTGCAGCGCCCGGATGATAGGGTATCCCCTCCTCAGGAGGCGGTTCTCCGTGTACAGACAAGGATATTCAAGGCCTTAACAGAGAGCAAAGAGAAGGTTGTGGGAGCAACGATTCTTGTTTCCTCTGATCAAATTGGCTGTCTACTGGGCAAGGGCGGATCTATCATGACAGAGATGAGGAATTCATCCGGGGCTAGCATTAGAATATTGGGGAAGGACCAGATCCCAAAATGTGCATCAGAAGGCGAAGACGTTGTTCAGGTTCATATCTGTATTGTAGCCTGCATTGTTGGGTGGTTTGCTGGACTAAACTGATTCACCACAGCAAATTTGGTGTTCTGATGGTTTCAGTCAAATTATCTGTTGCCATATGTCAATTGATGTCTGCTCTGAACATTTCGCATGTAGATGGGCCATAGCAATCTGCGAAATCTGTATGAACTGCTATCGGGCCTTGAAATCCCGATTACTTTTGTTGCTTCTTTCTCTGGCTGAGCTCATTCTCTTCTCTTGCATTTGCTTCTTTTCTTGCTGGGTAAAGAGATGGATTCTTCTGCTTCCTTGCTCTCAAAATGCTATCTGATGTTAGTCCGTGTCTTCTTTTTTTCTGCTCTCTTGATGTATTACGTCCCCTTTTTTGTTAGATAAATGGAGAGCGTGAAGTTGTGTTAGATGCACTTTTGCAAATAACCACCAGGTTGCGACACCATTTTTTCCGTGGTGCATTTCCATCCACAGACCATCTTTCAAGTAATGCCTATCTAGGTCAAATGCATCCATTTGTTCCCTTTCTGGGGAGGAGAGAATTTTCACCTCCATTCCATTCCTTTCCAAATTTTGACGCTCTAAATTCTCCCCATCCACGGCCTGGCTTTCATCCACGTGATGAACATTCTCCTTTCATGCTCAATGTTCCCAGAGATGGGATGTTGCCACCTTTTCCGGAAAGAAGACCATGGGGCCTTCAGGTAACAATTTTACTCAATTATTTTGGCGGTGGAGTACAAGTTTTTCTGTGAATCTCAATTGATGTTTGCAAAATTTCTTGCGCCCCCACCCTACCTCACGGGGTAATGTCTTGAGACTAGAATGTGATGTTCTGGAAGATTATGGTATTGAATTTTTTTAAATGTCTTCTATATATTCTAATTTTTCTTGCCTCGTTCTAACGAACTTGTAGGGTCCGGTTGATGTTGGTTCGGCTGGCTTAGCAGACTTTCCCCAAAGGAAAGTACCAAGTTTAGGCGGGTACGAGTCTGTTGCAAGTTACTTTCATAGTCATATTCAGAATATTAGATTGGGAACCTTCTCCTAAGTCCTAAGTTGCTTCATTTTTTCTCGCAAGTAGGGTAAGCCATCAACCAATTATTACTAATACCACCGTCGAGGTTGTAGTCCCTCGATCAGTTGTTCCTGCAATTTATGGAGAAGATGGAGCATGTTTGAATCAAATTCTTGAGGTATCAGTTACTTGTCTGCTTTTTGCTTATCCTCGAGTGATTATGTGGTGCTGCAAGTGAGAGAGCTTTTCTCTTTCAATCTGTACTTGTTGCTTGGAGATCACATTAAGATTCTTCTTTTTCAGATTTCCGAGGCAAAAATTAGAATCATGGATCCAGAGCCTGGGGCTCAGGAGAGTAAGATTGTAATATCTGGGACTCCCGAGCAGACGCATGCAGCCCAAAGTCTTATTCAAGCATTCGTTATGAGTGAGAACGAATCCACTTGATCCTCGCACAGCCAAAAAGTCCAATGGAGTCCAAAGTGAGAATTCTCTGTCCCTCGGCTTATGAATTCAGCAATCGTCTCGAGCGTCTGTTTTCGGTCTGTCAGGGGAATAGAGAGGGAGAGGGGATTACGTAGTTCTAGCGGCTGAAGCTTGATATATACACAGGCGCACGAGCGAACAGTTGATCAGTCATGGAATTTGGTGTTTTGATCGTCTTTGGTGCAACCGAAACAATGGAACAATTGAAGTTCTTGCTTACTGAATGGCCTGGAACTGTTAGAGCTCGTGAAGTATCATAACCATGCAATCAGTGTCATAGGGCGTGGGTCTGAGTTAGCAGAGAAAGAGAGAATTCAAGAATCGTTTTTGTGGACCTCTTGGTTGCTCAAGAATCGCATGATTTTCATTGTCTACATTTCAATTAGATGCAACCTCGCCACTTGGTTATGATCTGCTTTGATAAATGGCTACGCCGGTCTAAAACTGGGTCTCATTTTGGTGGCCAGAGAGTATTCTGCTAGCACCCAATTTGTAATCAAACTGTTGTATTGATGCATGTACTATAACCATAAAAGTCTCGATCCAATCCGTTGATTATGAGAATACTCGAAAAGTGACGGAAAGCGACCTAGGATTTTCATATTCTGAGACCCGTTAGATGGTACTAACTAGCACTTGTACTTTTAACGACGTTATTTTAACTTAATAAAAAGATTTTCACTCTCAGGTTATAACTTAATAAAAAGATTTTCACTCTCAGGTTTGAGCCCGTTAGAAGGCAATAACTGTTGGGCCTAAAATGTTACGTCATACGTGAGGTGGACAAATATGAAATCCGTTTTTTCCAAAAACGTCGACACGTGTAACTACGTTCTTCAGCCGTAGATATATATTAAAATAAAATTTACTTCGTCAAAAATATGACAATAGACAAAAACCTGATTCTTGTGATGACTGTGTGTGTAACAGGTAGAATTAACTACGGTGTTACAAACGAATAAAGGGCCAAGAATTCCTATAAACAAGAAAGGAATTCGAAACCAATTGTCAGATAATTGCAAGAGAGAATTTGAGGGAGAAAGAAAGTGTGGGAGGGAGAGAGAGCCAAATTAACCAACTTGGTTAATTTCTATTCTGAAATAACTTCTATTCCATAACCATTACACACGTTCAACAATTTCTTATAAGCCTCACAAACAACTGCCTACAAAGAAGATGATAACTAACAAAAGCCCATGGCCTATAAAAAAGGCCCAAAGCCCAAATATCCAAAACAACAAAAAGGCTTGCTGCCAGCACAATACAAGAACCACGTATGAATATTTCTGTCGTCCATCTTCGCTGTCATCCAAATACTTCCGATCGTCTAATTTGAAGCGCATATTGTGACCAAGTATCCCTTGATTTCTCCACATGATAGTGTGGCCCGAGCTACAATATGTCTTCCGTTGACCGAAAATATAAGTTTCATAGACGAGACTAGAACTTTTTTTTGTTAGATAAATTATTCTCAAGTCCCGTAGATTTGTTTAAATATACTCAAAAGTCCCCCTGTTTGACAAATATATGCCAAAGTCTCCCGTGTTTATTTTTATTATACTTTCGGGTCCCTGGCTGACGTCAGCAACACTTTTTTTCATTTTTGTCATTGAAATGACGAAAATACCCTTAAAAATACTCTTCATTTTTTAAAGGGTATTTTGGTAAAAATGAAAAAAAGAGATGCTAACATGTGCCAGGGACCCGAAAGTATAATAAAATGAAACACGAGGAATGTCGACGTGTATTTTACAAACATGGGAGACTTTTGAGTATATTTAAGCAAACTCGAAAGACTTGAAAGTAATTTACCTTTTTTGTTTTATCCATTTGGGAGAGAAACGAAAAGTTGAAGTCTACCGTATTTCCTTAAACGTTTCCCCACTTTTCGGAAATCCGTTTGATTTCGATAATGTGTCAAAACAATATCTTGGAAAAATCCAATCTTCAACAATAATTATCCTTATCCAAACGACCCATAAACTTAGCTTCCTCTTTTTTTTTACCCATAAATATGAAAGGTCGCTTGGATTTTTTTAATCCCATTAAGCACCGGTTTCACTCGTCCTAATGGGAAGCAATACCTTAGAAGCAGGTGATCTCTCCATTCCGGCTGAGGCCCTTTTCCTTGGTTTTGACAGCTCCACCCAGTAAGCCTCTTTTTGCCTCTGCTCTTGCATGTTGGTCAATGTCTGGTTGTGATTTTAGTGACTATACTTTGATGGGTCGTCCGCTATGGGACTAAAGTTTGTGTCTTTTTGGTCTAAATTGAATAAAGTTTGTCTCTTTTTGGAGTTGTGCATGTGTTAGGAGTGGAATCTGAATTGGGTTTGTTGTTTTTGGTTGTTCAAAGGTCCGAAGGCAACTAAAGTTTGTGTCTGTTGGTCCAAATTGAATAAAGTTTGTGTCTTTTTGGTCTAAATTGAATAAAGTTTGATGCTTTTTGGAGCTGTGCATGTGTTAGAAGTGGAATCTGAATTGGGTTTGTTGTTTTTGTTTGTTTAAAGGTCGTTGAAGGCAACAGTTTTGGACCCCAGTCTGAACATTGTTAAATCAGAGCTTGTTCACTTTGATTCTGACCTGCCTCATTACAAGACCAAGGATGGAGTGTATAGGGACCCGTCTGATGACGGTCGGATTGTCTCACCCACCTTGATGTGGGTGGAAGCTCTTGATCTTGTGCTTGAGAGGCTGAAGAAATCCGGTTTGGACTTCGGAAAGGTTGCTGCTGTTTCTGGTAGCGGGCAGCAGCATGGTAGTGTTTATTGGAAGAAGGGTTTCTCGTCTGTTTTGGCCTCGTTAGACTCGAAGAAGCGTCTGGTTGATCAGTTTGGGGATGCCTTCTCTGTCAAGGAATCTCCCATTTGGATGGACTGCAGCACCACTCTGCAATGTAGGGAGATAGAGAATGCTGTTGGTGGGCCATTGGAGTTGTCCCGTATTACAGGTTCTCGTGCCTATGAAAGATTCACGGGACCACAAATCAGGAAGATCTTCCAGAAGCAGCCAGATGTCTATAATAATACTGAGAGGATTTCCTTAGTTAGCTCATTCATGGCTTCGTTGTTTGTTGGTGCATATGCTTGCATTGATCACACTGATGGTGCTGGGATGAACTTGTTGGATATCAAGCAAAGAGTCTGGTCTAAAGCTGCCTTAGAGGTTAGTTTATTGTCTGCTTACTTCTGTCTCTGTCATCCCTAGCAGTATTTTTGGGACTGAAACCTGTGGAACCTGCTGTTAAATTACAGGCAACGGCACCGGGATTGGCCGAAAAGCTTGGGAAGGTGGCCCCTGCTCATGAGGTGTCTGGACTAATTGCTCCATATTTCGTGGAGAGGTTAGATGATCTTCTTTCTATCTAATATTTACGCATGTTTTCTTTATGTTTAGTCGAGGATGATAGGCTACCTACTATATTGAGCTTGGCTGTTTCTCAAGAAAGTTTCATGTGGGTATTTTGTGGATGCTAAGATTTTAGATGTCGTTGCGTTAACTTCATATGTTGCTGCAGGTTTGGTTTTAGTAAGAATTGTTTGGCCATCAACTGGTCTGGAGACAACCCCAACAGTTTAGCAGGTCAGTGATGTAACATTGATTATTAACTCGTAGTTCTTAACACGAAACTAGATTACGGCTTTAGCTGTCTATTGTCAGTTCATTGTTTGCACTGGATTATTGGAGGTGCTGTTACTTTTCCTGTGATGATCCGGAAGTGGTTATGTACAATCAATGATCTTAGTTGACGATTGAATCTTTTCTTCAGACGATATCCAGTCTCCAAGCTAGAAGGCTGGTCTTAATTTTTGTTCGTGACGTTTGACATTGTAGACGGTGAAAATATTGGGGTTCTAATTGGGTCGCTTGTTCTTTATAATCTGCAGGTTTAACTCTGAGCACCCCAGGAGATGTGGCCATTAGTCTTGGCACTAGTGATACGGTAAGCTAAGAGGTCACAGCATTCTAACTGCACAAATTTCCTCTGTACTTCGATAAAATGCACCGACTTAAAACCTGCA
Organism: Hypericum androsaemum; assembly: GCA_963995505.1. NCBI lineage: Eukaryota > Viridiplantae > Streptophyta > Magnoliopsida > Malpighiales > Hypericaceae > Hypericum > Hypericum androsaemum. The sequence continues at coordinate 4,724,292 of OZ023191.1, forward strand.
ACTGCTGATTCTAATTGTCAAAATTCTTTATTTTTTAACAAATCCCCCATATATTATTTCATCTTTTGTATTGTGTTATGCTAGTGTATCACAATTGCTACGTTCGTTGTCAATGCATAGATAATCTGTTGAAACATAGTAGATAACACAGGTTTCAAGGTTTTGATCATTTCATGCTTGTGAAACAGGTTTTTGGAATAGCTAGTGATCCTAAACCTGGACTGGAAGGCAATGTCTTCCCGAATCCCGTAGACACCGAAGGTTATATGGTAATGTTATGCTACAAAAATGGTTCTCTAACTCGTGAAGGTACACAAACTATTCAGTCTATTCCCAAATTCGTATTTCATAGCTCCTTATTTGACATGGAGTTTCGTCGTAGATGTGCGTAACAGCTGTGCTGAGAAATCCTGGGAAGTCTTCAACAAGTTATTGGGGCAAGCCCCCCCACTCAATGGTTTGTACACATGCCAAATGTGCCATGGTACTCCGCCTTGATCGTGTTATTACTCATTCTAGATTCTCTGATAGGTGGAAAGATTGGTTTCTACTACAAGGATCACGAGATTCTCCCTCCCCTTCCAGGTGTGTTCTTGTGATCTTTATTTTCCTCGTATATTGTTCAAGAGGTATTACTTAATCTCCAAGTTGACTAAGGCATTTGCATCTTAGAAGGCCAGCAAATCTATACTTGTTATAGATGATGCAGTCAATTAATAGGATAGCATTTCGAGCTGCATAGTTTGATGAGATGAATCAAATAGTCCCGGTTATTAGTTCTGATGTTCATCTTTCCATTCTTGAAACCTCGAACTTTTTTCCATAATTCCCGATATCCCAGTATAAATACAATTTAGCCAATAACCCTCTATTGTTCAAAAAATCTTGGATGAACAATCCAAGTTGACTAAGCTACTTCTTTTTCAAACCAGTTGGATTCCATCGCTACATACTCAAAAATTTCACGGGCACTTCATCAGAGGGTGTGAATGAAGAGGAAGTGAAGGAGTTTGATCCACCTTCGGAGGTATGTACTCTCTTCATAGGAGTAGGAGTTCCTTGGTGCTGTTGAAAAGAGCATCGACATTTTGTAGGTTCGAGCTGTGGTCGAGGGCCAGTTTCTCTCAATGCGTGGCCATGCTGAAAGATTTGGCTTGCCTTGCCCCGCAGAAAGGATTATAGCTACTGGTGGAGCGTCGGCTAATCAATCCATCTTGAACATTATCGCATCGATTTTTGGCTGTGATGTATACACAGTGCAGAGACCTGGTATGGAGTATTCCCCTATTTTATACAATAGCAGATGGACATTTCAGAAACTGAACCAGTTCTGTATCTTGACGTTCCTTCACAGATTCTGCTTCCCTGGGAGCCGCACTTCGGGCCGCACACGGCTGGCTCTGCAACAAAAACGGAAGATTCGTTCCAATTGCAGGCTTGTACAAGGACAAGTTGGAGAAATCATCTCTAAGCTGCAAGCTCTCTGCAAGTGCTGGCGACCAACAACTAGTTTCCCAGTATGCCTTGATGATGAAGAAACGCCTGGAAATAGAGAACCGCCTCGTCGAGAAGCTCGGACGCTGTTGAATCGCGTTGAGCAATGCAGATTCTCCATCCCGTTGTCTCCGTGAAGAAGCCCGCGCGTGTGCTTAACCTTTCTTCCCCTTTCAGGCATTGTAAATGCATGTGAAATAAGAACGCTAGCCTGGTCTATACATAAACCAAGCATTCATTCGAAAGTAAGGACTTGTTGCACCCTGTTTTGTTGACCGTTTCATCAACCTCGTTTTCTTGTTCTTGGAACTCTATTTTCCTTTTATTTTTAATAAATTAAGTTCTTTTGCCGATTTAAAAAAAAATGAGGAAAGAGGTGGAAATATAGTCTGGTCCCCGGAGACATGACCCATTTCGGAATGTCAATTCTTACAAAGCGGTTCCGGAGATACCTCCAGAAGTGCTGTCAAAAAGGAAAAAAAATATACGAGAATATAGTTGTATTAAAATTTAATTCTATGCGTGACTCGAATAGAATTCATTAATATTATTCATCAAGGGAGGCAAGATCACGACAACAACCTCGAATTGTTTAACTGAAGGAATCTGTTCCAGACAGACAAACGCAGAATTAAATAAGGTGGGATAGAACGAAGCAGCAGTCAACATCATCTGGAAGGTCATGTACAAGAGAGGTAGAGGTAGGTCCCTACAGGAGAGAGACCTTACTTCCAACAGCACAACAACAAGACAGGAAACCAACACCACCATGCCACTACTAAATTTATCGACGACAAAATTCTTCGTACCAAATTTTAATACAACTACATTACGAAAGCAACCATAATCCAAGTAGACCAACTTAAGTGCTAACCATGGATTTGATTTTACAGTTTTGTCAACTAGGCTACAAACTACAGCTGGAATATACTGTATCACATATATATGGATTATGGAATTTTAGAAATGAGAACGATTAGCTGTCTGAGCCAAGATGGATGATAGATATCTCCCTATGTGACTGGATGATTTAGCAGATACAAGCTTGGCATGATTAAGACATGAAGAGAGCTTAGAACGATCACCAATGAACATAATTTACGACGTACAGATATGCCAAGACAACTGCTAAATTTTGAAAGAACTGATACTTAGAGAAGAAGAAACCAGTTGAGTAAGGTTGGATCGACTTTCTTGTGCTCGTTGCGTCCCGTTGCAACGCAACGAGCACAAGAAAGTCGTTCTTACCATCAAAACAAAATCTTGCTAAGTTGACGGAACATAAGATGGATTAGTGATTGGTACACAATGTACCAGGCATTCAACCACAAGATACCAATTTCGGAAGAATGATGAAACCACCATGACTATCGTAAAGTATTAGCATCATCAGATCAACAAGAGGAAGAATCAGGGCAGGGAAATGGGGAAGGATCTGGAATTCAGTTCGTTAATCACAGCAGACAACAACAGGAACAACCATGTCGAATGTTAAGTCCAAGCAAATTCTAGATGACAGCGGCAAGAGTACGCCACAAACCAGATCTCCAACAACAAGCATGCAACATTGCACCTACATATATGGAAAGCAATTGCAGCTAACTAAAGTGACTATAATCACCATGTAAACGGGACATGGTCGGCCTCGAAATCGCTATCCGCAACACCCCCAGGCTCAAATCAAACAACGCGAACCCGACACAACATCCTACAAAACTGCTGCATTCGCAGCAGAAACCCGCAAGTCCCAAAGAACTGGTCCAACCAACTCACCTCCCTCCAAACTACCACAAGAAATCGAACAACATACCAATGACAAATTCCACAAGGGAAAAAGAACTCCATGAAACAACTGCTTCTCCTTCATTTACTTAATTTCTTTTGTTTTTAGTTCCGTTAGCCCTAGCCCTCCTCGAATGGGTTCAACATTTTCCAAAAAGGAAATTAAAAAACCCCAAAATGAGAAAAGAAAAAAACAGAGACTACTACATATCCATCATCGGCGATTCAGCTACCTAGACAATAAAAAAGGAACCTTTCTCCTTCCCCATGTATACTCGAAAATAAATAAATATATTAAAAAGAACGAAGCTTTTCTCTCTCTCTCTCTCTCTCTCTCTCTCTCTCTCTCTCTACTTTTTTTTTTGGGGTGCCTGGCTTCAACCTGTCTGCCTTTACAAAGAAAAATCAAAACCTACATTGCCACAGACTTTCTCCTTCCTTCCTTCCTTCCTTCGTCGTGGTTAGGGTCGAGGGGTAAAACCGTCATTGGCTCCTTCTCGGCCGGCGGAACAGGACGGGACCGTGGCTTCCGGGGAGGGCATGGGGTGTAATAAACGGGAAAGAGGAAGGGCAGAAAGGGGAAAAGGGTCCCAGGCCCAGAGGAGAGCAGGCATTGGGTTTCTTTTTTGGGGACTGTACTGGTGGGGGGGAGTGGGTTTTTATGGAATTTGGAGGAAACGGAAAAAGAGAAAATTATTTATTTGTGGGAATTGGAAAGAAAATTGGAGTGTCGTTGAATTAATACACATTCCCACTCTCTCTCGTTTTTTTGTTTTAATCAATAATAATTTTTGTTTAGTCAGTATAGAAATTGAGTATTTGATAATGTATCACAAAATTAGAAGAATTTTGTCACGAGACGATATTAAAAGAAAATGAGAAAAATCTACTTCAGTACCGCGTTTGTCAATTAAAGGTTCGGATAACTTCTCGAGCCTAGTCGAAGTACTTGGAGTTTGCCAAATCAGAACGACGTTGTTTTTCGGTCTATGTGGCACGACACGTAAGATTAAATCTTAACCCGAAATTTCTGACATGGCAAGGCGAAAAATATTCAAAATAAATAACCTCCAATTTCTTTATATTTGTTCAGAAACCCTCCTTTAAACTTCCAAAACAATCCCCAAAGTTTACATTTTTCAAAATAATCCATCCTCCTCCCCTCCATCCTCCCATTCTCTTCTCGTCTCTTCTGTGAAGCCCAACCCCTTCCCCTCCACCCTTCATTAATGTCATCCCAACCGATTATTCAACCGATTATTGGGATAAGATGATAGAAAGATCTAAGCTATGTATGATACTAAGCTCATATCTAAGCTATGTATGATACTAAGCTCATCCCAACCGATTATTCAATTATCTTACCAAGAAGCTTGCATCTCCTATTTCCTCCCAACGATATTGACGCCATCTCCCTTTCCCCAGATTGAAAGTTCCATCCTTTAATGTCAAAGTTTTGTTGAATTTTAAACCATAAATCTATATACGTCAAACGTCTAAACTATATAGTACTAAAGTGGACTTTTTCCAAACTGATTTTTCTTTTTCCCAATGGAGCTGTCTGGCTGGACAGTCGCCGTTTTGTCTCTGCCTTTTTTGCTTCCTCTCGAAGCTTTTGAATTAAATTCCCACACACAAACAAACAATAACAGCAATTAAACCATCCTACTCCCACCTCTTTCTCTCCTCTCTGCTTAGCTTCCGGGTTCCATTAAATGCTCCATTATCTCTGATTTAAAAAAAGCTCCATTATCTTCTTGTCCTTCCCACTCTTGACAGAGCAACTCTTTTTTTATTATTTTTTTTAGAACAATGGCGCGAAGCTTATATTAACATAAAAGTCTTACAATACGAAAAGAAAAACACTGAAACAGAACAAGAAACCAAGTCAATCGGAAACAGAGAGGCATGAGTGAAGGCGAAGGGCAGACAAAAGGTTACTAGAACCGAACATCCAAGGCGAAAGTTACCGAGACAAGCTACGACTAATAACTATAAGATCGCGTCATAAACACAACCTCGTGGACATTTGAATGCATACGAGATGCACGCAAATGAATGCCCAAATCGGACGGATCCAATCAAGAAAAGACTATCCACCTGCACCAACATGCAAGGTTTCAAGAGCCGAACAGATCTCAGAACGAGCATAGTTAGATTCAAGCAAAAGCAGATAAAGTTAAACCAAAGTAAGTCAAAACCACCAACTAGGGTCATTCGAGCATAAAATCAGCACATACTGATACTAGAAATTACAAACAAAGATAGACAAACATAAATTAAAGACATAAACCATAAGATTAAGGAGCCGACCAGGGATGAGATCGCTAGTGACCATCCCCCCTTGGGACCACCGACGACCTCAAAAGGGCCCAGCAGGAGCCCGCCAAAGGTCGGAGGTTGACTGAACTAGGGCGGCTAGCCTTGGAGGTCAGGCCAGCTGAGGAAGGCTGCGCGAGGAGGCATGCCGGGCTGGAGAACTACGACCAGAAGAGGGTACGACGAGCTTGAGGAAGGTGAGGAAGGCGAGAATAGCAAACAGTAGACTGCGGGAGGAGGCACGCCGGGCTGGAGAACTACGACCAGAAGAGGGTACGACGAGCTTGAGGATGGCGAGGAAGGTGAGGACAGCGAACATCAAACGAAGAACGGAGGACGGTGACCAGTGGACAGAGACGACGAGCTTGAGGATGGTGAGATGGCGAGAATGGCAAAATGGCAGACAAAAGACGGGGGATTACGAACGGCGGATGTCGGTTATAAGGAAGGTGGTGAGGGATGGAGTCTAAGAGAGTGGAGAAAGGGAGATGGAACCTGAGGGGCGAAAGAGAATGGAGTGGGGCAGAGGACGATAGAGGCGGGGAGGATGGAGGAGGGTGAGGGGCGGAGTAAGAGGGTGGCCTACTAGGGGCGGAGGGTGAGGGTGAGGGACGGAGGAGGTGGCCCACTAGGGGCAGCTGATTTGGTTTTCTGAGAAAACCTAGAAATCGCTCCCAAAGGGGTTTTTTTTTTAAACTTGAAGGGCTAAACTCTAAAGAGTCAACTTGATCCCTTGATTTTAGAAAATTTTACTATAGCTAACCCAAAAATTGTCAGAATTTTACCATTTTCAAAATTTTTGGAGGACCATACATAATTTATTTTCTCTATCTTAAGTTGTATTGAATTCTTATTGATTACAAGATTCCAAGTCATAATACATTTTGGTGACCATAATAATTTTTATGTTTCACCAGGTTAGTCCTCTAATTTCCCCTTTTGCTAGTTTGATTAATATATTTCCTTTCTAGCCAATTTGGTCCTCCAATGTGGCCGAGAGGTAATAATTGTATCCTCTTTACTTTATATTTAGATACTTGTATAAGTAAATTTTTATATCAAATTATACTTGTTATAAATTAACCAAACCTCCATCAATTCTATCCACTTTTTACGATACTTTTGAGTTTTGAATGGTCCACTATGTGGCTTTGGATTGAGTGGGGACTATATAGCAGTCGTTCCCATAAAGAGAATTTCGTTTGGATTGTCAGATTTACTTTTTACTATTTTTTAAAGATCTGACGGTCATTATCATATCGGGTGCATAATGAAATTTTTACACAATACTCAATTAACCTAAACCTAATAGTCCCTCCCCTCTCCCTCTCTCTCCTCCTCCATAATACATCAAACCCTAAAGGTTCAAACAACCCCATTTTTTACGAATCAATAATCCCCCCCTAAAATCTCCCTAAGATTCTACCAAAAAATTAAATAAAAATTAATTAAGTAAAAGCCAGACAAAATCGAAGAAGCAAGATGAAAAAGGAACCAACCATGGTGATGAGAGTCGTATGCGACAAGGGAGTTGGATGAAGCAGAAGGCTGACTCGAGCTTCACCTTGAAGGCAGTGGCATCCTCCTGAGCTTCTTCTACCCGTCAGCTCGGCCACAAGTCCGACGAAACGGCTCAAACCTATCTCCATCGGGAAACCCACCGAACTCAATCTCTATATCCGTCCACTTCAAGTCAGCGGAACCCCCAAAAAGAGAGACTCTCTGATCTCTCTCCTCTCTGATCTTCCTCTTCGTCTTAATTTATGAGGTAACCCTACTCGCTACGCTTCTCTTTTACCACCTCTTACATCGGTCCTTTCGTGTGGATCTGGTTCTTTCGGAGATGCTTATTTGATATTAAAGATCAAAATTTTTTCTTTTTCCCAGATTCATTTCTGACTTGGGTCTTCTGGATTGGATTAAAAAAATACTTTCGTGTAGTTTTGTTGGGTTAAAACCTCGTTCGTTTGATTAGTTTCTCTTCTGCTTTACATTAGTATGTAACTGTATGGAAATTGATATGCATATGCAATCATATTGGTATGCATTGTGTGTTTGTTCAGAATATCAAAATGACATTAGTTTTTTGTTAAGTGACATTGGTTGTTCTATGAGGTGAAATTGATATACATATTTCTATACATTGGTTTGTGACTGTATTGAACTTATGTATGTATATGCAATCATATTGGTATGCATTCGAGTTAAGCGATGTTGATATTGATATAATAGTGTGGAATCATATTAGTTCTCGTGTTGGTTGAGGATCCTTCTGGGTTTCTGAATTTGATCAATTAATGGGTTTCATATGGTTCAGATCAATGGAAGGTATATATGTGAAGTGTTAATGTTATATACATGGTGTGATATTGGTATGTATGTGAGGTGTTAATGATATATACGTGTTGTGATATGGGTATGTATGAGGAGGATTAATGGTTTATATGTAATGTAATAAATCATGTCTCTTAGATTTTGTTGATGTGGGTTCTTTGACTCTTTTATTTGAGGTAGGGGTTTATTGGTGGTGGTTCTTCGCCTTCTTGTTCACCTTTGGCCCAAGAGTATATGACTTCCGAATTTCTCTGATCTGGTTGGTTGATGTCTTTATGATGTCTGATTTGTTTGTTGACGTTTGTTGTTGTTGTTTGGTGCCAGGTGGTGTACGAAGTATAATGAAGAAGCAGCTGAAGATGAAACAGAAGGAGCAAGAGAAGCGTCTCAAAGACGAGTAGAAGGCAGCTACTCAGGAACTAATGACCGATTTGGAGGAGTTTTCAACTGTGGGTTCCCTGTTTAAGCTTCTTTTTTTTGCCTCTGCTAGATTTTGAGAGACAATGTATGATTTCGAATGCTATTTTTCTTGCTGAAACTGTGTTTCTACGGTATATACATGATGTGATCATTGTAATATTGGTATATGTGTAGAGTAACAGTAGTATATTTTTGTATAGTCAATCGTATATACATGTACTGATATTGGTATCACTGCCATATGAAATTGGTATACAGTTATTGTAATATTGGTACGATAAATTTCTGTAACCAAAAATAAAATATGTGCATATATACAGTTACTGATATTGGTATCACTGCCATATGAAACTGGTATAAAGTTACTGCGCTATTGGTACGATACATTTCTGTTCACAGAAATAAAATATAACCCTTGTAATCGAAAGTTTAAAATATGAAACTGGTATATACGTGTATATATTGGTATCACTGCCATATGAAACTGATATACTGTTAACACGATATTTGTACGATAAATTTATGTAACCAGAAATAAAATTTATGTGATTGCTTTGTTTATTATTTTTTCTTTTTTATATTTTCATAACTGTAGTTTGGTTAATAGTACTTTTCTAATATTGCCCATGATTATTTTGTTAGATTGCCATTCTCACCCATTTTGATCAATATTTTCAAAACTGCGGTCTGACTGGCAGTCTGACCGGTCGGACTGCTACCCGGGACTAAATTCGGGTCGATTTTTGCATAAAACCCAGAAAAGTGGTTTGACAGGTCAAAATCCAGTCGGACCACCCGGTCAGGTACTTCCGGGTGACCTCGTTCATCCGGATAAGAAAAATTAGTTTTTATTTTTTTTATTTTATCGAATTTAATTTAGAAACAATATCTCCACTTCCACGTTTGGAGCGTGTACATCACTTTTGGATCACAACAAACTTATCTTTTTAACAATTCTCGATAATATGTCAACTAAGTCAAACAAATTCAAGTAATATGTCAAACAAGAAAAATTGTATAGTCATTTTCTTGTATTTCTAGATTTGTTAAATTGATGTTTGAAGACCTTATTTAGATAAATTGTATAACAAAGTTGGTAAATATTTGAAGTTATTTGGTATTTTATCATTTTTATGCTAAATTAAATTTATAAAACCTTATTTAATAATATTAATATAAAAATAGAAGTATCTGTCCGACCGGTGGCCCGAGCGATCAGACTGGGTGAACCAGAAATTTTAAAAAATTTGGGTCACCTCCCTGGTCGGTTTTGAAAACATTGCTTTTGACCCCCTTCAATATGGACAAACTTTGTCCTCACTGAATCTGAACCCCCAATATTTGGCACTAGCTACAGTGTAGATTTGTTAAGCTGATTTATTACAGTTGATAGCTAAAACCAGTGTTGAACTGCTTTCAATTATTAAATTATATGTTTAGGCATCTTTTAACAAAATGCAATAAATAATTAAATATGTCTACTAGTTTTTTAGTGAAATAATAATGTACCGAAATGATAATAAAAATGGAGCATTTTTGTGAAATTCATTTTTCTGGCCTCAAATTCATTTGTCCTCGCTGAATCTGAACCCCCAATATTTGGCACTTGCTACAGTGTAGATTTGTTAAGCTGATTTATTACAGTTGATAGCTAAAACCAGTGTTGAACTGCTTTCAATTATTAAATTATATGTTTAGGCATCTTTTAACAAAATGCAATAAATAATTAAATATGTCTACTAGTTTTTTAGTGAAATAATAATGTACCGAAATGATAATAAAAATGGAGCATTTTTGTGAAATTCATTTTCCTGGCCTCAAATTTCCCTTAAGAAGTCACCTGACCTCAAATCTCAATAACCTTCAAATTTTCAACGAAACAACTGATTGCCGTCTTATCGATTGTTCCAAATGTTGTTATTAACAGTATCACATTAGCCTTTTAGATATGTCTTTATTTTTTGTTTATTTTGGCGAATTGCTCTCGAGTATTTTAAGATGTATAAAATAGTAAGTTTAATTTTTACTATTAAGGTGTTTATTTTTGAATAAATAAAAATTTACTTGCTAAAAAAAACAGTATCAACCCACAACTGAAAAAACAATATTGGTTTGGTAAGTCAAATATCCTAGTGAGAAGAATAAAAATAATAATTTAGTATTGCAAATAGAATAAAATTGAGTGATAGAAGAAAGGCGAGGTCAAGGTAGAGTCTTTCAAAATTGTTTATTTATTTTTTCTTTAAAAATGGAACAAATTTAATATTGCGAAGTTTCTAACTTCGTCAACAATGAAACATTATCTTATATGTTGGTTTTGTAAAATATGAAGTTCCCATTAATATTATGGTGGACCTACTATATAGTAATACATTTGACAGATCATTCGGAAAGTTCGTCATTAAGTTCGTTTCTTGTTGGTAAGTTGTACCGTTTATACGAAATTTGCAATTTCAAATATAAACTAATGATGTTTGAGGGTATAATAAATGTCAAGATACCATATAGTAATCGAAATAACAAATAGGAATTAATGCAGTTGGTAAGAAACTCTGGGCGGTTCATTGAGTTGTCGTTTGAGATGGAAAGATGGATGGATGGACGGGGAGAGAGGATAAATTCAGGTTTTCGCTTCTGTTGTCATCGAGAAGGCCGTTGTGTGCCATAAAATGCAAGTTGTATTGGAGTATTTAAAAAAAAAATTTACACGTAAAATATTATTATCTATTAAAAATTATTTAATGTGCACGAGTGTACTAAATTTATAGTATCGTCAAACACTAAAATTCTTTTAAACATTGTTAGAAATATACGACTATCTAAATAACATAGACTCGTAAACATAATTAAATTCTCCTTAAAGAAGCCGCATCTCCAGGGCAGACTTTGTAAACAAGGGACAGAGGCCCCTTTTCATGGGGAGTTCTCTCCTGCCTCCGGTCTTTTTAAGTCCTATAATTGAACAGCGACGTATTACCCGGCAAACGCCACTTCTTGTCGTTTCTGTTGTTTTCTTCATTACACTTTTTCCTCTCCAAATGTCTATACATTTTCTTCTCTGATTAATACAAATCGAATTAAGTCGACGTAATGCTTTGCTATCTTGGGCATGAAGATGGTGTGAGAGACAGTGTACCATCGAGTACCTGTTGAGGTAGATTCCTCTTTAATTATCATCTGCGTCTGTTGCACATGACCACCCTGTCTAGCTTCTTATCAACCGTGGTCAAGAGCTTTTAATCCGGAATTAGGATATTCAAATTCGACACAACCGACGGGAGAGTAATCGAGTTGGCAATGCACCTCTAAGTACGCACTATTGATTAGTTTTGATTATGTCTGATGTGTCTATGCTGTATTGCCTAAATGTCTACATGAAGCCAGGGTTTAGTCAAATAGACTCTAAGGACTCTGTAGTTTTTTTACTAATTACTGAGCCCTTGTAGTTTGGTTGTTATTATACACTCGGGTCCCTGAAGCCAGATCGGAGAAATTTTCGGCGAACTGCCCACTCGAAATGACTATAATGTCCCCACTTAAAATGAAAAAAAAACACTCTCTCTCCTCCCTCCCTTTCTCTCTCCCTCTTCCTCTTCCTCCATGAGTGGACCCTAAACCCCTCCCCTCAGCTAAGCAACAGCAACAATGAAGTACAAACCGAGGGTCTCGTCGTCCAGACGTAAGTGCTGATGGAGAAGATCTTCCAGAAAATCATCTCCGTTTTTGAATCAAGACTAAGGGATTCAGAAATCGCCAAAAAATATAAAAAAAGAATTGAAACCTTCGTGAAATACATGGCGATAATGGAGATTAAGGAATTTTAGATCTCGAAGGAGAAAATTAGGAAGAGGAGGGCGATGCCGTCTCTCTCTCTCCCCTACCCCTGTCGCCAGGCGGCTCCCTGCCGCTCCTAGGCCGCCGTCGCCAGGCGAGTCTCCATCAGCACTTGCGCCTGGACGACGGGGGTAGGGGAGACTCCATTGCTTCGGCAGTGAATCCTCAGTGTTCGACTTGGTTAGAAGCCGAGGGCATCCCTCCAAGATCCTCTCAGCAATCCGTGACGCTCCATATATTGCTACAAGGCGCAGGAGCATATTCAACTCGTCGACGTCGCTGGACAGATCACCGGCCGATACGAGACCTTCAAACGACTCGTCATCTCCTCTAACAATAGCATCGTATAACTTGCTTGCCTCCATTTTGTTGACTGGTACCCAGCAATAAATTGATTAGATTGTATAATTGGAACTTCTTGTGATGACTGAGGGAAGGGGTTCAGGGTCCACTCATGGAGGAAGAGGAAGAGGGAGAGAGAGAGAGAGAGGGAGGGAGGAGAGAGAGTGTTTTTTTTTTCATTTTAAGTGGGGGCATTTTAGTCATTTCGAGTGGGCAGTTCGCCAAAAATTTCTCCGATCTGGCTTCAGGGACCCGAGTGTATAATAATAACCAAATTACAGGGGCTCAGTAATTAGTAGGAAAATTACATGGTTCTCAGAGTCTATTTGACTAAACCCTGGGGTCCTAATAGTAATTAGGGAAAAGTCCACTTTAGTACCCTGTGGTATCGCGAAAAATCCAGTCAGTACCCTGTGGTTTAAAACGTATCAATTGAGTCATACTTATTCCAATTAACATCAATTAGAGGCCCGGGCAGCTGCCCGGACCTGCCCGAACTTACCCAACCCCTGCCCGAACTACGTGGCCAGCCACATCCATCTCCTTACCTCCTCCTCCGCCTCCTCCTCCTCCTCCTCCTCCTCCTCTCTGCGTCCTCCTCCTCCTCCTCTCCGCGTCCTCGTCCTCCCCGCGTCCTCCTCCTCCTCCTCCTCGTCCTCCCCGCGTCCTCCTCCTCCTCCTCCTCGTCCTCCCCGCGTCCTCCTCCTCCTCCTCCTCCTCCTCCCCGCGTCCTCCTCCTCCGCGTCCTCCTCTCCGCGTCCTCCTCCTCCCCGCATCCTCCTCCTCCTCCTCCTCCTCCTCCCAGCATCCTCCTCCTCCTCCCCGCGTCCTCCTCCTCCTCCTCCTCCCCGCGTCCTCCTCCTCCTCCTCTCCACGTGGCGCCACGTCATCAAAATTTGGCGACGTGGCTGGCCACGTAGTTCGGGCAGGAGTCGGGTAGGTTCGGGCAGGTCCGGGCAGCTGCCCGGGCCTCTAATTGATGTTAATTGGAATAAGTATGACTCAATTGATACGTTTTAAACCACAGGGTACTGACTTGATTTTTTGCGATACCACAGGGTACTAAAGTGGACTTTTCCCTAGTAATTATCTCATGATATAAATGTGGTTAGTGTGGCCTCGGTATTGCCTCATACTTAATGAGAAAGCGTTGGAGGGTCTTTGCCTCTGGTTTATGTCAAAGAAAAAAATATTCAAAATAAATTATCTGATTAAATTAAAATATTTTTATCCATATTTAAATTTTTTATACCACATAACATTCATATATTAATGAACTGACTATCCAGCTTCGAGCTAGTTGTGATTTTTAAAATGTGGCAAAATTCTTCCAATAAATCTATATGTTTATCCGTATACAAGCTGGGTGGTATGCTTGAGTGGAAAAGTTAAAAAAGTTAACGGTACCGTATTCACAGAAAAACTTTCGTATTAGACACTAAAATAAAATTAATAGTTACTAGATACGTTCTATTAATTAATATCTCAACCCAAAAAAAATTTAACGACAATTATCAACATATATAGCTTTTTAGAGTTATTATCTGATTGTGAGAGGCTCTCTCCTTTCTTATTTTTATTATCTTTAGATATATCTTTTATTTGTTTTTGCATAAAGTTACTCGTATAGAATGTAGTTAGACTTGTTAGCTATCACATAATACTATTGAAAAATTATTTAGGAGTTATTGTCATGGTCGATGGCAAGAGTAGCACTGTACTTGTTATGAATTAAATGACCTTCCGTAATTGCCAATATTGTGATTTGATTTTTTATTTATATAATTTGGTTACTGGATATCTACTAAATTGAGTAATTTATGTTTCCGTAATTTTGTTTTATTGTCCTACCAAAAATAGTGTAGTATCCAATTCCAAAATTTATTTGAATGACACCACAACAGAACCCTTCCGTTGCTCTGCATGTACAGAAATTTCGTTCGGTACTTATCCTAAAAATGACTATGTCCGTACATGTATTAATTTTATTTACTGTCGTCGAAGTTACGGAAAATTGGGGAACAACGAGGTTGTGTGACCAATAAAGAGCAACACTATAGAGTGTCGGGTCAATTATTCCATTTCCGGAATTTTAATTTGTCAAAAGTCTAGTTAGTTTGACCAACTTATACACAACTATATTATAGTTTATAAATATTTAATCAAATAAAATAAATTTTTATAGTTCACACTGCTATTTTAATAAATTTTATGGATAATATCCATAAGTATCACTATAAAAAGAATTGAAAAAAATTGGGTAAAACATCAACTCACTAAATTAGACTTGGAGATAAATCTTTTCATATTTTTTCTGATTTGTTTTTAAGAAAAATTAAAATAATTTTTTTTTCCTAATCCTAGTAAGGGTATTTTTTTGTCCAAAAAACTTATTCATAATAGATGTCAACCAGAGAAAATATCTATTACTCGATTATACATTTTTAAACTATAAAGTAGTATGTAAATAGATGAACCTTCCGAAGTAATAAAGTAGATTTTTAATTTTGTTTTTACGATATTTCTGTATATAGGAGACTTGGGCCAGTTTCAAATTTCCGAAGCTGTTGTATTGGATGGAGTCCATCTGTGGCTTATTGCCAATTGCCAAAGAGGCAATGGCCGTCTAATGACGAAGAGTGGATCTGTTCAATTTGGGCCCAACTACCTCCTCCTTTTAGCAGCTAAAATTGGATTCTGACTTGGGTCATCATAAATTACATTGGGGGTATTAATTTCAGTGATTAGAGTCATGTTTTAAGATTATACTTCACGGTCTTAAACTTTCAGATTAGATATAATAATTCTATCATAATATCAAAACTGTTTAGATTAGATATAATAATTCTATCATAATACTAAAACAGTTTAATTAGAAGCATATTTGAGTTAAAATTTAGTAAGAATATTTTTTGTCTTTGACCGATAAAAAATATCTGAATTTTATTTAAAAAGTGACTATTGATGGTACTAGTTCAAAATCGTGTTTCAAATGACTAATGATTAGAAGCATATATATAGTGACTATATATATATATATTTTTTTTTGAGGAATATATAGTGACTATATTTGACTTGTGAACAAAAACCGGCTTCCACTTTATTATATACAAGTTGACTGCAACTAAGTTGCTATTTGCAGGCATTTGTCCAGTCACTTAATCTACTCTAAAATGGATCAAACAAAATAATTGTTTTTTTTTCTTTGTCTCTAATCATTAATCATTCGGTATTCATATTCCATATCAACGGTCATCAATTAATACAAAATAATATGGGAGAGATTATCGATCTTAATTGCATCAATCTCCTTTTTAAATCTCGACCTTCGAAATTTTATTTGAAATTTTTTACGACCAACTTCAAATGTGACAATCAAACTTGTTGACCCCTGGCATTTCAACACTGGACATGATATTTGTTGTCCGAAATACCAATCGTGCCGGACACAAGTTCAAATAGTTACAAAATTCTTATTGTCAAATTTCATCATCAATGCATTCTTATAAAATTATGCTAATTTTTTTTGACTGAATTGATGCAAATTGAGCGGTTTTTCAGCTCTTAGAATTGTAATAACTGTTTATTTGGAAAACGGAAATGTCGCAATTAGCCAATTATTACAAAATTATACTAGTGTCTCCTTGTTGTTTTTTTTGGATAAATGGATTAAAATTATATGAACCTCAAATATTTATACCAAGTACAAAAACTTAGGCTAAGCTAAATGTAATTACATGTTATCCCCTATCTCGTAGAGATTCTATGTACAAAAATAGATCTTGGTGCCCAAAATTCGGAGTAGAGTTTGTTCATCTAAGTCACTCTTGGACTCGGTAAGTAGTAGCATGAATGAGAAGCTCTCGGTTGCACCTTTCGCCTCAAAAAATTGCTCCATTCTTTGCTAGCCAAAGCCTCCAAAGAATTGCTTCGAATAAAGCGTACCGCATCTTTTTAATCATCCTACCATGAATCAAACCTAACCATTCCTCCATGAATGAGGAAATACTCGAGCCATCACACCACAAAATACCAAGATGATTCGCAAAAAAGTCCCATATACTCTTTGACAGGGGACACAGTAGAAAAAGATGGTCAATACTTTCTGTGTCTCCTTGTTGTTTACCTCTAAAAAAACTACAGAACTGTCTCCTTGTTTATAATTACGCTTTTCCATTTTTTTTCTCCCCGAACCTTCTTACCATAGCCCAAGCAGCCGCTTATGGCTGTCCTTTTCGACCAAACAAAGAACTATTCGCTCTCCCCTTTTATAATTTTATCTCTTTGGTGTGGCCACTCCACCATGCTAAAAACAAAATTGTTGGGGGTCCTCTTGAATCTCATTCTTCCATATCAAGAAGGACCCCTCAGCCCACTTCTGGAGTTGACAATCACACACGTGTGGCTTTTTGTGCTATGTAATTATCCAATTTGGTTCGAATATAGAATATTTTTTACTCGATATTTTGAATAAGTGTAGTTGACAATAAATTGAGAGCAATTGTATATAAAGCAGACACCTTTGTTTTAGGAGAAATTGTATATGATGTGAATATCGTTATAATATATATATCCAACTCAAAATCTGGATTTTTGACACTTATAAACATGTGTACCATCACACTTGTAATTGACAATATGGTAATCTTAAGACACCCTCTCAAAAGAAGCTCATTGGACCGAAGTGTGCATGCACTTTGATTATCACACGAGGGTCGTGAGGGCAACAACAATAGACCACGAGTCTCATAGGAGCAATTGACTCATACCATGTTAGAATCTTCATTCGCAACCTAAAATTTTAAGACAACGAGTAAATGAATTTTTCACACTTATAAATACGTATGTCACATTTGCAATCAGTAATGTGATAATCCTGAACAAAACTGAACTCAATTTGTGACGAAAAAACTAGTATAGTAAGCTGCTCATAATGTCACCTAGTCACTAGAGCATCATAATTAACACATGCCTGAAGGAAATGCATTTAGGTTAAATGGGAGGTATCTGATGTCTACTTCCAAGGAATGGCTTTAATAAAAAGAGGGTTCCCACTTGGGAAGTGGAGGTTCTTTGACTAACTTTCTATAGTGAGACATTTTCTCCTGGGTTCCTACAGTTCCAACTAATAAAGCCATCATATTCACTTGGAAATGGACCAAACAGTATAAGCTGAGAGGGACATAAAAAAAATAGGAAAAAGAGAACTACTATAAGAACCTAAGATTTGTATTAATGTGCAACCAATTGTAGTTTAGTCAACAAACACATATATCAATAGCCAAAAGAGTTCTTCTAGATAAATCAATAGATCTCGGATGAATTATACCTTTTTTTTTAATCAATTTATTTTTTTGAGAAATCAGAATTATTAGGGTCCAATTGTGAGTGTCAAGAAATAAAGAATCCACCTGCCTATCGCAACATTCCACCCTCAAGCAATAATGTACTTCTTTTGAAGCATCTTTATGCTTTTGTAGATACTTGTGTATTCCAATATCATAATCCTTTATAAAAAGAATTGAAAACAACAAAAGAATAAAGCTAGAAAACAACATTTTCGTTTTTTTTTGTGGGGACTAGGGGAAAAATAGAGATTCTGTGCCATGCGTTACTAGAAAGCAGTCATATTGATAGAAATTCTTCAAAACAGGAAGAAGAAGAAGAAGAAGGATTGCACAGGATAGAATCTACAAGTAAAGAGAACGAGTTAATCTGCTCTTACATCTTTATAATACAATATTATATATCTTTAGCTATACTAACTCTAACTAAAGATCCAATGCAGAAGTATTTTTTTTTTACCCGACGCGTGTTAAATGAGTGTATTTAACCGTAAATAATGCACGGTTCTATTCAAATCGAGTGTGGATTTGAATAGAACTCTGCACAATTTTGCAGTTAACTGCATGCACCATAAGTTGTTGATACTAGCTCCTAACTAGAATAATCATTCGGATGGATTATTGGTGTTCTTGGTCTTATTGACATTGGAAGCCTCTTTGGTCTTGTCCAAGGAGTTGGAGCAAGTGATCTTGAAAGGGTTAGCGTCGATGAGCATCTGGACAACCTCGTTCATGGTCGGGCGGCGGGCCGGTGTCTTGGCCGTACATTGGATGGCTACCTTGAGGACTTGGATCATCTCGTCCCTGAAGGATCCTGATAGCTTCTTGTCTAGCACCTCCATGACCCCTTCCTTTGTGTCCATCTTGGTGGACACCCAGTGGATGATGTTCTTGCTGTCTCCGTACTCGTTCTCGACCGGCTTCTTTCCCGTTATTAGCTCCATCAGGACGACTCCGAAGCTGTAGACATCGCATTTCGTCGTTGCTTTCGATGTGTAGGCGTATTCTGTCACATAATTGAATTGCAGCAGATCAGTATCAGTCATACGCTATATATTCGACCGACTAATCCAGGTTAAGCGTTGATACCTGGAGCCAAGTAACCATAGGTACCGGCTATAACAGTGGAGGTGGAATCCTTCCCTCCTCTGGCTTGGAGGACCTTGGCTATACCGAAATCCGCAACCTTAGGCTGGTAGTTGGCGTCCAGCAGGATGTTAGTAGACTTGATGTCCCGGTGGATGATCGGTGGCAATAGATCATGGTGGAGGTAGGCGAGGCCCTGCGCGACGCCGAGTGCGATTTGGTGTCGGATAGGCCAGCTCAGGATGATCCACTCTTTATGAATTGCATCCCACAGGTTGCCATTAGGCATGTACTCATAAACCAAGAGGCTGCAATCCAGGCCTGAGAAGTAGCTGTAGAGCTTGACAATGTTCTTGTGCCTTACACTTCCAAGGGTTTCAACCTCAGTCCTGAGTTCCTTGTCCATGACCAATTGGTCATTTGAAGCCGAGTCTTTGGTTGTCTTCCTCCATAGTTTCTTCACCGCAATGACATCTCCGCTGCTGAGCTCCACCTTGTACACCCTCCCGGATCCTCCTTGCCCCACCATGTTCTTGTCAGTGAGGGACTCCATGATCTCCCGCGGGTCGAAGCTTCTCCGGTGGAAGCTCTTGATGTCGTATGAGAAGAACGAGGAGGACATGGTCATGTCGTGCTCTGGATCAGCTCGGTCTCTGCTCAACCGGCGCTTTAGAAACAGAAGAGCTACAATGACCATGAGGAATACAACAATTATGATGGCCCAGATCGAGTTGAGCTTCTTGTGGTGGAACCTCTGCGAACAGATGGGGATGGCTGGACTGACATAGACTCTAACACAAAGGCCCGGATTGCCAGAGAAGCTTTCCAGTAGCCCGCCTTTGGTCAGCTGAGGAGGGATCGGTCCGGAGAGGGAATTGTTCGACAAGTTAATCGATGTTTGTTGCAGCTCCGCGAGGCTCTCCGGGATACCTCCAGTCAACAGGTTGTTGGAGAGGTCAAGAACATTGAGAGACTTCAGGGAAGAGAGGGTGTCCGGGATGGAGGAATTTAGTTGATTGCTTTGAAGCATCAGCTCATTAAGTTTCCTCAAGTAGCCAATTTCAGGAGGTATAGTGCCAGAGAGGATGTTGTTGCTAAGGTAAACCTTAACCAAGTTGGTAGCCCCTGAGATCTCAGGAGGTATGGCTCCTGAAATCTTGTTGTTCTGCAGAAACAATTCCGACAGGTTTTTAGCTGATCCGATCGTTTTCGCAATCGTACCGCTGAAATTGTTGTCACTCAGATCAATGATTGATACATGTGGAAGACCAAGAAGCCCTTCAGGGATTGGCCCCTGCAGATTGTTCGAATTGACCCGGAACCTCAACAGAGGCTTGCAGTCGGCGAAACTAGCAGGCAAGTTTCCTGAGAAGTTGTTTTCCAGGACAAGGAAGTACATCAGTTTACCTCCCTTGCAGATTCCTGCTGGCAACGGGCCTGAAAGGCGGTTCTCGGACAAGTCTATGCCCGTAATTGCCGATGACATCCCCAAATTCTGAGGAACTTCACCTGTCAGGAAATTGTCATATAGCGACAGGATGCGCAGGGTCGTCGAGTCTCCAAGGCAGGCTGGAATCTCCCCTGTGAGACTGTTGTTGTAAAGTTGCAGGACTTCAAGCTTGGGAAGGCGGCAGATTGACTCCGGAAGGCGGGTGAACTGGTTAACAGACATGTCGGTGTCTACGAGCTCAGACAAGTTGCCAATCTCTTCAGGTATGCTTGTAAGATGGTAGTTGTAGTAGAGCTCAAGCAGCTGCAGGTTCTTCAGCAATCCAATCTCGGGAGGGATCGGTCCGGAGAGGAAATTGCCACTCAATTCAAGGTCAACAAGGGATGTCATGTTTCCTACTGATGTAGGGATTTGACCATTTAAGTTGCAGGTAGACAGGACCATGGACTGCAACTTTCGCAACCCGGGAATGTTCTCTGGCAATCTCCAAGGGTCAAGCTTGCCATTCTCATTGAAGTTGAGCACCTCCAGGTTGGTAAGATTGAAAATCGACATAGGAAAGGCTCCTACGAACTGATTATACGACATGTCAAGTACCCTCAGAGACCGGAGAGGTGAGAAATCAGGGAGAGTTCCAACCATGTAGAGGAAGCTCAAGTTGATCTCTTCCAAGAGGGAGCAGTTGGCTGCTACACTTGAAAGAAAATCACCATGGAGATGGTTCCGGCCGAGGAGAAGCGCCTTCAGTCCGGGGAGGTACGAGCAGACACCAGCAGGAAACCGGCCGGAAACCAACCAGCCTGTCATGTCAAGTTTCTCAACATAGCCTTGCCTATTGCAGCTGACTCCTGTGAAGTTGCAGACATGTTTCCCTCCCGAGACATCCCAATCAGACAAGTTGTTTCCCGATAGGGAGCTCTTCATCAGGCCGAAGAACTCGCCCTGGTTAGCAGCTAGAACTACCAAAGGACAAGCTAAAGATGCAAAAACTGAGACAAGTAGAAAAGCAACATGTTGGGGAGCCATTCTAAGGGAGAAGCAAAGAAAAACAAGGGTCAGTTAAGGTGGTTGGTGAAGAGGAGAAGAGCAGCAACAAGTATATAAGTGGGCAGTTTTGATGCGATTATTGTGTGCAAGGCTATAGTAGTAGTACAAGCTTTGGTGAATTCCAAAAGCAGGTTCTTGCAATAGTACTACTACCACTACACATAGAGACGTTATCTAGTATCCAGACTCGAGCACTGTCGGGTCCTATTTAGAGGCGGTTCCATAGAGACAGGTATTGACATTGCATATAACTTTGCATAAAGAGGCTTTACATTTATACCCCACTAAGTTATTGAAGGTGGGAATAATATAGCTCCCTCCCCTCCTCTCCCCTCCCCTCTTTATCCTGATAAGATGCTGCTGTTGAATTTGAGCTCATCACAATCACTAAGATGATCATGTCTCTGTGAGGCCCTTTTTGATGGTGATGAATTAATTCTCTTTCTATTGGATGGCTACACCTCCAAGCTTTTGATGATCATTCATATCGTGAAACCGTGTGTAGGCAATAATGGTTGCATATACGATTAATTCAGAATCGAATACGTTTGAACCAACCCACCCGTTAGTAGCGATAAGTTTACTTATAAAAATTTAATTCCAATTAGTCTTCCATGTACGTAATACTATTACAATCATGCTTATGTACAAGAACCGTCCGTACAATAATAACTACATTACTTTATTATTTACAAAATAAAGCGCATCACCACGTCATTATTAATTTATTATACTCTGCTTTTATATGGAGCCAAGCTTGGTTAAGCTTTTTCCAACCTTTTATCAATTTTGTGCTCTCTTAGTTTGTTCCCACATCAAACAGTATATATGGCTTTGTCCATATATTGCTTTAAATATGCTGCGGGAAAAACAAAATCTTAAATTCTTTTTTTAAAATTTTCAGATTAAACAAGGAGATCCGATATCCGCATGTTTATTTTGCAACCACTTGCCTACGCACTTGGTTACTATAAAGTTAAGTAATGAACATGGAGTAATGAATAATATTACCAAATTATGGACAAAATAATGTATAGACTGTTGAATTCTGTCTTGTCTTATTTCTCTAAGCATGTCCAAAATAGGTAAATTTGTCCAGAATAGATATCAAAGGCACACTACGTTTTCCGGCGGTTCTGCATCAACATCATTCAACTAGATTCCACTCGTTACCGTCAATTTTTTTTACCAAAGCTACCATCAAGTCTAGGCAAGCACTTCACTAGTAACGTTTAGCAGTTCACCAACGATTGCATTTGAAATTGCCATAAAAAGTAAAATGTGAAGCTTTCATGCTTCAGTTCAAAGTAATCTGTTAAGACAAGAGAGGTCTCATCTCTAGATTACGATCAAGCTGGTAATGCCCAACTGTTGATGTCTAAAACACCGCATCACCGTAGTCTTTTTCGTTATTTAAAACTTGGCCTTTTGAGCAGCAGTAGCATGGAAGACGTACTGCAAAGCTTAGACACTCTGGCTGAATTTTCGACCAGACGTTTTCTCAGATTCATAAAGCATGTGATTTATAAGTCCTCTGGCAGCACTGAAAACAACAGTAAAAGCTTTATCAAATTTAATGCTATAGTCGTTACGAGAAAGACTATAGAGGTGTGAGTGACTTATCCCACAGATTAAAAGATAACTAAGGTTTAGACCCTGTAATTTTGTTGCTTGCAAATGATTGTTGTTTGGTTGTGCATGAATTCCATAGGTAAGAGTCGCTGTCGCTCATAAGGGTGATAGTAGGTTGTGGAAGCAAAATCAAAACCAGTACTGGCCAGCAAATGAATGTATCTTTGCTCCTACATTTCGTTCACGAATGAAAAGGTAGGTGTACAAGAATGCTCTGACTATCCATGACAATGAATAACAATACTATAAGTTCTAGGCATGGAGGACAGATTAAAGATACTAAGGACAAAAGAACTGCAGAAATCTTACTCATCCTTAAATTTCTGAATTTTTTCTGGATCCGTCTCATACTTGTTTCTCTTGAACTGCTGCCTAACCATCTCGATAAGGAGTTTCGTATTATGTTGCTGCAGGAAAAAAATGTGAATGGAAGTTAGGACTTGGCGACTTGCTTTCTAAGTTCGTATGGAAGCTACTGACCAAACAAGCATCATCACCAAGCTACTTTCAAGAGTGACAAACAGTTGTATCATTATCATCCTCTTACATTGTTGGTACATACTTCAAAAGTTATACAATTAGTAAGTTATGATCATCAGCCTCCCTAAATACATCATTTCGAGTGAATCTTGTCGTCCATTTGTGCACTATGACCTAATAAAAAAATAGGGGAAGAAGGCTACAAGTCCTAAAAGATCAAACAAACCGCCAGATGTCAGAAAAGAGAGAGAGACAATGATGCTGCTACTCGTCCATATCAAATTTTTTTTCACACCAAAACTCGCCCATATCAATTAGCATCAGCAGAAACTTCATGTTGATTCAGGTGGAAATTCCTACCCTAGTAGACACTTCTTCAATGCCAAAGCAACTGATGTCTATTCCACTACTAGACACTTCTTCAGTAATAATTTCAAATGGGAAATAAACATTAATAAATATAATAATTAACACCAGAGACAGCCAATTTTGCTGAGGTTTTCTCATGACTTCGCAACTTGTGGGTTGCTTGAGAGCTGTTTGTAGGCTGTCTGCTTATGTTGCTTTTCTTGAGCAACTACATATAGGTGTAATGTATTCTGGATTGACCCCTTTTTGGAATAAAATATACCGTTACAAAAAAAAAAACAATTTGAAAACAGAACCGAGTTTAAATCTATGAGTGTTCACTTTTAAAGGATGGGATCCGGAATTGAGTAGAGGTCGGGAGCAGGCTTATGCAATAAGATAAGCAACTCTAGGACAATGCAATATGCAAACGAATAATCAGAGATTGTGGCCTATTTGCTCCGTTCAATTATCCTAGGTACTCTGAATCCTAAAATGACAATACCACGGTATGATTCCTCGCATCCTCGACCAATCAAATTCTTTATTTTCTCCTTGCTGAAAAGCAATATTTTCAAAGAATCCAACAGTTCAATCGATCCATATTCTCCAATAAGCTATAGTTTCTCACCCCTACACA
Organism: Hypericum androsaemum; assembly: GCA_963995505.1. Taxonomy (NCBI): domain Eukaryota; kingdom Viridiplantae; phylum Streptophyta; class Magnoliopsida; order Malpighiales; family Hypericaceae; genus Hypericum; species Hypericum androsaemum. Next base: position 4,748,845 of record OZ023191.1, read on the forward strand.
CAAAGAATTGCAACGAGGAGAGAACAAAAACAAGCGAAAGTGGGCGCGAGTGAACCCTAACCTTTGCACCAATATACTTGGCCCTTCGAAGGCACTCCCGGTAAAGCTGTCAGAAAGTGACGGAACCAACAACAGGCGTTAGAAGCAGCATCGATCACGATTGCAGACGCAACTACACATACACCTGACAAAGGAGAAAGTAAGGGAGCCCGGAAAGAAACGACTCAACTCTAATGGCATTGTTGGCAAGCTCGGGCGGCAATGCGGTTTGCAGAGACGGCATCGTATCACAATTAACTACAAAACAAAACCCGCACTTGCCCTGCAAGAAAAAAGGAAAAAAAGACAGCGTGGCCTAAAATTCTCCTAGTTCTCAGTGAAACAATACATCGAACAGGTTCTGGGCGAAACAACTAATAGAGACTATTAGTAGAAATTCGAGGGCTTACCTGAAGGCAGCAAGTGGTATGACTTGGGTCTGGATTTAGGGCTCCGGATCAGCTATCCCCAATTGAACCGATTCGACGAGGATTATTAGGGTTCAAAGTCAACGCGCTTATTTACTACATTGATATGTATATAAACTCATGCTGGTCCCTCAACTTTTGTGAAACTTCGGATTTAGTCACTTGATACCTATTTGTTATCTATCAAGTACATTGCTTTTCAAAGTTTCTTTTCTTGTAACGACTTGATTGGGGAATTTTGTGCCTAGCTCACTTACTATTTTTGATGTCCTTTAATCCAAAATTAAACATTGTCAAATGTAATTTAGATAATTCTTTCCGATGATATCTTAGAAATGTTTTTTACTATAACACTAAAACTCGATTAACTTTCAAGGTTAAATGAGATACAATATATTAGTATTCTGTTTTTGAAGGACCAATATATTAGTATTGGTACAACTATCCGGCAGTGGATTGGGTCCGAAGTGAAGGAGCCATTTTGACCCGTTTGAACTGAAGGACCGATAATGGCATGCCATGGTTACGATACTCACATATCACGGTTACGACACCAGCAAGCCCAGTTATTGATAATGGCCCACGTGCTACGACAATGGCATGCCCAGTTAGCGATAACGGCATATTTGTGATCCCCTACCCAGCGCGCAGGCTTTTTTCATTTTTGACCCCAAATTTTAACTTTTTAGCAAAAGAGTTTCCGTGTGTCTTTTAGTCCAAACAGTCCGAAATGGGCCCATTCCAGACCCAATCCAACCCCCAACCAACCATCCTACTATCTCTAAATAGATAGATCTTTTTCTTCATCTCAGGTGGATAGATCTTCTCAACGAGAAGATTTCTTATATGAATAATACAGATTCCAGTTGATCCGGTAACACTCGCATATAAAACAAACATTGTCATCTTCACTGCGTAGTTATTTTCGAAACCGAAAAAAATTAAGTCAAGGCGTTGGAGTTTGAAAGTTAAAATTAAAACTACCAATCACCCGATTTTATTTTATTCAAGAGAACGACCATTTCCTTACAACGTCGAAGGTTCTCCCCCGACACATCATAAGCCAAAGCTCTGCTAAAGAAAAAACACAGAAACCACACTCCACCTCCAACTCACTTGCATATCCAGGAACCATCACCCTCCAATTCCGATACGAATCCCGCCAACGATGCGAATACGTATCAAATTCTTTAGTTCCAACGACAAGAAGCGGGTGAAGGTACTTTATTCCATTTTTAGAAACCCAACTATAGAGAGCCCAACGATTATAATACACAAGTTTGTTCCTTGCTTTTTTTAATTTCTTAATTAACCTCTATTCCACTAATTAATTAGCACCCACCTCCTCGCCGGGATAATTCCGGTGGTTATCCCTCTCGAGTCCCCGCCTCCTCATCTCCACCTGAAACCTCGCGGCGGCTGCCAACACCGCGAGCGACTGGTCGCTCCTAAGCACGTGGACCACCTCAGCCACGGTGGTCCCCCTGAGCTCATCCGCCGTCATCATCACGTCCAGCATGGCGGCCCTGAGCCGGCAGGTGACCTCTTCCACCCTAGAGGCCTCCTCCCCGTCGAGCTCCTTCCGGCCCATCTGCCTCAGCACCGTCAGGAACGGCGGCGCTGCCACGCTCTCCTGCACCCTCGCCATCCTGTCGGTGAGGGCCCGCTCCTCCCGTCTCGCCCACCCCCTCACCCGCTCGATATGCTCCCTCTGCTCCTCCGTTAGGTCCTTCACCGTCGCGTCGACGAAGTGGAAGACCATCGACGGCTTGAACTCGCCCAGCCACAGGAGGGTCCTCTCCAGGGAGCTCATCCACGGCGGGGAGAAGAAGAGGAACACGTCCTGCTCAATATCAGAAAAATATAATTTCAAGGCAAATTACATTCCAGTACAAGAAAATATCTAACTTAGTATACATATTTATTCAAAATCTCAATTTGATCCCAAAATTACGAATTAAAACAAATCTCATTCCTGCCTCGCAGTCTCGGCCTTCTTCTCGAAGTAGCGCTTGTAGTGAGACATCACGTCCTGGATGAGGTCCTTCTTGTGGCTGTCCCGGTCAACGCTCGATGAGCCCGTTGACCTCTGCTGGACAGCGTGGAGCATTTGCTCGGTGAGCTCCCGGTGGCGGTCGGCCCACCCACCGTAGAACTCTCCGAAGGTGCTCGCGACGTTGACGGTTATAAGCCCGCTCCGGTCGTCCATCATCGATCCTTGGAAGCGGGAGGGCTAACCAAAAACCCTAATATTTATAGGGCAACCATGTGTATAATATATTTTTGTTGCTTAACAATGAAGGATCTAGTAATCATTGTTTCTGTTGTAGTGGCGGTACTCTAGCTGGCGGCTAGTAGTTTAGCTCTTACGTAAGAGAAGAGTAGTACTACTTAGCTCCTAAGGATCATGGTTGTGTGTGTGAATTTTTTTTTTATGGACGGCGGGGGAGGGAGAGAAGAGACGGAGAAGATGGCTGATTTTACGGGCTGTTGTAACTAGTTAGTATTAGTGGCGGTGTAAAACTAAATTTAACAATGTGAAGGTAGGGTTTATCTCGATGTGTTTTTTTTATTGTGAGTTTTTCTATCGTTTTACCACAATAAGATTTTATTGAGGTCGACAATCACAATCTTACAAGAAAAGATTTCATGCTAGTTATGATATAATTTTATCATATTTATATAGAAGTTTCGCCTCCGCCACCAAAACAAATGGAAACAACAATGATGTAACTATATTTCGAGTTTGAGTTGTTGAGAACAAAATAATATTAATATTTTGTGGAGATTTACCGTATTTCAAGGTCTTATTTAAGTCAAATTGATTAGTTGATCAAGTTAATGAAATACCAAATATAATATAAGCGGTGGATCTCCTCGGAAATTATTAAGCCCATCAAGCCCATCTTCTTCCAAGGCCCAGGCAGCACCACCGGCACATGAAGATAAGGATGAAAGCAACGCAGTAGGGACCACACAAACAGATTGCTTTCAGGTTGGGAACGTGTGGGTCCCGCTCCCGCGTCACAAGGAAAAATGCACTCGAATAGTTTGTTAGCCAGCTCACTATACAGATCCTTTTCTCTGTTTTTATTCTTTCTCTTTCCTTACGTGTAAATAGATCCAATACAAATAGGTGAACACTTGTATAGAAAAAGTAAGAGAAAATGATGGAAGATTAATTTCTTCATCACAATCCCCTGTCTCCTTCTCTCCTCTACTTTAATTTTTCCGCCATTAACAAAGCTCCCTAAGCTCAAAAACTCAAAATCTATCATGGTATCAGAGCACCCCAACTAGATCGTGGGGTAGATCCTTCGTAGCTGTGCGATGGAGAAGAATCAGAGCTCAAGCTGGACCACAGATGAGTCTAGCCCCTACTATTTTCACTCTAGTGAAACTCCCACTCTGGTTCTTGTTTCTCCTCTCTTGAATGGGGGAAATTACTATTCATGGAGTAAATCCATGCTCCTTACTCTTGGGTGCAAGAATAAGGATCAATTCATTGATGATTCGGTTAAGGTCCCTCGCCGGAGTGATTCGGACTACTCGGCTTGGAAGCGATCTAACAACATGGTGCTTAACTGGATTATCAGGTCTGTTGAGCCTTCTATTGCCCAGTCTCTTCACCGATTTGAAAGTGCATCTGCTGCTTGGAACAATCTGAAGCAAAGATTTGGTCGTGGAGATGCGATCCGTATCAGCAATCTTCTCGAGGAGATCCATAACTTTCACCAAGGTGCGCTATCTGTTACCAGTTATTTCACTCAATTCCAAACTCTCTGGGATCAGCTAGAGGAACTCCAACCCATTCTCAGTTGTGAGTGTATTAAACCTAAAGACGGTGAGGACATGGATGATGATGCTTGTGCCGCTATTCGTGTTGTCAGGGGATATTATGATACTAACCAGGTTATTAGATTTCTCAAAGGTCTAAATGATAATTATGCTAGTGTGCGTTCTCAGATCTTGCTAAGTGACCCACTCCCTACGTTGACTCGAGCTCTGTATCTAGCTCATCAACATGAGCAGCAGAGTGTTCCATCTGCTTCACCAGTTCACATAACTCATGGAGTTGTCCACGAATCCGGGCGAAATTCTACTGGTTTTATTGCTCAGGGTGCAGGTACTTACAAGAAGAATTGGAACTCCAACGGGAAAAAGCCTCAATGCACCTACTGTAACTTATTTGGTCATACTGTTGACAAGTGTTACAGGAAACATGGCTTCCCACCTGGCTTTAAGTTCAGAACTCCAACTCGTGATGGCAATGGCCAAGGAGATGTGCGAATGGCTAACTGTTTACCATCTGAATCTCAGCATGGCACAACTGATTTGTCTCAAGATCTCTCTAAGTTGTGCTTGACTTCGGAGCAATGTTCTGGCCTTATTCAGTTCTTGCAGCAGTCTTCCATGTCTAGCAACAATGTTACTAGACAATCCACAAACTGTCCCACTGGACGTTTGCCACAGGTTAACTCAAGTTCTTCCAATATTTCTTCCTCCTCAGGTACATTTATAACCTCCTTTATAGGTGCCCTTTCCACCTTCCCTAGTCACGCTTGGATAATTGACAGTGGTGCCACTGACCACATAGCTAGTTCCCTTGATTTATTTGTTGATCATAAATCACTTCATGATACCCATATTCTTCTGCCTACTGGATCACGTGTGCAAGCCACTCATGTGGGCACAGTTCACTTGAATGGTTCTCTTGTCCTTAAAGATGTTCTATTTGTACCAACCTTCACTTTTAATCTCCTGTCTGTTAGTCGTTTACTTGAATCATCATCGTATGCAGCTCACTTCTCTGCTACTTCTTGTCTGATCCAGGACCCTGTCACCCTGCAGATGATTGGTAAGGCTGAGGCTACAAATGGGCTCTATCTTCTATACACAGGACATCCCACACCCTCTCCACTCATTCCCTCCCATACCACAGCCACCTTACAGCTTATTCGTAACGACTTAGCCCTTTGGCATAGTAGATTAGGTCATTTACCTTCCCTTAAGTTGCAGGCTATGAAGCACTATGAACCTAGTATTGATCCTTTAGTTCCCATACCATGTGAGGTGTGCCATCTAGCCAAGCACAAGCATTTACCTTTTCCTCTTAGTGCCAATATTGCTCATCATATATTTGATCTTATTCATATTGATATTTGGGGTAAATATAGCATTCCTTCATATGACGGCTTCTCATATTTTTTAACGATTGTTGATGATCATAGCAGAGCCCTATGGACTTTTCTCATGAAAACTAAAGCAGACGCTCGATCCATTATTGAGCATTTTTGCATCATGGTAGAAACCCAATTCTCTTGCAAAGTTAAAACTATCCGTACTGATCAAGGTCAGGAATTTGTCATGCATGATTTCTTTGCTAAAACAGGTATTCACCATGAAATTTCTTGTGTGCAAACTCCCCAACAAAATGGGCGAGTCGAACGAAAACATCAGCATATACTCAACATTGCTAGATCACTTTGCATTCAAGCTCATTTGCCACTGGTTTTTTGGAGTGATTGCATCTTGTATGCTACCTACTTAATTAATCGGACTCCTTCCATCGTTTTACAAAACAAATGTCCATATGAGGTCCTGCACAACCAGCTACCAAAGTTGATTCATATTCGCATTTTCGGATGCTTATGTTATGCATCTACTTTGGCTGCTGGAAGAACAAAATTTGACCCAAGAGGTGCACCTTTTTTATTCCTTGGGATATCTCATCACATTAAAGGATATAAACTTTACCATTTGCATAATCATACCATTGTTTTCTCTAGGGATGTCACCTTTTATGAGGATGTGTTTCCTTTTCAAAATCAACATGTTTATGATCCTACTGTCTTCCAACCATTCATTCCAAATGATTTAGTTGTTCCTTATGCTAGTCCCCTCACCGATCACTTTTCTGATTATCCTGTTTCCCCAGACCAGCCAACCATACCTCCCTCTTCCTCACCTGTACCACCTCACCCTATTCCTGGCAGATCACACGTCTGTCTTGATGAACCAAATGCGAGCTCCCCACCACCTACTTCCACATTGCCTCCACCCTCACCCGATGTTCCTGTCCGAAGATCTCAAAGAGCCAGAGCTCCTCCAGCTCGTTTAACAGATTATATCTGTAATTCAGCTCAGTTTACCAATCTCTCAGGCCAGGTTCCATCGTTATACCCCATCTCTTCCTTTTTTGGTGTCGCCAATTTCTCTAGTTCTCATCGTGTTTTTACATTAAGTCTGCTAGCCTCTTTAGAACCTAAGACCTACTTAGATGCTGTTAAACATGACTGCTGGACTAATGCTATGGCTGATGAACTTACTGCTCTCGAGTCAAACCGTACTTGGGAGTTAGTGCCTTTACCTGCTGGCAAGAAACCTGTCAAGTGCAAATGGGTCTATAAGGTGAAACATCGTGCTGATGGCTCTGTTGAACGCTACAAGGCCCGGTTGGTTGCTAAAGGATACACCCAGACTTTTGGTGTTGACTTCCTTGACACTTTTTCTCCGGTTGCCAAATTAACCACTGTCAGAGCTCTTCTTGCTTTGGCTGTGCAACGTAGTTGGCATTTGCATCAGTTGGATGTGAACAATGCGTTTCTAAATGGTGATTTGTTGGAGGAGGTTTACATGATTCCACCACCGGGTTTGCAGCTTGCTCCGGACCAGCAACACTTGGTTTGTCGCCTCCGAAAGTCTCTTTATGGTCTCAAGCAAGCAAGTCGTCAATGGTTTGCAAAATTGACCTCTATCTTGCTCCCTTTTGGCTTCACTCAATCTCAAGCTGATCATTCCTTATTCACCAAAGGCTCTGCTGACCAGTTTGTTGTCCTACTAGTCTATGTCGATGATATTGTTCTCGCAGGACCATATTTATCTCTCATTCAATCAGTCAAGGACTTCCTTCACCAGCACTTGAAACTCAAGGATTTGGGCCAGCTCAAATACTTTCTAGGCTTGGAGATTGCTCGCAATTCCTATGGTCTCCTACTTTGCCAGAAAAAGTATACTTTGGAATTACTCCGAGATACTGGGTTCCTTGGTTCCAAACCCGTTTCCACCCCTCATGAAGCTAACTTGCATCTCGCTGCAGATTCTGGTGTTCCTCTTGATGCAGGTCCCGAATTTGATGAGGACGACGACTGGGATTTAGATCCTAACGAGGTCATCACTTCCTCTACATATCGTCGTCTCATTGGTCGATTGATCTATCTCACCAACACTCGCCCTGACATCACATTTGCGGTCCACCAGCTCAGTCAGTTTCTCTCTTGTCCCACTGATGTCTATCTTAAAGCTGCGCATCGGGTACTCAAATATCTCAAAAGTTCTCCTGGTGCTGGTCTCCATTATCCTGTTGATTCTGAGCCTCAGTTGAAGGCTTTTTGTGACAGCGATTGGGGCAATTGTTCAACCACCCGTAGATCCATTACTGGGTACTCCGTCTTCCTTGGTCATTCTTTGCTTTCATGGCGTTCCAAGAAGCAACATACTGCCTCTCGATCTTCATCCGAGGCCGAGTATCGCTCCATGGCTGATGTCACATGTGAACTGCAATGGCTCCGGTCTCTCCTCATCGACCTTCAGGTTCCTCATCCTTCTCCGGCTCTCTTATTTTGTGACAACAAGAGTGCCATTCACATAGCCGAGAACCCGGTCTTCCACGAGCGCACAAAGCACATAGAAATTGATTGTCATGTCGTCCGGGAGAAGATTCAACGCGGACTCTTGAAGGTTTTTCACATCGGCACCGACTTCCAGGTTGCAGACATATTGACAAAGGGTCTTGTTTCTTCTCGACATCAGCTTCTCACCTCCAAGCTTGGAATGCTCGACCCTCACCTTCCAGCTTGTGGGGGGGTATTAAGCCCATCAAGCCCATCTTCTTCCAAGGCCCAGGCAGCACCACCGGCACATGAAGATAAGGATGAAAGCAACGCAGTAGGGACCACACAAACAGATTGCTTTCAGGTTGGGAACGTGTGGGTCCCGCTCCCGCGTCACAAGGAAAAATGCACTCGAATAGTTTGTTAGCCAGCTCACTATACAGATCCTTTTCTCTGTTTTTATTCTTTCTCTTTCCTTACGTGTAAATAGATCCAATACAAATAGGTGAACACTTGTATAGAAAAAGTAAGAGAAAATGATGGAAGATTAATTTCTTCATCACAATCCCCTGTCTCCTTCTCTCCTCTACTTTAATTTTTCCGCCATTAACAAAGCTCCCTAAGCTCAAAAACTCAAAATCTATCAGAAATAGGAGAGGTTGACTTGTTACCGTGTCCCGTGCATGGTCGGACACATGTCAGGTCGACACCCAGGAGTGGTAAACTTTGGCAATCAAATATTTCATCTCAAAACTTGCTCGTAAGAAAAACAAAATCTAATGCCCTACCAAAATTTTAATTCCACCAAAAAATATTTCTTCCCAAAGAAAATAACAAAAGGAACAAACAAATTTCACCGATACTAAAATCCACTTTTCCTATTAAAAGAGTAAGGCCGATCAGTATAACAAAAGACATTTAGCACCACCTGATAACCGTCTTTTCCTTCCCTTTTTTTATCATATTTTATAACGTTTAGTGTTGGACTGCTATCGAATCTTGTCTAATTAATTTTTTATAATATATTTTGTCATTTATGACTTTAAATAAAATTTAATTTTGGAAAATTATGTCTTATTACTGTTGAAGTGCAAAAATTGCTTCGAGAGTGTGAAGGCTTTGGATCGGGTTCGGATCGTTGGTTTAGAGGGAGTGTGTTTATGCTTCAGTCATCGGCCAGCTACGTTTATCTTCGATCGTCAACTGGTTGATCTTGCTCCCGATCGCTGGCTGGTGGAGCTTGCTCCTGATCGTCGGTCGGGCTTGATGGAGGGCCATCGTCGGCTAACTTAGGTATATGCCGATCTTCGGCCAACTTGGTTATAGGTCGATCGTCGGCCAGGTTTAGGCATGCCCGATCGTCGGCCAGCTTGACCTAAGCCCGATCGTCGGTCAACTTGGGTATAGGCCGATCGTCCGCCAGGAGGAGGCATGCCCGATCGCCGGCCAGCTTGACCTAGGTCCAATCGTCGGCCAACATGATTTAGCTTCGATTGTCGACCATTGGTAGATTGCCCATAGATTCTGACTCGGACTTCCGATTTAGGTGATTCAAGTTGCTACGGAAAGCTAAGAATAGATCTACAACTTTGTAGTTTCTGGCATTTTCTAATTCAAAGCGGAAGTATGTCACAAATCCATTTGAATCCGACTCTAGGCCAATTGTCGGCCAAAGCTCCACTCAAGGTGAATCATCGGCCAAAGTCCCACTTGAGGCCAGTTGTCGGCTACAAGCTCCCTTTGAGGCCAATCGTTGGCTAGAACTCCATTTAAGGCCGATTGTTGCCCACGGCTTCAGCTAGGCCTTGATCGTCGGCCAACTTCGACCAGGCCTTGATTATCAGCCAGGTCCAATTGGGGGTCGATCGTCGACCGGGATGACTTGACTTCAACATAATTGTCGGCTACTCAACTTGCTTGATCATCGGCATCTCCACTTGCTTTGGATTATCGGTCAACAAGGCTTGCGCCCGATCATCGACTGATAAAACCTACGCCCGATCGTCGGCCATGATGAGTGAGGGTCGATCATCGTCTGACGGTGATTGAGGGTCGGTCATCATTTGGCAGTGATTAAGGGGCGATCGTTGGTCGATGATGATTGAGGGGCGATCATCAGCCAACTAGGAGGTAGGCTCGATCGTTGGCCAGGGAGGCCTAGCCTGATTGTCGGCCCGTGGTGAACGGCGGCTCATGGTGGTAGAGACCATATTCAAGACGGACTCTCGAAGAAGTTTAGGAGCTCTAGGGCTCTTGATGTACTCAGGTTCTCAAGGGATAGGGATAATCATTGGAAATTCGAGTCGGGCAAGGATAAGCATTGGAAGTCCGAGTTAGGCGGGGATGAACATTGGAAGTCCGGGTCGGGCGTTGGAAGAGATAGGCTCCAAGGTCTTTGAATCCGACTACAACACAACTTAGGAGAGAGGTCGAGTCACTTTTCTTCTTTATATAAGCAAGGCTCGTGGCAAGGAAGAAGGACATCACCAGATCAAATCACAAATACTTCTCAAGCTTTTAAGCTTTTATCCTTAGTTTAGTTTAGTTGGTAGTCTCGGCTTCGGCCACCCTTGTTACCTTCGACGTTAGACCGACCTTGGGACGAGCACTCCGAGCCGTCACGAGATCGTTCTTAGCATTCTCTCATTTATTTTCTCCAACAATTATCAAGATTAATTTTCATTTGGTTCTCTCACTTACGTTTGGTTACTCTAATTTCTATTAACTTGTACACCACTATTCTGTGGTTTAAAATTTTTCGAATGGAGTTAAAACAAGTTCCTTTATGTTGCACCATTTGAATAAATATTTTGGACAAAAATACTCCTATGTACATTTAAGAAAAAAATTGATTAAATATTTTTGAGAAACAGGTAGGAGAAAAATGAAAAACTCCTCTCCATATCTCGTAATATATGTCAATGAATTTTTTCTAACCTTTTTCCAATTTTCAATCTAATAACACAATGATATTTTGTCCAAAAATTTTTCAAATAGTGAAATATTAATTAAAAAAATTGTTGTCACTTAATCAAATATTTTAAAAATATACGATAATAGTATCTATAAAATAATAATGTAAACTTTTGTCTAAATGTTAAAGTTACATAATCCAAAACCTTGCGTCATCAAAGAAATTAAATAATTAAATACCAATAAGGTTGACCAAGTATTAAAAAAGTTGAATTCAGTTAAGGTAGAATTTATTAAAGAAGTCATTACAAAAATTATAGCATCCAATTCTAAGTATTAAAATTTAGATTAAAAAAAGATATGTGCATAAATGAAATTTTCGGCTCTCTATACCACCCCTCAAGGATTTATTGTCTTTGTCCGCATGCATTATTTCCAGGTTGTCGCTACAGTGTGAATTTCTAGGTACAGTGTAGCTATATCACATTGTTTAGTTTTTTTTAGAACATTGTTTAGTGAAGGGGTAAGTTTAAAAGTGTGAAAAATTCATATAGTAACAAGGTATTATAACGGTTTAATATCGTGTTCATTGCTGTGTTTGCACGACCCCATTTTTTATATGTTAGTAAAATTAAAGCCCGTGTAATCTTTGATCTAATACGACTCGTTTGAGATGGCGTATTGAAAATACTACATTACTTAGTGTCATAAACCCCAAACACGATGCAATCCATCGTTGTCATAGACCCCAAACACAAGGCATAGACAGGAAAAAGAAAAGGCAAAACAACCCATCTAGGTAACAACAGCATCATCGCCAGTCCTCTCTCCGCCTCCTTGCGCTTCTGGGTCTATGCTCTCTTGAGTGTATCAAACCCTTTTCCTAGGATCTAAATCAAAACTTTTTGGTGAAAATGTGATATATGGTCAGTTAGAATAACTGGTATTCTATTATGCTATCTACATGTGATATAATTTTGGAAGTATTCCTAGATATCGTTTAGCCTCATTAGGGTTCTAGTTCAACCACAACATAGCCTAGTCAAATTATTTCCAAGTTTTATGAATTTAGTTTGACAATTTTGGACAGAATGACATTTGTTCAGTTAATTGAGCATAACTTTCTCAATTTTACTCCAAATGCTACAAATGAATATGATCCAAAAACTAAACACTTACGGCTACAATTAGTCTGTTGACAAGTTTTGACAAAACGCAAAGGAGAATAGTCAAAAGAGAGTTGCAATCAGACACTTTTTGATTAGACCACATTTTACAAGCAACCAATCCTACTTCACCACTTGTAAACTTATTAGAATAAGTTAAAAAGGTGAGTCATGAGGAAGGAATTACCTACTCTCTTTTATGACCCAGAAACACAAAGAAGGAGGCCAGAAATTTCTGAACTAATCTAGAAAACTGAAGGAGAGTATGAAGTTGAGAGAGAGTTAGAGGAAAGAGAAAGAAGCAGGTGAAGAAAGAACGGCCTAGTAAGCTATCTTTCACTTCTATTTGGACTTTGATGTCTTCATAAAGGTTGTAGAGGACTCAAAGAAATTTCTAACCATATATTATATGTTCAATTCTAATCAAGGAATCAATATAAAAATAGTTTTGAACTAGAAACTGATTATTGCATTATTTAATTAAGTAGCTGGAAGAAAAGTACTTGGTAAGTCTATTTAGACTCCAAATTAAAATTTGGTGTCTTCTTATAGATTATAGAGGACTCAATTATCTTTCTAAAGATATATTATTTGCTCTGTTTGGATGAAGAAATCGTCCTAAAAGTTTTGTTGAATGTTGAACTGACAATTTATATTCGGAATTGAAGGGGGCCAAGAATTAAGACTGGGTAAGTAGATTCTTTGGAACTCTAAGCAAATTTCTAGACCCTGAGTTAATAAAAACATACAGGAGATTTAAGTACAGTAAATAGATGAATCAGTTTTGGTATAATATCGGGTTGTATGTGATATTTACTGAAGTTAGAAGCGATTGAGCTTATCGTGCTGTATGTGACTTGATTGGGAAAGTGAGAAACTGACCTCATTTTTGTAATTGGAAATTGTTATACATAGCCTCTAAGACTTTTTTAAGGTGCTTTTGGTGAAAAAACTATCCCGGAAGAATGGTTGAAGGTTAAAGGTGAAGGGAGAATAAGATTAGGGAAATCAGCACTATTGACTCACACTCGTTTGAGTAAGCGCATAGAATATGATAAAATTAGTTTTGTTTGGTTCATGTGCATGTTTCAGACCTTGATTATGTGCATTGCATGCATATGGAGTTTGTTCATAAAGTGGTCATGCGCATTTGTGATAAGTTCATTCATGTTTGGGTTGGTCTGTGAGGGATATGGCAAATATAAATGGCCAGCTAGTGAATATGTGTTTCCTAGCTTGGGGTCAGTTTGTGAGGGTATATGTTTAGGTTGGTCTGTGAGGGATATGGCAAATATAAATGGCCAGCTAGTGAATATGTATTTCCTAGCTTGGGGTCAGTTTGTGAGGGTATGCTATGTTATTTTTGGTGAGAAATGGACATGTTTTCCTGTGCTAACTAGGGATGTTAGCCTATATGTGCATAGACTGGGGATATCCTAGTTTACTACTATAAATTTAGTATGTGATTCAGACGATAGAGATTAGATGACCATGTTGATATCCCTGTGCTGGAGCGGCAGGGGCACGATTTAAACCTGTTTATAGCTCACCGTTTGTTGATTGTGTGATTTTGTGGGTGTGTGTGATCATATGGTTAGCATGCATTTTGTGGTCTTATCTGATGTTGAACATAGTTAAGTTCTGTTTCACCCACATGTATCTGACATAACCAATATGTTATGTTCTATCTTCTTAATAAGTATTTTAAAATACTTGCCCCCTTTACTAATCCATCTCAGGTTCTGAGCTATCCTAGTTTATCTTGGGTTTCGGAATCCACGGTGAATGTCTACCTCTTTCCTTCCAGGGCTACTCTTTGAGGTCTCCGGATCATGCTGTTTTTTGTACTCCTGTATAGATGCTCCGTAGTAATTTTCAGAGGCTAGATCCTAGATTACGTTTTGGGTTTGAACACGTAACACAAGGAACTTGTTCAAACTTTTGGTGATGAAATTCTCGTACCGTCTCTGTAGATCTTATGTTTTGAGAAGCATGTTTATATGGCTTAACTTTGTGTTGGTTTCAATAAGTTGATGAACTTTATGTTATATTTTGATATCATGGGTACAAGCTAGATCTATATTTTTTCGTTTGTATATCATGTGGTCTAGCGCTGCTCACCGACCTTAGCTTGGGTCGTGACAGAAAGTGGGGGATTTAAATGAAGGTGGAAAAATTTTATTTTCTTTCTCCTTTAAAATTCTCTCTCCAGGAGAGAGTGAGTGTGGTGGGGGAGAAGTGAGAGGAGGTGGTGCGTACTCGATGGGTTTAGATTTTTTGGGACAAAAGTTCAGTAATTACTAATCTTGATTCTTACAACTCTATTTGATATGTTCGTGAGCTTCTTCTTTCTAAACCAACTTATTACTCAAGTTTGAGCTACGTGAGGAGTTACTAAGGAGAGAGGATTCTTTTTCTTCTTCTTTGATTTTGTTCATGACTAAGGAAGGGAGGAGAGATAGGGAAGGAGAGGAGGCCAATAGAGAGAGGAGAGAAAATTATTAGGGACTATTTTTTAAATTTACCTCAAGACAAGTCATACTGCCAACCTGTTAAAAGAGCCTAACGTGGCATCCCAAGTCACCAGATAAACTACGTCGTTTCTAGGTTCATAATCAATTGGGTGAATACACCTGGGGTGTATTGTCGCAGTTTCATTTGCAAAAGTCCCATCTTGAATGTGGCTTTGTGTCTCTCAGCTGCCTCTTCGGTCAACTCTCGTTATAGTTCTTCTCTTTCGAGAAGTTTTCGGCTCTTACAGTCGACATCATAGCCATGTGTTCCAACTGGTCTCTGTGCCAATTGCTCCATCTATTCCACGACGCCTTTGCAGATTATCTATTTGTAATATGTTTAGCATATCCGTTTTAAATTTTTTTGTCCATGTATTTATTTTTAATGCTACTTCGTGATGAAGACTTTTAAGCCACATTTCCTCAAAAAAAGAAAGTGGATGAAGCCCATGACAGGGAAACCCGGTCCAGTTATATTTAACACGTGAAACTCGAAAACTCCAATGATGCGTCCATCTTTTTCTTTAGATGCCAATAATGGATCTGTCCACTGTTGCATTATGACTGGAAGGAAAATGAAAAAAACGAGGATAAAGATGTCGAATGGCAAATTCTTTAATTTTAACTACTGTAAGAACTGTCATTGTCTCGTTGACCACACTTTCCAACAAATTTGCCATAAATTTATAAATTCCGGAGTTTTATAGTTTATATTTTTTCAAATCCTGAATATTTTGACACGGTTAAATTTGAACTGAAAAAACTTTAAAAAGTAATAAAATTTTCTCCAATAAATTTTGAAGATAATTGTATTCTTATACTCAAGTTCACTCAAACGGGATACGTAAAAGGTTTGATGGTATTTTATACTTTGTATCGTGAGCTCCGTTGAGTTTTTACCGTACAATGACTAAAGTGGTACAATTACATATTTTTTTAAAGTAAAATTTTACACTAATTATACATCTGTTGGGATTTGGATGCTGTAATTTGATAAATCGTAACATCTTGTAGCATTTCGGCAAGTACATTTTGGCTACAGATACGTAGTTGTTCTTGCATATTATCACCGGTAAACCCAAAATAAGAAACTTTTGCAAACTCCATGAGAGAGAAAATTCGGCTTTCAACAAAAAGCTTGAAGTGTAGCAATCATTACATATGCAAGGAGGCACTCAAACACAATTATTTCATTCCACGAAATTGTTAGCCCCATGGCAACGCCAACGCAAACCTACGGACTATACCTTAAAAGAGATATTGAGACGTGGATATTTATCTCCACTACCAATGTTTATGGTTTTTAACAAGTCCATTTCTACCTATAACAAATATTTTTTAAGATTTGCTAAAGTGGTTGGATTATGAATCTAACATCGTAAGTGCTATATATAGGTATAAACCAAAAAAATTTAATATATATATATATATATATATGAGTGTGTGTTTTTTGATATAATAGATCTGATTTTATTTGTCGATTATCTTAAAATTTGAAGTTGATTACAAAGATTATAATATGGTATTTGGGCGATTCAATCCATGATTTGCATGTTCTCCGTTTATCGGTGAGATAATATTTTCAATCATGTTACAAATTTTAATCCAATGGTCCAAATATGTTTCGTTTAGGAAGTACAAATATCACATCTTTTGAAACATACATATATATAATGAATTAGGGTCCATTTAATGAATTACCTTAAAATTTTAGATGACATAATACAAGTTTATGAAAACTCAACCTAAGGGCATGTGATCTAATGGTAGAAGGCGATATGATTTTGACGGAGACCGAGTTTCAAACTCTCGCGATATATAATTCTTAGGTATAAAAATATTGTTGTTTGTCGGAGTGGTGTACTTGATTAGGATCTACGGCAGTCGAGGCAAGTGTTGGACACTTTCTCCGTAAGCCGAGATTGCCCCGTATATTTCAGTGCGGTACGGGCTTCGGCAATCGTGTTGCAACAAATATTAGTAAATCATGGTATGAGCACGTAAATATAAATCGTAAGCATATACTCGTATGCAATCCGTAAGCCAAATAAAAGAGAGGAGTTTAGAGAATGCTCACGATCACACTTCGAACTAAGTGTGAATACCGTCTTCTTCAAGGTAGTGATTTTCGGATGCAATCCTGGACGAGGCCACAGCAAGCCGTGTGCCCTTAAACTCTTATTACCCGCCTATATGCTTCAGGCCTCCGTGGGTAAGAGAGCTCCCAAGGTACAACGTCCAACCTCGTGTACAAAAGGAAGCACTTTCGTACACCTTTCGAACTTTTCGCAGCCTTAGAACTCCGACACAATGAGAGTGAGAAAATGCTATGCTATAGAGGGAGAAATAGAGAGCTCAAGGAAGAGTGTGAGCTGGGATGATTTGGAATGAAGGAGGTGGGCTCCTTTTATAGGCAGCCTTGGACCTCCAACAGCCAAATCCGGATTTAATAGGGCCATTAACCCACCCATTAAATGGGCTGTTACAAGACCCATAAAACCCCCAACATAAATAGGCTGTTACTCTCATGAATTTAAAATTCGAATTTAAATTCAAATGGCAGCTGGCAAGAGAAGGTTCCAGAACGTGGGCTTGTCCAAACGGAAGTTCAAGAAGCCCAGAGGACTTTTTGGGCCTAGGATCGCTACAACAAGTCCGGCCCAGTTCTAAAAAGATAAGGCCCTGGAACCTGGAACAATTCCCGCAACCCGCAACCCGCACCCGAGCCCGAGCCCGAGCCCGAGCCCGGCCCGGCCCGGCCCGGCCCGGGATGGGGCGGGGCGCGCGCGCGCGCGTGCGTGCGTGCCGAGCCGAGCCGAGCCGGACGGACGGACGGACGGCGCGAGGAGCCTCTCCCTTCTCCACCAGTTTACCCATGCTAGACTTCTAGTCCCTTATAAACTTGTCTCAGCGTGGTGCGCTAACCAATGTGGGATTGTGCTTATTTTAATAACAACCATACCACTTTAAAGCCAATTTTTATTCACCCCGAGAATTGGATTTTCGCAACTGTTATATATCGTTACGAAGCTCTATCAACAAGCTTCGTATTGATCTCATAAACACCCAAAACCAATTGGTGTGACCTTCAAATAAATTAGCTCAAAGTTGCCCACTAATTACTTAGTTATTATATTTAATTAGGATTCTCCCTCTAATTAAATATTTGGGCCAAAGCCCAATACACTCACTTGTATTGGGCCATCTCTTTCTTGGTTAATAAACCAATTCTCCAACAATCCCCCACATGAATGGAAATTGGCTTATATATGATATGAGCTTACCAATGCTACATGTAACTTGGAGTTCTGCGAGAATTTGTTGCATCAGGAAAGGTGGTTGAAAGCCTTGAACCTTCCTTAGTGAAATACCTTCGGATATACTCGCCAACCAGTGGACGCGATGCCTTGAACTGTTCGGCGTTTCATGTACACCAAGACAAAGGTACTCACACAACTCCTTCTCAAACCACTACTTGGTTCTTTCGTTGTTGTCCATTTTGGCCCTGGACTGCCTTGGAAACTTCATCGAATGCTCTAGAGATTTGGCCCTTAACTCATCTCATAGAAGCGGCCCCTTCACATTCGATATAGGTGATCTCTTATAAGGAGTATCCTGCCATACCCCACTTATATATATACTCGAAGTATAAGGATCATTAAAAGCTTAAAGCTTAACCTTCACATGGACAGGTCTGTCACTCTTCCATCATAGGAATAGGCAAGGAACTCAATTTCCCGAGTACTTTGTTAGACCCTAGCCACACAATTCGGTTGTCCCTTTGAACCTGCAGATCGAGATTTACGATCCAGGTTGGGTTGCCATCATGGGTTTAGGTCATTTCGTGGGCTTTAATCCCATTCCCCTCGATGATACCTCAACTTGGTCTCTCGTTAGACCCTTAGTTAATGGATCCGCGATGTTCTCTTTTGACTTTACATAGTCTAAAGATATCACACCCATTCTTAATAACGTTCTCACGGATTTATGTCTACGACGTATGTGTCTAGACTTTCCATTATACACATTATTTTGTGCTCTTCCAATAGCTGATTGACTATCACAGTGCACGCTAATGGGAGGCACTGGTTTTGACCACATCGGGATGTCCTCCAAGAAACTTCGGAGCCAATCCGCCTCTTCAGCTGCTAGATCCAACGCTATGAATTCTGATTCCATAGTTGATCTAGCAATGCAAGTTTGTTTGCATGATCTCCACGAGACCGCTGCTCCTCCAAATGTAAATATGTATCCGCTAGTGGATTTTATATTCTTGGAGTCCGAGATCCAGTTCGCGTCTGAATACCCTTCCAGAACGGCTGGATGTCTCGTATAGTGTAATCCATAGTTAGCAGTGTACCTTAGATATCTAAGGACTCTAACTATCGCTTTCCAATGTTCATAATTGGGATTACTCGTATATCTCGATAATCTGTTAACCGAGTTTGCAATATCTGGTCTAGTACAGTCCATGAGGTACATTAGACTGCCTATAACTCTAGAATATTCTAGTTGTCTCATACTCTCTCCGCGATTCTTGCAGAGACTCGACACCACTTCCATAGGAGTTCTCGCAATTACATTGCTATCCTTATCGAATTTGTCAAGTATCTTTTCGACATAGTGACCTTGGGAAAGCGCGTAACCTACTGAAGTCTTGGTGATTTTCATCCCAAGTATTACATCAGCTTGTCCCAAGTCTTTCATGTCAAAATTTTGTGACAACATTTTCTTGGTAATTTTGATATTATCATTATTACCCACGATCAACATGTCATCTACGTAGAGACAAACTATCACATAGTCGTTATCATCTCCTTTCACGTAGACACATTTATCACATTGGTTTATCTGAAACCCGTTAGATAGCATTACACTATCAAACTTTTTGTGCCATTGTTTAGGTGCTTGTTTTAGTCCATACAAGGATTTTACAAGTTTACACACCTTATGTTCTTTACCTGGAACCACAAACCCTTCGGGTTGCTCCATGTAAATCTCCTCTTCCAAATCTCCATTAAGGAAGGCCGTCTTCACATCCATTTGATGGATCTCTAGGTTAAACAAAGCCGCCAAGGCTATGACTAACCTAATAGATGTTTTCCTGGAGACAGGAGCATATGTGTCAAAATAATCAACACCCTCAGTTTGCTTGTAGCCTTTAACAACAAGTCTCGCCTTGTACTTATCCACTGTACCATCAGGCTTCATCTTCTTTTTGAAGATCCACTTATGGCCCAGTGGTTTACTACCCGGAGGTAGATCTACTAGTTCCCAAGTGTGATTATGTAAGATAGACTCTATCTTACTATTCACTGCTTCCTTCCAAAGAGCAGAGTCTGTAGAAGACATTGCTTCTTTGTAGGTTACTGGATCCTTTTCTAACAGATATGTTAGGAAATCTGATCCGAAGGACTTTTCTTTTCTAGCCCTTTTTCCACGCCTAGGCTCTTCAACTTCATCTTGAGGTTCCTCTCCCCCCACATTGCTTCCACTTTGGTCAACTTGACGGTCAACACCAGTACGAGCTTTGTGAGGAAAGTTTTCCTCAAAAAATGAAGCATCCCTAGTTTCTATGATACTATTTACGTGGATATCAGAGTTATCTGACTTGTGTACCAAGAATCGATATGCAGCACTATCTTGTGCATAACCGATAAACACACAATCCACCGTCTTGGGTCCTATCCTTGTCCTTTTAGGAGGTGGGATCGGAACCTTAGCAAGACATCCCCAAACCCTTAGGAATTTATAGCTAGGCGCATGACCTTTCCATAATTCGTAAGGTATTTTAGCCAACTTTTTATGTGGTACCCTGTTGAGCACATAGTTGGCCGAAAGCACCGCTTCCCCCCATAAATTCCTTGGTAATCCGGAACTAATAAGCATCGCATTCATCATTTCCTTAAGCGTCCTATTCTTCCTTTCCGCAATTCCATTTTGCTCGGGAGAATAAGGCGCCGTGGTTTGATGAACGATTCCATTCTCGGCACAAACTTGTGCAAATGGAGATTCATATTCACCACCTCGGTCACTTCGAAGATTTTTGATCTTCTTGCCAAGTTGGTTCTCAACTTCATTCTTATAGTGAATGAACATGTCTATTGCTTCGTCTTTACTTCTCATCAAGTAGACATAGCAATACCTCGTACAATCGTCGATAAAAGTTATAAAATAATTTTTACCGCCACGCGTTTGTACGTATTTTAAATCACACACATCGGTGTGGATTAAATCCAACGGTTCCGAGCTTCGCTCAATCGAGTGGGAAGATGCTTTGGCGTACTTGGCCTCAACACAAGTCTCGCACTTATGTTTGTGATCGATGTTAAACTTTGGTAGTAGGTTAAGTGATATTAGCCTTTGCAAAGACTTATAGTTCACATGACCTAGTCTACCATGCCATAAATATAACGAATCTCGAGAATAAGCAACCTTCACTTTCTCATTGGCCTTATCGGTAACATTCATTACATTATTGCTCGTGCTAGCCTTATTGGCGGCACCCACATCAATCTTATCGCTAGACTTTGCCTTGGGAGCTAAAGTCATTACACTCATCTTAAAAAGATTGTTGGTCAAGTAGCCCTTGCCAACGAACATCCCTCCCTTGGACATGATGACCTTGTCGGACTCGAACACAAGCCGAAAGCCCCTCTTGTTGAGCACCACTCCGGAGATAAGATTCTTTCGAATCTCGGGCACATGCAGCACATCAGTCAAGGTCAGCTCCTTGCCCGAGGTCATCTTCAGCATGACCGTCCCCTTGCCTTCAACCTTTGAGACTGCAGAATTTCCCATGTAGCAGTTCTCATCATCGACCGGTTGATAGGTCTTGAACATCCATTTGTTGGCACAAATGTGGCGGGTAGCCCCCGTGTCCACCCACCATTCCTTCGAGTTCCCACCCACGAGGTTCACCTCGGACACAACGGCCGTGAGGTGCATCTCATCGAGGTCGGAGCTCAAGCTAGCCTCCGCAATGTTAGCATTGGCGGGCTTCTTCTTCTTGCCCTTGCTTGGTCCTGCCGTCTTCTTACCTTCCGCGGCTAGACGTTTGTAGCAATCTTTGGCACGATGGCCGGTCTTGTTGCAAACAAAGCAGGCACCAGTAAAGCTCTTGTTCTGAGCATCTCCCTTGGAGTCATTTGAGCGTTTTCGCTTGTTCCCACGGGAGCTCCCCCCGGTCTCGACCACATTGGCCTTAGCAACCATGCCACTTGGTTTCTTATCAACCTTTTGGTTGTCTTGCTCGATGCGCAACCTTCGGATAAGGTCCTCGAGAGTCATCTTCTTCCTCTTGTGCTTGAGGTACATCTTGAAGTCCTTCCAAGATGGCGGTAATTTCTCAATCACCATCGCCACTTGGAGGGCATCATTGATGACCATTTCCTCGGTTGCAAGATCATGAAAGATCAATTGCAACTCTTCGCATTGTTCCACAACGCTCTTTCCATCGACCATCCGATAGTCGTGGAAGCGCCCGGCCACAAATTTCTTTGCACCGGCGTCGTCAACTTTATATTTGTGCTCCAACGATTCCCAAAGATCCTTAGACGTTTCTTTGGTATAGTAGACGCCGTAAAGCGAATCGTCGAGAGAACCCAAAATATAGTTGCGACATAGGTAATCTTCATGTACCCATGCGCTGTGGATCGCGGTTTGATGCGGATCACTCACATTCTCTTTGGGTTTCTCTTCCTTGACATACCGGCTAAAATTCAAGGCGGTCAAGTAGAACAACATTTTTTGTTGCCATCTCTTGAAATTTCCACTCTTGAACTTTTCCGATTTCTCAAGATGAGAGTACGGCAGTGGCATTGGGTGTCTATGACCCGGCATCACGGCCTCAGCGCCGCTAGCCCTCACAACAGGAACCTCCTCGTTCAAGTTATCATTTTCGGTGTTTGTCGCACCGAAGTTGTTGAGTGGGGGAGAGTTGTTATCAGCCATCTAAAAAAAAATATCACCAATACACGCTCGTAAGTAATGGGTTTTATCCAACAGAAAAACCCAACAATATCTTAAAGGTTATAATAGTTGTAGTACTAGAGCCGAATACTAATCAACCGGACACTAACATTGGCCTATTTATTTTCCACTTTCATGCAGAGAGAAGCAATATATAATTGAACGTGACACGAATAATTATACTAATTAAATATTTCCGTTCTGTTCTATTCCGTTGCCATATGCAATTTAAGTCCAAATTAAATTATGCCAATTTACCATACTCCACAGAATGAACGAAAGCAAGAATCAATCATGAAATGGTTAGTTGTCAAAAAACTATTATTTTAATGAACTTCTTATTCTTTCAGAGAAACAGATTCTCGCACCAACTTATTTTAAGGTTCTGTGCACAGCGACTTTGCAAATAAACCGACGAGAGCAGATTACAGATTTCTGAATTCGACAATAGCGATAGATGTTCACGATTTACAAACCACTTTACTAATATTGATAAGAGTTTAAGATTGTTGCAATAAATATTAGTAAATCATGGTATGAGCATGTAAATATAAATCGTAAGCATATACTCGTATGTAATCCGTAAGCCAAATAAAAGAGAGGAGTTTAGAGAATGCTCACGATCACACTTCGAACTAAGTGTGAATACCGTCTTCTTCAAGGTAGTGATTTTCGGATGCAATCCTGGACGAGGCCACAGCAAGCCGTGTGCCCTTAAACTCTTATTACCCGCCTATATGCTTCAGGCCTCCGTGGGTAAGAGAGCTCCCAAGGTACAACGCCCAACCTCGTGTACAAAAGGAAGCACTTTCGTACACCTTTCGAACTTTTCGCAGCCTTAGAACTCCGACACAATGAGAGTGAGAAAATGCTATGCTATAGAGGGAGAAGTAGAGAGCTCAAGGAAGAGTGTGAGCTGGGATGATTTGGAATGAAGGAGGTGGGCTCCTTTTATAGGCAGCCTTGGACCTCCAACAGCCAAATCCGGATTTAATAGGGCCATTAACCCACCCATTAAATGGGCTGTTACAAGACCCATAAAACCCCCAACATAAATAGGCTGTTACTCTCATGAATTTAAAATTCGAATTTAAATTCAAATGGCAGCTGGCAAGAGAAGGTTCCAGAACGTGGGCTTGTCCAAACGGAAGTCCAAGAAGCCCAGAGGACTTTTTGGGCCTAGGATCGCTACAACAAGTCCGGCCCAGTTCTAAAAAGATAAGGCCCTGGAACAATTCCCACAAACCCACAATCCCGTAACCCGCACCCGCACCCGCACCCGAGCCCGAGCCCGAGCCCGGCCCGGCCCGGTCCGGGACGGGGCGGGGCGAGCGCGTGCGTGCGTGCGTGCCGAGCCGGGATGGACGGGCGGACGGACGGACGGCGCGAGGAGCCTCTCCCTTCTCCACCAGTTTACCCATGCTAGACTTCTAGTCCCTTATAAACTTGTCTCAGCATGGTGCGCTAACCAATGTGGGATTGTGCTTATTTTAATAACAACCATACCACTTTAAAGCCAATTTTTATTCACCCCGAGAATTGGATTTTCGCAACTGTTATATATCGTTACGAAGCTCTATCAACAAGCTTCGTATTGATCTCATAAACACCCAAAACCAATTGGTGTGACCTTCAAATAAATTAGCTCAAAGTTACCCACTAATTACTTAGTTATTATATTTAATTAGGATTCTCCCTCTAATTAAATATTTGGGCCAAAGCCCAATACACTCACTTGTATTGGGCCATCTCTTCCTTGGTTAATAAACCAATTCTCCAACAAATCGTCCCCAAGATACAACGACTGTTTAGGGCATTTCCAAGAACGTTGCACACGTATCTCGAAACTTTCTCCGGACCCGGGCAAAATACCTAAGGCTCCTCCAGCTCCTTGCGACGATGCGCCACAAAGCGCCCATTCTGACCTGCGTCCAATGCGCCACGCGCACACGTGCGTGCGCGTGCGAGTGCTCGGATGGTGCTCGTCGCAGTCCGAGTTGGCTTTCCCTCCTGGTGGTCAACTTATTTCCTAGTCAACAAGGATTTCCTCCTTATAAACTAGAAAATGTTGGTGTCACTTTCCAATGTGGGATTGCACTTTTCATTTCCCTTTTGGGCCTCCACTTTGGGCCTTTCTACTTTGGCTTGCATTGAATTTTCATTCAAACCCAACAAATTTATATTTTAAAAAAAAGTTTATGAAAACTCAATGTGACAAATATTGAGAAATTTTCATAACTCCAAGCAAAATTATTGCAATTGTGATGAACATATGAATGAGAAAGAGAGACTGAAATGAGTGAGTAATTGTGGAAAATATGTGAAAAATAACTCTCTATTTATAAAGTTTTAAAGTGGGCAAGGAATCTTTTCATCAAAGGCTAAAATTCACCAAAAAATGTTACAAATTTTGATGGAAACCTTTGTTAGTTGTTATTTGTAGTCGCTTATTTATTGTTTATCATCAATCATAATCGGTCAAAACGAGCATTTTTTGAAGCATTTATTTGACGTACATCAACTTAGAATTCCTGTTTTATTAAAAAAAACTAAAAATTCTCCAATTTCAGTCATTGGAAATAATTTGGTGTTAGATATCTGTTAGATGAATTTTTCTATCTTTTTGTCTCGCTCTACCAATTGAGTATCCGAAGAAGAATAAGAAATGATATTAAAAAAAATCGAACGACCCAACATAAGTGTGAGGACCATTGGGAAAGCAATTTTCTAATTTTACATGGGCCATTGAGAGAATCGTGTTTACACTTGATTCGACAATTTTTAAATTTCAAATTAGTGCCATAAATACGACAGACTAATATAGAGAGAGTATAAAACGAAAAAGCTTACAATCATCAATTTTTAAGTAATAATTTTTATAAGCCCGTAACTATCAGATAAATGCCAGAAGATAATAAATGAAAAAAAATCAACACAACTAGGGGTTAAAGAGGAGAAATAAAATCGAATACGGAAGCTATTTGGTAGAACACTGAATAAACTAGTCGAAACACTAATACAAATACAAGTTCAAGTCTGGTAATTTAACAGCTGTAGACAATTAGTGCCTAATCTCTACCCAAAAAAAAATACAGATAATTAATGCCTAATCCACAAAACTTTTCCAAAACACGGGGGAATTATTAGGTACACAAACAGTGCCGCGAAAATTAAATATCACAGAAACCCACTATCCTACTTCCACGTCACCCCCACACTCCCCGCGCTACAAAAACCGTTACAGAACTAATCAAACAACAAAGGGAAAGCCCTCGCCTTTTTCTCTCCTCTCTTTTTTTCCCCAATAATTTTTTTTGGAACTAAGGATGGCGATCCCGGAAGCGGATCCCCAACGATCCAAGCCCCGGCCCTCCTCTTCCACCTCCCACGGCCACCACCACCGCAAGCACCACCCCCCGCCGGCGCCGGCGCTCCCCCCGCCGGCAAGCCGGGTCCCGCTCCGGCAGCTGCTCAAGGTGACGTCCATCGCGGGGGGGATCCAGTTCGGGTGGGCCCTACAGCTGTCCCTCCTGACTCCCTACGTGCAGGAGCTCGGGATCCCGCACGCGTGGGCCAGCGTGATATGGCTCTGCGGGCCGCTGTCGGGGCTGGCGGTCCAGCCTCTGGTTGGCCTCATGAGCGACCGCTGCACCAGCCGGTTCGGACGCCGCCGCCCCTTCATCGCCGCCGGGGCCGCGCTGATCTCCCTCTCGGTGCTCGTCATCGGCCACTCCGCCGACATCGGCTGGCTCCTCGGCGATCGGGGGAAGTTCCGCCCACGCGCCATCGGGACCTTCATCTTCGGGTTCTGGATCCTCGACGTCGCCAATAACATGACCCAGGGCCCCTGCCGCGCCCTCCTCGGCGACCTCACCGGTAAACTAATTAGGATCCCGATCAAACCCTAATTTGATTTCTTCCTTTTTCTTCTCTCTGTACGGAAGCCGACGTGTTGCGTTGTCGTTTTACACGGTGTTAGCGTGTCGTTTTGTCTGGAGCTTTCCGTTTCCAACTTTGGTTTTTCGGAATAGATTGCTACTTTATTCTTTTTTTATTTTGGGACTTCCCATTTAAGTAATGTGATTATTGAGTTGGTGGAATGATGGCTAATTATCTCTGTCCACGTCATGGGGCCTCTGTTTTTCCTTTACTTTTTTTTTAATTTAAGTGCGGGATTTTTATTGAAGTAAAATATTAAATTTTAGATCAGGTAAATACATTTTTTTTTAGTACAAGCAAAATGTATTCGGGGACTTTGTTGTTTTTTTTTAATAAAAAAATTGGGTACTTCGTGGGTTGGTGTGGGGGGGGGGGGGGGGGGAACTCAAAAAGAAATTTCTACAAATGTATTTATAAATTGGAAATTTGGGGTAGTTACAAACAAGATTTTGAGTTTCAATATATAAACATTTTTACTCCTTCCTTAATTAAGTGTAATGACTTTCTAAATCAATGATCGTTCGTGCTACCCGCTCGCTAAATGTGAACGTGCTGCTATTTATTTGTCAATCTGTAATGACAACCACACTTTGCTGAAAAGACTCTGAACTATGTAGCTACATTTGGTAGCAATTTCTCCGATGAGTCATGAGCGACTGCGTAAAATACTATGCTTTCATTTCCTTTATTTGGTAGTTCAATGCTTGGCTATGTATGAGAAGAGATTTTGCTTTGGTTGATTTCCTTCGAGATTTTTAAAACATTACCTGCCCTTTCTCTGCTACTTTCTATAAAAGAAATCGTGTTCTATTTCTATCAGTTGTCTTGCTTCATCTAAATCAGAGGCATCTGATACTAGATCATAATTGGATGCTATCTTTCGTCCCTAACTCAAGCTCTGTCCTTCAAATTGCCGTTGAGAGAATTGGTTAAGAATTGGAATAGAACTATAGACAGGGGATCAAATTCCTCCATTACATGCAACTTTGCGAACTCTTATTCTTAATTTTTAGTTTGATGAAAATGGATGGTGGCTCTCTTGCTCTAAAGCTAGACTGCTCTGTACAAAGATCAAACTGATTTTGACGATTATTCTCTGGTAATTTCTTTGATGTTAGGGAAGGATCACCGGCGGACTAGAGTGGCAAATGCATATTTTTCCCTCTTCATGGCTGTTGGGAATGTGCTTGGATTTGCCACTGGAGCATACAGTGGTTGGTACAAGGTGTTTCCATTTACTGTTACGGCTGTGTGTGACGCGGACTGTGCCAATCTCAAGTCTGCTTTCTATCTTGATGTAGTATGTATTGCAGTTACTACATACATTAGCATCTCAGCAGCTAAAGAGTCGCCTCTAGTTTTGTCTGATAGATCGACGCCTGTTGATGAAGAAGCAGCTGGACACTCGAGCAATGAGCAGGAGGCTTTCCTATGGGAGCTATTTGGGACCTTTAAATATTTTCCGAACTCTGTTTGGATTATACTCTCTGTTACAGCATTGAATTGGATTGGCTGGTTTCCGTTTCTGCTCTTTGATACGGATTGGATGGGTAGAGAAATCTATGGTGGAATGCCTAATGAAGGAGAAAACTACAATATGGGTGTCAGAATGGGTGCCTTGGGTCTCATGCTGAATTCCATATTTCTAGGGATTACCTCCATTCTCATGGAGAAGTTGTGTCGCAAGTGGGGGGCTGGTTTCATTTGGGGAATTTCCAACATATTCATGGCTCTCTGCTTCCTTTTGATGCTTATTATTACCTATGTGGCAAAACATCAAGGCTATTTGGGCCACGATTCTCCTCCTACCAGCATTCTGATTGCTTCTATTGTTGTTTTCACAGTTCTTGGAGTTCCTTTGGCAGTAAGTTACTGGTTATTTCTTTATATTCTCTCCTTCTGTTTCCTTAAACAAATCTATTTTTTTCTTTCAAAAAGGACCCTTTTCAGATTTCAGTTAGTCAATTTTTGTAACTCAAGAATCAACGGGAACATTAGCAGTATAATACCAAAAACCAATGTGACAATCATTCTGATATGTAACTGCCACTGCATGCCGAGACATTTCCTTATTTTATGTCATGCTGCTTAGTGCTGACTATATTAATCAAAAGTAAATGTCATTTTTGACTTTTTTCTGCTATAATGGTAAACTTGCAACAGCAAGCACATTGATATTGTTCTGGTAACGAGGCATCACTCTTATTATGTCTATTGGCCTGCCAGTTAGTAATGTTGTTGAGTTAAAAAAAATCAAGCTGACGCACATAGCATGTTACTTACCTTCATGCTCTTTTAATCAAAGACATCTTACATCAACTAAAATCATTGCAGATAACTTACAGTGTTCCATATGCCTTGGTCTCTTCTCGCATCGAGTCTTTGGGACTTGGACAAGGTAGGTGTCTATTTATTTTCTGTCTTTATGATACACTTTGTACAAAATTGTAATCAGATATGACTGGAATGTCCCATGTTTTCCCAATTGTGTTTTGCAGGATTATCAATGGGAGTTCTGAATTTGGCAATTGTGATACCACAGGTCGTTTTCTCTTCCATTATTTCCTGTGGATCTTTACTTTTCTTTATGGCAAAATTCAAACTGTGTTGTCCCCAACTATAAAAAGACCAAGGGGAAATGGAATGGTCTTACTTTATATTGCCAGATGTAATTGTGGACTAAAGTTCATACTTGCTAGATGGGGCATACATTTTTCCAAACGAAGAATCACGTGAACTAAACAAGTAGCAAGTCTTAAAGTTTTCTTCTAATCCTTCAAGGATAAAAAAGATGGCAATAGCAAACTAAGTATATGGTTAGGTGGAGCCTTTGAAGTGACAAAGGTTACCAAAGAGATTGTATGATTCCAGAAAAATAGGTGATCTTACTCGTTTCGATTGTGAACACTCATCAAATGCATATCCAAGTAGGAAATTGGTTTGCTTAAAAAAGCCGTACACATCTATTTATTTGTTTCAATCCACTCCAGCTGTTTTCCCGATGTTCATGGGTCTTCAGCCATTCCCTATTTTCAATGTTTGAGTTTGCCAATCTTATAAGCCAAACACAATGTGGAATGTTTTTGGCAAGTGGTTTTTTGAAGTTTATTTGCGTGTGTTTTGTGTGCTTCAATAAATGTTTCTGGACCACTGTTTGCTGTATGATATCTGTCACAAGAAATGAATTTATGCTAAAGTGAAGATTATGACATGCTTTCTTTGTGGATCTCTGCTGATCAAGAGCCACATTTACCACTATTTTAATCAAAGAAAGAGAGCCGTCTGTCAGGAGTTGGCGGCGTTTTAGTTGATGGGTCTTGACACACTTAAATGTTGGTCTCTTCTTGAAGTTCTTGTAAAGCCTAGGAAGATAGTTTAATTCTCTTGTCTGTGCATGCAAAATAACGAACAGGTTAAATTTCACGAGCTTTTATTATGTTGCAAATGCACAGTGCTTATGCCCCCATTTGTATTGCATTCAAGTATGGAGGAACACTTGCTTCTTTTATTTCATCTTAGATTCAGAAATTTCCTTCATCTAAATCACATCTTGCTGAATTTCATGCCCGCCTGTAGAAATGATTTTCTTATCAGCATAGTTGCTGAAATGTCTTCTCGTCGAGAAGAACTATCAAATCAATATGCATGTGAGCTTGTGGCACAAGCTCATTTTTTTGCTTCTGCGAATGAGAGATTTATACTTGTTTTGTAGTCTTGTTTGACACGAAGAATAGTATAGCTTGTGAAAATCCTGGAGGAATGATAATAAATGAGATATAGAAGTGTGCTATCGTGGAAATCTGCTGGCATAGTAATGTTTTCCTTCTAGATTCATTAAGAAGGGTGTTATAATGAGGATATTGGAAACAGGTGATTGTGTCCCTGGGAAGTGGTCCTTGGGATCAGCTATTTGGTGGTGGAAACTCCCCAGCCTTTGCGGTTGGAGCATTTTCAGCCTTCGCCGGTGGACTTATAGCCATCTTGGCTATTCCTCGATCACATATTCAGAAGCCTAGAGTCAGAACTTGAGGTATTCCCTTGGAATCAATTTTTAATATATGATGTTAAAAATATGGAACTAGTGGCAAGATTTAGCGTATTGTTCTTGTTTTTATTGGTTAATAAGGCTTTGGCTTTAAAGTAATAATCCTCTTTGTTTAAAATGCCACAAACCCTGCTTGTGACACTATCCTGTTGCTTTTGAGGTTGCCAGTGCATTGTGGAGCCCAAATACGAGCAGCTTGCAAGTGTGCTTTGCATTCATTCAGAGCCCAAAGTTTCTTTGTGCTTGATACAAAGTCCGAGATTTTAATTTTGCGGACTTGATTAATATTTGGTGGGACGGGTTCAGAGTCCTTTCATTGCCAATGTTAGCTCAGATTTGAGGCATGGTGCTTTCACTGCTTTCGCTAGGATTATAAAGATAGGCCATACCTAGAGCAGCTTGTACATGACTTGCACATGGTGATGAATATATGCAGCTTTCAATGAACACCGGGGCTACTAGCTACTCGAGTCAATGGAATCTGCATATTTTATCTTACCTGAACTGTTGCCATGGTGAAGTAGTAGCTGCGAAAAGGCCACTTCCTAAAGAGGTATCTAGGTCGCTAGGATATGTTCATTCGCATATGCCAAGCATTTCACGCTCTTAACAGCGGTTCATTTCCTACTGCTGGTATGAGTAAGCACTGTTTCTAAATGCCCTGATTCTTTGGGAAATAACCACTTGATGTTTCATTTTGGAAGGGCTCATTTATGTCAAACACCGAATTATGTTGTCCTGGCTTTTGCCTGTATCACGGAATTAATTCTTCTGCTTGCTGCAATCATCATCATCATCATCATCGTGCAAATAACCTCGATTTTTGCTTTGTGCCGTGTTTGATGCTTGAAGTGAAAAAATGGCGGAAGTACACGAAGCCATAGATTTGTTGGCACATAGATGCCATTTCTGACTTGTGTGGTTGCTACTCTAGAACAAAACATGTAGCGGGAATGTTTCCTCAGAATTTGTCTACTGGTACGGACGGCTATGTGCTTTATTACAGTGCATGCATCTGCATAAATTCCTGGAGGCCCCAGGTGGGGAACCCAGTTACTGTACGCAGATGACTTAGTAACGAGCTCGAATCTTTGAGACCAAAAATAGATCCGGGCCAAGTTGGCAAGGGTACAGCA
Organism: Hypericum androsaemum; assembly: GCA_963995505.1. Taxonomy (NCBI): domain Eukaryota; kingdom Viridiplantae; phylum Streptophyta; class Magnoliopsida; order Malpighiales; family Hypericaceae; genus Hypericum; species Hypericum androsaemum. The sequence goes on from OZ023191.1 coordinate 4,780,608, forward strand.
GAAAAGCCAAGCACATTTTTTTCGCATGCTAGTCTTAGCCTGCTAAAATTGACATTAACATGTGCGGTGACCAAGAGAGATGTCTTCGAACCTCTGCTGGTGAACAGAATCGAATATGGCATCAACCCCTTTTCCTGAAAGGGAAAGAAAGGGGAGGGAGAAATGAATGGGATTCAAATCGAATCCGCGAATTTGTTCGAGTTTCTGGAGGGAGTATAATCTTTCCTTTCTTTTGATGTCAAGTCCCGGAAGGTGTCGCTGTTTATGCACCTTTTTTTGCTCTGTTGAAGCATCCATATGGCACATACGTTAGCTTATTATCTTGCCCCAACTTGGTTGTAGTTCCAGTAGATGACTTTTCTCATCACGTGCTGGATCAAATTTTAACTTGAAAGTTGGTTCATCAGATTGAGCAAGTGTTAGAAAAGTGATCAGTCATGTTGGATGGGAAATTGAAGGAATCCAATTCCCAAAGAGGATTGCTATATTCGAAGTTGGTTCGTTTGATCACTTCAATTCATCCCCACACTAATTTATGTCCTCCACGGGAAGTCAGAACTCAGAGGACAGGGGAGACACATGGAATCTGACAAGCGAGAGGGTGTGGATTTCAGAGGTCCTCTACAAGGATCCAAATGGAAAACTCATCCTTGAGCCTGTGCACACTTTTTTTTTGTCGAGAAAAATTTATGCGAGTTGGCCTAATCTCAAGACTCCAGACGACATCGGGATTTATTTTCTTCTCAAGCAAAGTTTTTTCATTTTTCTAAAGGGGGAGTCTACCCCTTGATCCTTAAAAAATGAAATAAGATTCATTGTCATCTTACCCACAAAGAATTGATAAGTTGTTTGGGAATTGTTATAAAAATTAAAAGGCTGCCGCTGCCGGGACAGACACACACAGCCAAGCCTCTCTCTCCCCTCCAGTGAGACAGTCCCCCATCTTTTTTTTGGTGAATACAACAGTCCTCCATCTTTGCTGTAATGGAAGGGATACCAAATTAAATGGTTGAGTACTATCGGGAGTTGATAAAAGTAGTAAGAAACTTGAATTTACATAATGTAGTCTTGGTTCAAGTCTAAAAATTTTCATTGAAAAAGTCATTCCTTAATAATACTTAACAGTGTTTGATTTTGGATACTTCGGGAATTCACCAAAAAAAATTAAATGGCTGCAATTGGAGCACCACTTATGTTTCCTCCCGTCTGCCGGTTTTCGATACACAGCCCTTTCACTCTCATAAACACTCCCTGGTGGTCCCGTTTCATGCAGCACACAGTACTTACTACTCCCGCTTCGATGGGATAACCTTTTAAATTAGATTTTTTTCTCTCTCGGTGGAACGAGATCGTATCCATCGGGATTTGACACTTTCTATAATCCACGATTTCTATCAATGTTTAAGTTCTAATCGGTTTAGTCTCATGTAACCCTCAAACATGACACTTATCTCTCTCCGTGTTTTCGTTGCATGTTGGTGGAGAGTGCTTTCGTTCTTGTATTTTTTTCCAATCTCAACACATTTAGTCGCACTACCAAAATTTTTTTTAACTTCTACCAAATTTCAACTTGACAGTTTCTACCGCTTGTCCAAAGTTGAGCCATAAGATTTGATGACTAACTTAAAAAACTACCTATAGATATTTTACACTATCATTCAGGATAACACTTACATCCAGACTTTCAGCCCCATCCATTTGGTGGAGAAGCAAGTTCCACCACACAGGTCCTATATACATAATTTATTCACACAAACACATGCACATACATGCATAATTTAAACCCAGAACAGGTAAATCAATGAAAAATTAATGGGCCTGCCCTAAAAAAGATGTAATTCACTTGGCAAATAGCCCAGAAGAATGCTTTGTGTGTGTGAGTGTGTTCTTAAATACATTTAATTCATAGTGGGTTTTATCAACATGCATGGCTGCCTGAATAACATGCAACCAAACATTTCCCTGCATATTATATATTTGATCCGAAATTTTTTTTTTCACTATTCAAAATCAGTTGATATTAACAAAAAAAAATACAACTCAATTATGTTACCTCCCTACATCCACTGTTATTATCATTCCCTACTATAGCCTGAATTTTTCTCCTTTATCCTTTCACTCATCCGCTTGGCAGCTTTATGGGAATTCATTTATCTCTTGCATATAGTAATTAATCTTTCCAAGCACAAGGGAACTAGGTGGGTTTAAAAACATTATCCACTTCAAAAAAGCTTGACAACCGAATATAGTTAATGTTAATCCATCCAACTACAAGCAATAAACCGCCTCTCAAGGTCCCCGCCATTAAAAAAGTTTCACCAAACCAATTATACATGGATGTAAGTGCCTAGACGGTAAACAAATATTAAGCCCTCCAATCATCCGTATTTACGTTTTTACTATCCTAACAAATTACTTAGTTAGTATTTGAAAACGTAACTACGTCAAATCTTGGTATTGTTCAACTTAAACTTCAATTAGTTAATTTTATATGTATTCGAATACAAATCTGAGCCAATTTGAACAATAGGGGTCGAGCCCCACAACCGATATGACTCTTCCAAAGCATTTTTTTGGGTCGGTACTATTTTTCAAAATGGAATTTCTTCTCGACATGGCGACACGTTCCTTTAATTGGAACCAACAGAGTGACTTAAGATCCAATCTCCTACGAGTATAAATAAGCTCATGTCCCTCTAAATAATTCCTCCAACCAAGCAGTATCCCATTCAAAAATACCCAACCTTATTAATATCTCTTCTTCCTCCCTCCAAAAGAGACACAAGCTCAAAGCTGATCATCTTACCTGGATATGTCCTCGTCACCACTTTTCTCCTTTCTGTGTCCAAAGAACACCAACTTGTCTAATCCAATCAAAGTCATGGAGGAAGAAGATCAGCTTCATAGATGGCCAAATCCTTCTGAGGTGATTATACATTTTCGGGTTTGAACCCTGGTCCTGGAATACTCGAACTAATGAATATATGATAATTGAGCTAACCTGGTACTTCAATTTTTTTTTGTCTTCTCATTTATAGGCACTAGAAGAGGTCAAAGCAATAGGGAAGATCTCCGGGCCAACGGCAATGACAGGGCTTATCCTCTACTCAAGAGCCATGATCTCCATGCTCTTCCTCGGGTACCTCGGCGAGCTAGAGCTCGCCGGTGGCTCACTCTCCATCGGCTTCGCAAACATCACCGGATACTCTGTCATCTCCGGCCTTGCCATGGGAATGGAACCCATCTGCGGGCAAGCCTACGGAGCCAAGCAAATGAAGCTCCTAGGCCTAACCCTCCAAAGAACCGTCCTCCTCCTCCTCTCCACGTCCATCCCCGTCTCCTTATCCTGGCTCTACATGAAGAGGATCCTTCTCTCGTGCGGTCAGGACCAGGAGATATCCTCTGTGGCCTACACATTCATCCTCTACTCCATCCCGGACCTCTTCTTCCTCTCCCTCCTCCACCCCCTCAGGATCTACCTTAGGACACAAGGCATCACATTGCCCTTGACCTACTGCTCGGCCATCTCCGTGCTCCTCCACGTGCCCATCAACTTCTTCCTCGTGGTTCACCTCGAGATGGGGGTCCCCGGGGTGGCAATCTCCATGGTCTTGACCAACCTCAACCTCTTCCTCCTCCTCGTCTCCTTCGTCTACTTCTCGGGGGTCTACAAGGACTCGTGGGTCGCGCCAAGCCTCGAATGTCTCAAAGGGTGGTCCTCCCTCCTCTCCCTAGCCATCCCGACGTGCGCCTCCGTCTGCCTCGAGTGGTGGTGGTACGAGTTCATGATCCTCCTCTGTGGCCTCCTCTCAAACCCTAAAGCCACCATTTCCTCCATGGGGATCCTCATCCAGACCACTTCGTTAGTCTACGTGTTCCCCTCGGCTCTCAGCCTCGGGGTGTCCACTAGGGTGGGCAACGAGCTGGGGGCCAACCGCCCCGCGCGCGCCAGGGTCTCGATGATCGTGTCCCTGGCATGCGCGGTCGCGTTAGGCCTCCTCGCCATGCTCTTCACCACCCTGATGAGGCACCAATGGGGCCGGTTCTTCACAAACGATACCGAGATACTGAAGCTCACCGCAGTGGCCTTGCCTATAGCGGGTCTCTGCGAGCTCGGCAACTGCCCGCAGACGACCGGTTGCGGGGTCCTTCGAGGAAGCGCGAGGCCAACCATCGGAGCCAACATCAACCTCGGGTCGTTCTACTTGGTGGGTATGCCAGTTGCTGTGTTTATGGGGTTTGGGGCTAAGCTGGGGTTCCAAGGGCTTTGGCTTGGGTTGCTTGCGGCCCAAGCTTCCTGCGCTCTCCTCATGTTGGTCGTCCTAAGGAGAACTGATTGGTTAATCCAAGCCAAAAGAGCTAGAGAGCTCACCTATGGAGACGGAGGTGGAGGTGGTTCTTCTTCTTCTAGTGCACCAATTTTACCCTTGGTGTTCAGTAAAGAAGAGGCAAATAAGGGTCAGGGTCCGTACTTGATCCATCATAATGACAAGGGTACAACTGGTAATAACAACAATAATGATGGTGATCATCATCATCACCATCATCAAGAGCAAGTGTTGTGCATTAATGAGGAGGAGGATGAAGCGCATGTGAAGTCAATTTCATCCCTTGAAACAGTTCCACTGATACCTACAACACAAAGCCATGCATTGATTGATTAGGAAGGGTTCACCCGAACCACAGACTTCTAGAAAATGAGATAAAATCCATTGCTATTCTATCCACCAAAAGTTGGTGAAATACCACCACATTGGCCTCTCACTTTCCCTCCCTTTCACTTTTATTCTTGCCCCCTTGGGGAGCTATATAGCTAGTGTTTATTGATGATGTACATTTTTCCCACTGTATTTTGATAATTCAGCATTTCCACCCTGTATTGATATTAGAGTAAAGGTGATCGGCAATTTTTTGTGGGGGTTTTTTTCCCGAAACTATCTAGTATTTAAAATTTTATTATAAATTCATACATAATCTTAAATTGTACCAAAATTCTCAGCGAGAAGTTATTACACCACTCAAGACAACCTGCTTTCTTAATCCCTTTCAGACAGAGGAAAAAAAGCTTTGGGAGAGGAAAAAGGAGATCTTGGCTTGGCCTAACTTTCTTGTTGTTCCTTTCCTTTTTAAGGAAACTTCCTTGACTACCAAAGGTGGAAATTCAGCATAATACCATGTTAGCTTTGTTCACGTCAGTCCATCATAAAAAATTTAGATTCATTTAAAAATTTGATAGTGTTTGATTTTAAAAATTAGAGCGGTCCATTTTTTAATTCCATTAACCTTTTTTTCTCTCACCACTCGTTGGATCCGATTCAGCACCACATACGCCGAGTATTAATTTGCAGAAAGTTTTGGCATGGTCATAACATAAATATCTTTCCATGTAATTTGTAACATGTACTCTTGGAGAAACCAATACATGCATCTATTTCTTTTCAAATAAATAAACAAGACTTTTGATATCATATCAATAAAATTCAACATATTTCATAAATTTACGAAATTTTTTAACAATTTATGATAGTTAGGCTATTGGAAGTAAAATATAGATATTGAAATTAATAGAATAATTGACAGAAAAAAACTGAACGTTGTAGCAAATAATAGAGAAAGAAGTAGAGAATATCATATAATGGTGCAGCTAAAATATTTCAATCTACAAACCCCGGTAAAACAATTTTATTTAATTTATCGAAATAAAAAATTTCAAAATAAAATGACACATTAAGTCAGTGTCAAAATTTTTGAGTCCTACTCAAAATCTTTAAGTGATTCGTAAATTGAGTCTAATATATTATGTACGGACCAAGGTAGTCTGAATCTATGTGTAACCCGTGCATAATATTAATATTATTAGTGCATTTTGAACCATTACAATATCATATACAAAATCATCAAGTGCACTTAAATTACGGTAAATATGTTATCCAAGATGATCAACAGCACCTTCTCAAAAAAAAAAAAAAGATCAACGGCACAGTATTGCGGATTTCGCACAAAGATACAAAACAAAATAATAACTTCGTGGTAGAGTAGGTGTAGTTGTGGACAAAGGAAGCCGTAACTAATGATAATAATGGGAAGGTGAAAAACAGGAGAAGTAAAATTTTTATATAACAATTCATATCCGAATACTCAGTAGACAAACTAATCAATATATTAATCGGTTAAAAGCTTTGTAGTGTTGCAAAATTATTCCAAAACATATTAACATCGCTGATTCAATTTTTTTATTAAGTTAGAATAAATTTTATTTCAATTTTTATATATTAAATTAGAACAAATTTTACTTGTCCCGGGTGAGAGAAAGGTGGGGGCCCTGCTCCAAAGTGAAGCAACAAAATCCGGACATTATTGCACATGTCTGTCTACTTCTGAGATGACAAAAATACAAGCAGAGTGCCTCTGCAATCTTCCTCTGTTTCATTTACTTTATCCTCCCAATACAAATTGGGGCACCAATTATTACCACCACCCAAGGAAACCAAGCACATTATTTGCCGCTGTGACGCCAACAGCTTATTTTCCCAGTTTTCCGTGTATTTTCTATTTATAATATCTAAAATCGAATATAACCAGATTTTAATCGGGAGTTATTTTTCTAATAATATTTTTATACTTAAGGTTATACTTGCTGGGCTTTAAATATTTTAATTAAAATAATTTAAATTTATTGATTTACGCACTCAGCACTAAATTCAACTCGGATTTGAGTCTTTCACCACTATATCTATCATGTATTATGTTTTTTTAACTTATCAGTAATTTGACCACATTTTGAAATCATGGAAACGTCAGCTTAATTATCACAAAAGTTGATCATAAAAAAAGAATTTCACTCGTTTAAAGAAATTGGACTTTTGCAAATTTGATAAACTATGTATGTTGGAGAACTTTATGAACTCACTTTTCGGATAACGAAATGACACGGCGTCGGATCGACATGGACCACCGCCAAGGACGGATATATTTCCTTTCATTACATAGCTTATAGTTTAACTTTGTACCAGAAATTGTCCTTCTTTCCGTGCATACTAATTTTTTATAATGTTCACTATAATGACTAATCTAGATTCGATTTGGTAAAACTTTTAAAATGTGACAAATTTTTTTTAATAAATATTCAGATCACACAAATTAATATGATCTTTTTTATAGGTAAAATTTTCATTGCTTATGTATATTTACAATATGTGCGTGAAATTCTCTCACATAAATACGAGATTGTAATTACCAGTCTTACTAAAAACTATGTTGTAGTAAAATCCTATATGAAATCTGCAACATGGAAATTGTCAATCCTATTACAATGTAATCTCTATAAAATTAATAGTATTTAACCATAAAATTTTATTAATTTAGAGAGTCATGAATTAATCAATAATATTAATTATGTTACAACTTTTTGTTGTTATTTGAGAAAAAGACACCAGAGCTTTTAAAAGTAATAAAAATAATTAGAGATGAACACTGGATTTATATTTAGCCAGTTATTTTTTTATAAGTAAAGGTTTGTATCTGCCCCATATGAATTTAGAGTATAACTAGCTACTCCATGTAGTTAATTATGCTTGTTGTGTTTGTAATATCAAAGAGTTGTTAATTTGTGATATTAATGAGACTGTAAATTTATATAAAAGTCTTCTAAAAGATTATTATCTTATTTATCTATCTAAATGGTAATATTTTCAACTGATCTGCTCACGCATTAGGTGGCAGTACACTGATCTTTCTATTTAATCAAAGGCGAGTCAGACCAAAAATCATTATTGGTCATCAGAACACCACCTCGAATCTCCTGTTTCGTAATATCACAGTCCTACACTGGTCGGTCGGAACATATTCTCTTCCTTAATTTCAAAGTTGGTATAGTAATGTGAATTGGAACCTAAACTAACTCAAAATCTCAATATAATACAATGAATTGGAACCTAAACTAACTCAAAATCTCAATATAATACAATGTGTTGATTATTATTGTAGTTATGTTGGAGCGGAAAATTAATTTATTGATTTGCTGAACTTATTTTTGTAAAAAGCCGTTATTTTTGGCTTAAGTATCAGATTGATGCGATTCTAAAAGCTACCGAAAGAGAAGACACAGATCTACAATTTTGTAGTTTATGACTTCTGCAAATTCGGCACGAAAAGGGGTCAAAATTGGGTTACAAGTTTTGGTAGTTTAGGTTTTTCGAGTGAAAGTTTTCATGCATAAACTTAATTAATGCGAAACCATAATATTTAATGAACACATCATTAAATCGAAATAGCCATATTAAATTATTTACCTCTTGTAGCGCAGTCCGTTCTTCGAGAGGTATGTCACGGGATCGAGGGAGGCTTGTCACTGGTTGTCCTCGCTCACGTACACGAAACGGGGATCGGGTTTCACCGAGAAAGAGCTACGTATCTTTTTCTCTGGTGTGTGTCTGTCTGTCTCTCTCTCTCCTAGTAAAAATCCCTATTCCATATTAACAGAGAATTCTGGGAGGAGAAAGGGGGTGGGAGAGTTATCACGTATAACATACTCTCCTCATCTAAATCTCTTTCAAATTTAAATTAAAACTAAATTATATCTAATATCTTTTATTTAATTTAATAGGATAATCATGGGTGGAAAATCCTTCATCTCCCACTCACACATGATTGACCATAATCAATCTATTATCTCATTTTTGCGTTTGCCAGATAGGCCATGCGACCAGCATACATCGAGTGCACTTAGCTAAACCCAAGAGCACATAATGGCCACTTGGATGATAGCATCTCGATTAGCACCCCCATCGTATATAGTATGTATTACCCTAGGTCTTATCTCACAATCATTGTTTCTCACATGTGATTTCTGAAACAATCTATTCGTGTTCACTATTGTATTACTCTCAACACAATAGGCATGCCAGTGAACTACGAAGCTTCTAGAATGTGATCGATAGAGAACCTTCTCCTTTAACGATATTTCTTCTATCATGATCCAGCCAGCTTTTCTAGTTAGCCTTGCCAGGTCGAATCATAACTATGACACTTTGAAGACTTTCCAAGCTAGCGGCACTGAATCATACTTCCAAAATATGTTAAGAATCCTAAGGGCAGAGTTTCGGAAACTATAGTTTTCGGAGTTAGTCTCACACTAGGAAAATTGAAATCACTTTTTAATAAATTAATTTCCCAACCAAAAGGTCGTAAAGCACACATGACACGAACCATGTGTTATGATGTTCTTTCTTTCAAAAGGAGCACATATCTCTCAGTAAAATACCATACTAGAGCATCAGCCTCAATGTTCACGAACAATGGCTTTAGTCTACCTAAAGAATACTCCAAGCTATCAAGATAGAATTATGATAAGTTCCACTTATTTCTTACCATTGGATTCCATATAATCCTAATAAGTTCCGAATCGGCATCAGTGTACCCTTTCAGCGTTAGGTCTTGACTTTGGTAACACAGTGAGTATTCTGCAGTCGTATTCAAGTACTTCATAATTTTCTTGACTGCTTTCAATGTGTTCTTCCTGGATTAGATTGGTATTTGCTTACTATTCCAACAGCATAGCAGATATCTGGCCTTGCATACAGCATTGCATATATGAGACTACCCACCGCATTAGCATAAGGGACATTCATCATATCATATTTCTGCTGAGCTATTTTTGGACATATTTCTTTGTTCAGATTATGACCTTTGAAATTTGGGACATATCTGGCATTACTGTTATTACTGTTGAACCGTTCTACTACTTTACAGATATATATCTCTTGAGAAAGAGACAATAGCCTCTTCGAACGATTTCTCAAAATCTTAATTCCGAGCACGTAATCAGCTTCTCCCATATCTTTCATTTCAAAGTTGGACGAAAACCAAGCCTTGAGCTCGTTAAGATATCCCAAGTCATTTCCAGCCAATAGTATGTCATCTACATATAATGTAATCATGACAAACTTTTTACCTGAGTGTTTAATATAGACACAATGGTCTTCGTCTATCATTTTAAAATCATACGACATGATAGTGTTATGAAAATGAATGTACCACTGTCTAGAAGACTGTTTTAGGTCATAAATTGATCTCATCAATTTGCAAACTTTACGTTCGCTGCCTTTTTGGATGTAACCTTCTGGTTGAACCATATAGATTTCTTCATCCAATTCTCCATATAGAAAAGCAGTCTTAACATCCATTTGATGTAGCTCAAGGTCCATATTTGCCACCATAGCCAGAATAATCCTGATGGATATAGATCGTACAACAGGTGAGAAAGTCTCATCATAGTCAATCCCTTTCCTCTGTGTGAATCCTTAGGCAACTAAGCGGGCTTTGTACCTTTCGATACTACCATCTACTTTTTGCTTAATTTTGAGAATCCATTTATTCTCAATTACCCTACGCCCCTCAGGCAGGTCAACCAGTTCCCAAACATGGTTATTCTTCATGGAAGCCATCTCTTCCTCCATTGCTTTAGCCCATTCATTTTTTTCGGGAGATGATAGAGCAGCAGAGACATTCTCAGGTTCATTCTCATCTTGTAGGATAGCTAAAAGAATCTCACTTATATCATTATCTATAAATATCAAGAGAACATCTTCCGCACCTTCGACCTCAAATCGTCTGCATGGAATACTTGTTCTTTTAGTTCTACGAATTTCCGTACTCCCACTGAAATTTAGAATTGTACTCCCACTAAAATGATGATCATATGGATCACGAACTTCCGGATCAGTTGGAGGTGGTAAATCATGATCTTCCTCCTTCATTATTCTCCCACTCTGAGGGAGCGATCCAGATGATTCTGTCTCATCAGTTTCATATAGGGTAAGATCTTTACTTACCTCTCCCAATTTCAGAAAATTATTTTTCAAAAATGTGACATCTCCTGATTCAAATTCTGTCACTTGTCCATTTTCGTGTTCGCCCACGAACATATATCCCTTTGATACTTCAGAGTATCTAATGAAGATACTCTTCTTACCTCTCGGTCCTAATCTACCAAATTTACTGGAGGTAGTATGGACATAAGATGCACACCCCCACGGTCGTAAGTAGCTTAGATCGGGCTTCCGACCTGTCCACAATTCATAAGGGGTAGTAGTGACAGACTTGGAGGGCACACAGTTTAGAGCATATGTGGTAATAAGGAGTGCATCTCCATAAAATGATATAGGTAAATTTGCTTTTGCCATCATAAATCTAACCATGTCTAGAAGGGTCCTATCCTTCTTTCTGCTACCCCATTTTGTTGAGGTGTGCGAGGAATGGACAATAGATGTTCTATTCCTTTTTCATCACATAGAGTTTTAAACTCATCAGAAAGATATTCACGACCACGATCAGTTCGTTAGGTCTTGATCTTTCGATCTAATTGATTCTCAGCATAATTTATAAAGGTCTTGAAGCAACTTAATGTTTCAGACTTGTGAGAAATCAAATAGATTAGACCATACCTGCTATAGTCATCTATAAATGTGATGAAATAATAGGCTCCATGCCTAGCCCTCACATTCATTGGACCATAAATGTCGGAATGGATTAATTGCAATGGATAGTCGACTCTAGTTCCCTTACCAAATAGTTTTCTAGTCGATTTTCCTTCTAGAAAACGTTCGCAAGTAGGATAGCCTTTTCTAAGTTATCCAATAGTCCTGCCTTAGCTAGACGATTCAAGTAATCTTGACCAATATGGCCTAATCTAGAATGCCACAACACAACATCATCCTGAGATGGTGGCGTGGTAGTGACCATGGAAAAACTTGTTCGAGGTAAATTACACAGATCAACATCCATAATCAAGAAACTATTTGATTGATAACCAGATCCATAAAAAACATGTTTAAAAAACAACTGAACGGAATTGTTCTCAAATATCTAACGAAAACCAAGAGACATTAAAAATGAAACTGAAATTAAATTTCGACGAATCTCTGGAGCCTATAGCACATCGTGTAGAAGTAGGGTACGTCCTCCACGTAGGCTCAATCTGCATGTGCCCATGCCCTTGACTTCTACTCGTGCATTATTGCCTACATAGATAGATTTTACTCTAGCAGGTAGACGTCGAAATTCGACGAAGGTATCACGATCCTTCGTCACATGGTCTGTCGCTCCTGAATTAATCACCCACAAGGATTGACTTTCAGTTAGAAGGATAGTACTAGATACATATAATTCACTGACACATGAGTTAAAGGGATGTACCTTCTTTTCTTCTTTGCAATCTTTTGCAAAGTGACCCTTCTTCTGACAGTTAAAATATTTCACCTTAGAAACGTTAACCTTTCTCTTCTTCAGAAGTCTTCTTCCCGGGTTGAGAATTTTTAGTTTTTCTCTTCTTGTTTTCCCAGCTATTATTGCCTTTTCCCTTTAGGATCGTCTTTCTTTTTCCACCTTTGAAGTTTGAAGCAGCCATATGCGCCTCAGGATGGACTTTGATCGCAAGCAGGCGATCTTCTTCTAGCTGAAGGTGGTGGGCCACGTCATCAAATGTCTTGACATTATCAGCGTGAGTAAGGGTCATCTTCATGTGTTCCCAATTTTCAGCCAGGGAACGAATGACAGCTTGGATCTTCTGCTCATCACTAAGCACATGGCTAGCTTCTACCAGCTCACTGATTATGTTGGACATTTCCCAAAGATGTTTCTTCATTGTATGATCAGGACGCTTCTTGTAAGTGTCGAACCTAATGGTCAAAACTCGCAGCTTTGAGGTGGAGATCTTCCCAAATTTCTCCTTAAGCGCATCCCATAGGTCCTTTACATTTTTGAAAGTTCGAAACTGCCTTGTGATATCATCCATCATAGCGCTCAATAAGATGAGACGAGCAGTAGAGTTCTTCTTCTTCCAAGCCAAGTTGGACCATTTTCAGGCTGGACCATAATAACATTAATGGTCTCAAGAACTTCCTGTTCTTCCAGGACATACTGGATTTTTATGCTCCAGTTGTCATAATTATCGCCGTTGAGCTTCAAGTCCTTGTTGAGCTCGACGATGATGGATTTGGAAGCAATCGACATATCTACAGAAAATTATAAAGAAATATTGTGTGTTAAGAATTTGTTCAGCAATACAATTAAATTTACTACGCGGTTATAACTTTAAGCAATATAAAGTTTGTAATTACTCTCGGATGGAAGTAGGTCACGGGAATGTTTCAAAAAAATAAATTTAACCAGAACAAACCTTGTTATGGCTCTGATACCAATGAAGGTTTTCATGCATAAACTTAATTAATGCGAAACCATAATATTTAATGAACACATCATTAAATCGAAATAGCCATATTAAATTATTTACCTCTTGTAGCGCAGTCCGTTCTTTGAGAGGTATGTCACAGTATCGAGGGAGGCTTGTCACTGGTTGTCCTCGCTCACATACACGAAACGGGGATCGGGTTTCACCAAGAAAAAGCTGCGTATCTTTTTCTCTGGTGTGTGTCTGTCTGTCTGTCTCTCTCTCCTAGTAAAAATCCCTATTCCGTATTAATATAGAATTCTGAGAGGAGAAAGGGGGTGGGAGAGTTATCACATATAACAAACTCTCCTCATCCAAATCCCTTTCAAATTAAAATTAAAACTAAAAGATATCCAATATCTTTTATTTAATTTAATAGGATAACCATGGGTGGAAAATCCTTCATCGAGATTAGGCCGGAGCTAATTTATGTTTTTCTATTTTGAATACGGCCGAGAGTTTTTTGTATTGGGCTCAGGTTAGTTTTTTCTATATAATGAAAGCTTGGGAATAGGAGATGGACACCCACAAACAAAACAACACACATTCGTATCCTTCTAGTTTCGAAGCTTTTATCTTTCATATTTTTCATGTTTTTCTCCTTTCCCTATCAATAAACATCTTTCCTCCCCAATCTCTATCTTCTCCCCTCTCTCCCATATTTCATATTTTCTCTCTTTCATTCGAATCGCTCTTGGGACAATCACTCCGGACCAGTTCTTAAGATCGTTTGACGTTCTACTAGTTGAGTCTACACAATATTCTCTCTCGGTTAGCCAAGCCATAATACAAACGACAAGTCCACAGTTGGCCGACACCACGGCCATCGAGCTTGCAAGTCCACATTCAAGGAGAAGGAAGAGCCAATCTCAACACAAGTCCCATCGAAAATCGAGACAACCTAAAGTGTTGTATCAAATACGAAAGGCATCCTAGGGCCTTCACCTGCTAAGGAAATCTTTGGGCCTTCACCAGCAAAGGAAATTTTAGGGCCTCCGCCGAGTCATCTATTATAGAAATCTGAGTCACACTTCGTTCCACGCGTAGTGAGCTACTTTTGCTTTCCCAATTATGTCTCAACTCAACAACGAGACACTGGGTGGCAAGCCTGTCCTCCAAAGATCAGTGAGAATTTTACCTCACCCTAGGGGCATGAAGAGCGCTGCAATATTGCAGTCGAAGCTCCTATATTGGTCGAAATTATCCTGGCCAGGGGACAAGACATGTACATACTGAAGAAGATTGATGATGATGAAGTCGAGTCATTGACTCTTCCTCAACAACCAAGCAAGAGTGTGGGGAAGCAACAACCTAATGTGACAGATCAACCTCATCCATTAAAAGTTTCAAATTACAAGGAGTGTCCTCAAGTCACAAGGCCAAAATCAGCCGGCAACGATAAGAGGCAACCTGAATATGCATGGGTTAAGAGGGATGTCGTCACTAGATTGACGATGGAGAAAAGAGTTCTCCAGGAAAAGAAGCCTTCAAGGTTTGGGTGCGCAAGAAAGAACGGTGCGAGACACGACCCACAAGGAGTGATCGGCCTACAAGGTCTCCAAGTTATCATACGAAGCCAGTAAGTAAAGAGATGCCATGAAAGTCAAACCTACACTCGGGGGTCAAGTATTGGAGTCTCATCGACCGACTCGCATGAAGACTCAACGAAGAAGGTTGGAGCAAAAAATTTAAAAGTAAAAGAAAAAGCTTAGAGATCTTCAACAACAATTGTATGGTCGTTTTGACAAAGGACATGGAGCTCCTACTCATCAATGTAAGCCTAAATCAAGTTTTTTCGAGAAAACCATAAGCATACGGATATCTCGAGATGAGTGATCATCTGCACGCCTACAACTGATAGGTCTCGACCGGTTTGATGGTACATTTTTTACATATTTACGGTCTTACCTTAGCCGATTAGTTGTTGAGTGGAGTTAATTTTCCACATGTTTAAGGGCGGATACACGTCAATGCTTTTCCTACCGTCAAAATATTGATGTGTGAGGGGCATTGTTGGAGCGGAAAATTAATTCGCTGATTTGCTAAACCTATTTTGGTAAAAAAGCCATTACTTTCGGCTCAAGTATTAGATTGATACGATTCTAAAAGCTACCGAAAGAGAATACAGAGATCTATAACTTTGTAGTTTATCACTTCTCCAAATTCGGTATGAAAAGGGGTCAAAATTGGGTTACAGGTTTTGGTAGTTTAGATTTTTCGAAATTAGGCCGGAGCTAATTTATATTTTCCTATTTTGAATACGGCCTAGGGTTTTTTGTATTGGGCTGGGGTTAATTTTTTCTATATAATGAGAGCTTGGGAATAGGAGATGGACACCCACAAATAAAATAACACACATTCGTATCATTTTAGTTTCGTAGCTTTTATCTTATGTAGTTTCACAGCTTTTATCTTTCATGTTTTTCATATTTTTCTTCTTTCCCTATCAATAAACATCTTTCTTCCCCAATCTCTATTTTTTCTCCTCTCTCCCATATTTAATTTTTTCTTCCTTTTGTTGGGACGACCACTCGGCACCCGTTCTTAAGATTATTTCTGACGTTCTACCACAATTTATCTGCAACAACTTACAAATAAAGTTTAATAAGTGATAATTTCACATGAAGTATAATATAAAATTTCTAAAATATTCAGAGTTTTAATTTTTTTAATTAATTTAACGCATCATTCATTGGCCAATATAGTGTAATGGTATAACTTCCCAAAGAATTTTAAAAACAAAATCACTGGATGGCACAAACTCTCATCTGAATAATTGACGTTTCTTTCGCGTCAAAACCCTCGTAAGATAAGATCTATAATATAAACTAGCATTACTTGATTCCACGAGTACTTTTATTAGACCTGTCACAAATTCTCTTAAAATACTTAGAAATAGTTCCACAAAGCAAACTATCAACATCTAAACCCTCGTGTGTGGCAATATGAACAGACTTTTCCTCTCTCAAGAAGCTCCAATAGTCCAATTCCACCGAGAATTACTTAATTAAATGGTAAAAAATATAACTTAATATAAAAATTGAGTTCAAACTATTAAAAATATGACATTGACAAACATTTGTTAGAAAATATTTTTTATTATTAAAAAATTATACATGAAACGAGACCAGCCGGCCTAGTTGTCTCATTGAACTCGTTTGACATTGGCTCTCATTTGCGTACATCTCGTATGCATTCAAATATCCACGAGGCTGCGTCTATGACGTGACCTTATGGTTATTAGCCATTGATTGTCTCAGCAAAATTTCACCTTCGTTATTAGTTTTTGTTGCTTCTCGACCGACCGCTCATCACTTCCACCGTTGTCACTCTATCGAAACACTAGTCTTTTCATTGTAAACCTATCATTGTCTTGCACATCGGTGTTCACTTTGGATCGAATAATTAGAGGGCAAGTGTCGAGAACCGGAATTTCTATAATCCTTTTATTCGAGATATTGTCCGACTTTTATGCAACATGTGTCTCGCTCAAGTCTCAATTGGGAGGCCAACTTTTCTTTTCTTCTATTTTTAATTTCGTTTTCTTTTAAGTACTCTGCCAATTGTTATTTTTCGAAAGATGATATACTTGATTAGGATTAAAAGTCGAGACAACAGCTTAATTCTTTCTCCGTAAGATAAAATTATTTCGTATTAAGTGCTTACAGGCTATGACAATCGTCCCCAAGATACAATGACTTTCTTACTTCAAATTCGTAGCACAACGACTCTCGAAGCCTCGTCGAACCTTTGGATACTCGGAACTTTCTTGAAAGAGAGAGAAGAAAATAACTACTGCTAAAGAAATGTTATGCAATGAGTTGTTGGGATGAATTGGAAGTGGGGGCAGGCCTATTTATAGGCAATGGAGGGTTGGAATCCAAAATGTTACAGGCATTTCTGAGGGGGCATGAATGTGGCACATTTCTGGGAGAAAGAAGCATCCTTTCGGCCAGCAGTTTGTTTGCCCTTCAGGCACCCCTTTGGCCTGGCATTCTGCTCGTGACTCTTCGGATGAAGATGCTCGCATTCCTTCATGTCTTACAGCCAAGCGAGCAGCCTGTGGTATTCCAAAATCAGCCAAAAAATCTTAAGGCTCCTCCAGCTCCTGGCGACGATGCGTACGTGCAAAGTGCGCCTAATGCACCATGCGTGCGTGCTCGGATGGTGATTCACACCATCCTCACATCATGTCTTAGTTGCCTTTCCAAGTGATCCACTAGTTCCTAGCTACCAAGGGACACCTCCTTATAAAGTGAGGTTCCTTTGCTCCTAATTCCAATATGGGATTGGTGTCCCCTCCAACCTTGGAATTCCAACCTGAAGTTACTACTTTAAGCATCAATTTCTCATTCATCCGAAATTAGATTTGAGAAAATAAATACACTAGAATTACGTACACGAAACGTAGATTTCAAAATTATAACTTAATTTAGTTTTTATCGAATAGAACTATTTGTTAAAATTGTACGATCTATTATCAACTTTTATATGCCAATGTTCAACAATTGCATCAGGGTTTAAAAAGCGAAATAGGACTCTAGAACAATTAAATTACAGTAAATTGGTTTCCACCAAAATAATGTAAAATTAGACTAAAGTACCGACATGTATGCCCAAAGTGATCAAACTGGCCCATTTTGTTTTTTTCCAAAGGAAGTAGAAAACTTCATTCCAAATAATTAGATTTCGAAATTCAGTTGAAGAGCAATCAAATATAAATTACCAAATTTAGACCAAAAAATAAAAAAGATATAACATTTAAAAATTACATTTTAATAGAGATTACAACCTACTTATCCAAGAAAAGTAGAGATTACAAATTAAGTAGCCATAGAGCCTTTAATGGTTTCGGACCGTCTACATTTTTTATTCTGAGGTGATTGACTAATCAAAATTTTAGTCAAATCGAACTATAAAAAGTAGCAAAGTAAAGTTCTTCATTCAAGTCATAACTTAATTATATTTTAAAGATTTAAAATCGACACATATGATAAAACTATAAACACTCTATTATGAAAAAAAAAATATCAATTCATTATCCAATATTTTAATTGGATATGAAAATTTTAACCAAGTATTATAGAATTTTATCTCGTGCATCTTTATCGTCATACAATCCCTCATTCATGACACGAGAGCCAAAGTCGTGTTCTACCAAACCAAAGTTTGATAAGCTTTATCTGATTCATCAGTTGATTTACGTATTAGACGAGCTAAAAATTTGCACCAACATATAATATCATTCCCTTTTCTATTTGTAGCCATAGCTTTTGATACACTACCAATCACTGATCCTTATTTTAAGAAAGCTTGACAACAACTTTCAACACATACCCAGTTTCCTTGAATAAATTGTCTTTTGACTTCCCACCCCGCCCAAAAATGTTCTCTTCTGCCCTAAATAAATTAGTTGGGCTCTTATCTTGTTTTCATTGGAAGTTTTATTTGAAGGTGTTGGAGTGCAAAAATATCAAGGGACCAGGAGAATTCTCAGGTTGGACTTGTATCCCGAGGGTGGCTCAACATGTACATGTTACGCCTTGGCATGGACAAGGTCCATGATGGTCACACCTGGGACACCTTCCTGAGACATCTCACCTAGGACACCTCCCTGGGACATCTCACTTGGATCGTCCCATCTTTCCTTGAGACTCTCGCCATGGGTCTCGACCGGAGTCCCATTGGGTCTTGATCGGGGTCTCGCCTTGGGTCTCACTTGAGATATTTTACCTTGAGTCTCGACTTGAGCCGTCTTGACTCATGACATTGCACCCTGCACCTCGGAAGGAGGTAGGCTCACCCCTGCACCTCCAAGAAAGTAGGTGCACCCTCGGGGTCTAGAGAAAAGCACACCCTGTGCCTAGTGCATGGAGGAGGGTGTTAGTGCATGGAGGAGTTTGTCGCCCGCGCTTAGTTGGTAGAATGGCCCTAACTTTGAACTCGGACCTCGTATTGAGTTGATTCTTTTAGCGGTGAAAATCTAAGACACATATCTACAACTTTTTAGTCAACAAAATCTTCCAAATTGGAGTGTAAGAAGGTCAAACTGAGTACGAAGTAGCATGTGCCTAGTTAGAGGTTCAGCAAGAGCCTATATTAGTAAATTGGCCACACCTTTTGACTCAAAGATTGAATTGAGATGATTCAAATTGCTGTGCAAATCTAAGACATAGAACTACAACTTTGTAGTTTACAACATCTTCAGGTTCGGAGTATAAGAGGGTCAAATGAGCATATCCTTTAACTCTAAGCACAACAGTTGCACCTTCAACCCGGGCAAGGTTGGCACACGTAGCATGCGCCTACCCAGGCGCATGTAGCATAGGCCTGGTTATGTTTCATAGAGGTATGAAATGCTTCAGATTCTGGTTGGACTTGTCAAATTATAGGATCCAGGCGAGACAGAGTAGACTTCATGCGCCTTAAGGAAGGCTGAGACGTGCTTGGAGGAAGGCTGAGATGTGCTTGGAGGAGACCTCCCATGCACCTGGGTAGGTGCACTTCCTATACGCCTGGGTAGGCGTACTTCCTATGCACCTGGGTAGGAGCACTTCACATATGCCTGGGTAGGCGTACTTCCCAAGTGCCTGGGTAGGCGCACCCTGTAAGGGTGCTTGCTCGCATTTGGCTAGGCGCACCTTCGTTTCGAGGTTGGGTGTCTCGGATGTAATTTTCTCGAGTATTTCCCGAATAAGATCAAATTTTCCCGACACGGATTTGTGAATTGGGTTTATTCCTATTTAGGCCGGGATTTCTTGCTTGGTACGGCCTAATAGCACTTGATCGAGAATCAAATATTTTTGTTTTGAAAGTTGGCTTATGCTAGGCCGGGAAGATCTCTTTACATTAGGAACGATCATGGCTTACAGCAGACTTCTCGGGAGTGGATCTTGGAGATTTTCCTAGTTTGAGCCAGGGTCTTCCTGGATGGTGGTTTGGCTGATTTGGAAGTGATTTGCTTGCTCAGGACGGGATTTCTTACCTTGGAACGTCGGCTTAGATTTTCCTACTCTAGGCTGAATTGGAAACGGTCTAACGGAGTTTTCTTATTCTTAAGGACGAAATGAGAATGGGACTCCATATAAAAGGAGGGCTTAGGCGAAGGAGAAGAGATCCACAATACAACAACAACTATCTTTATTCTTTATCTTTTTCTTAGCTTAGCCCGTAGCTCGTAGTTCATTTTTTCCCTTTCCATTAGGCCGACCTTGGGATGACAATTTTGGATCCATCTCGGGAAGTCTTTCGTTCTTGCACCCTTTTTCTCCATAATTTGATAGGGGTAAATTTAGCAATTAATCTTCCGATCATATGCAAATAATATAGTGATGTCCGCAAAATTGTGAACAATTATATGCACAAGCCAATAGTATAGTGGAAAGTAAGGTTCTTAGAACTGAGGGTTGAACACGAAATCAATGCAAATAATTATGTGAAGCGAGAGAATTAAAAGATTGTAAAGATCGTAAAGTAAATAAAACTAGATCGAAAACGCAAATAAAAGACGAGTTGTAAATCAATGGAGATAAACGAGCACGATACCCTTATGGACTACCCATCTATGTTGAGACTATGGTTTTTATGAAGTTCTAACTAGTACTCGGAGTGTTCTAATGCATCTCCCTAACGCTTCCGCTCATTAGGATGACAAAACTAAGCTAGAGTAGTTCATGATTACTAATCAACGCTTCCGCTCATTAATTAGATCAAGAACTAAACTAAACTCAATTATGAAGTTAACTCCTATCGGGTTATCCCTTAGTATCAAGATTCCTCATTAATACTTTAACACATGCCAATTGACTCTTCCGTTGATTCTAATGCCTTCCGGTCCATTATTATCAACTAAATATCATAATCTAAGTGATCAAGTTAGATTAAGCATTAAGATCATCAATTGACAACTACTACGAAAGATAATCAAACCATAGCTAACATAGACGAGTAATCACATAATTAGGGCATCGCACTCATAAGAGAACTACTCGCTAAACATGTTAACAGAGCTCGATAGATTAATGAAGAGCATAATAGCAATTAACATAAAAGATAGAGGAAGAGAAAGCTTAGTCGTGATGATCAAGCTTTGCCAATCCTTTCCCTGTGCTAACTGAAATCGTCCCTTTATTAAGCTTTAAAGGCTATTCTCAATTCTCCAAGTAGTAACGTCCCCAAAAACGTAAGAGACTAAGGCCTATATATAGCCAAAAGTCTAACACAAAAAATAGGAAAACCTAGAGGAGGTTTAACCTAAACTAGAAGTTTTACTAGCCAAGTAATAATATAATTATGGTCCTAAAAATAAGAGGCCAAGAGTCGAATACTTTTTAAACGAGTCGAATTTCCAACTAAATACGACGTCCGAAATAAGCTAACATCGGGCAACTTGCGGCCGCTAGTTGACTTGCGGCCGCTAGTTGCGTCTTCAATCAATATTCTGTTTCCCCTCACTAGCGGCCGCTAGTTGCACAGCTTTCCGCTCTATCTGCTTCGTTATATCTTCGTATTTTGCAGTTTTGACCCTCTTCCACTTCGAATTTGGATTCGACTATAAAAGATGAAATATAGATATTTCTTCAAGCTTTCCAACGGTGTATTTGATATAATCGGATACTCGAGCAGAAAGTTATGGCTCTTGCAATATGGTCTCTCGAAATCACCCCTCCAACGACCTTCATTGAGCCCCAATTTCCTACAAAATATGACAATGGGTAGAAATCCATTCCCGAACATAAACATACTAAAACGATCATAAGACATGATATGACATGATAAAAATAACTTAAATTATGACTAA
Source organism: Hypericum androsaemum (assembly GCA_963995505.1). NCBI lineage: Eukaryota > Viridiplantae > Streptophyta > Magnoliopsida > Malpighiales > Hypericaceae > Hypericum > Hypericum androsaemum. The sequence goes on from OZ023191.1 coordinate 4,802,636, forward strand.
ATACGTACGAAACATATGACAAATCATGAGCGTTTACACACTCATCACACCCCCACACTTATTTTCTTGCTTGTCCTCAAGTAAGGCGCATCAAACACATACCCAAACTTTCAAACTCTTATTAAAACACCACCCCACAACCAAGTAGTTCACTTACCTGAGCATAAGGAGTAAGAACGTGTAGACACCGCATCCTTGATGGTTTAACCCAGTTTTTGCACTTAGTAGATTACACTAGAAGGTTGACCACTCAGAGGTTCAGAAATTTAAGCTCACATATATGAGTAGTCAACTACCTATCACTCGCGTACACGTCCGGGATCTCAAAGTTTCATACGTCTCACTCAGTGGTGCCTCGATAAATGTGGGGCTCATGATCAAGGGGACTTTTCATTGGGTTGTAATGGGGTTCAGGTCAGGTGAGGATAATATATGTGGGAGGTAGCTAAACCACCCAGCCGAGGAGCTCACAAAAATGTTCTAGCTCTCGTCTACTCTAAATACCTCACACTTTATCTAATACGCACTCATCCCAAGATTACACCCAAATCCTATTGACCACTTAGCTCGAGCCGTGCCATTTATTCACTTTCCAACCTCTTTCCAAACTTTTCACTTTTCATCATTAAACATTTGTTCCATTTCCAACTTTCACATTCCCTTTTCATCACTTTTTCACTTTTTCTTCTTCTTTTCCTTCACTTCTCTTTTTTTTTCCTTTTTTCTTTTTTCTTCTTTTTTCTTTTCACTTTTCACAACCTTCCTCAATCACATGAAATTCATCACATTGCACATCAAAGGCAACTGGTCTCGGCTTCTTTGTCGGCCTCAATTCTACCCACTACCCCCATTGTTTATTCCCGAGCTATTCTATCAAATGAACCCTTATAATTATACCCCAAAGATTAAGACCTAATGCATCCTCGGACCAAAGTGATCAAAGGTGGGTAAGATTGTGGATATAGGGCTTACATATTGGCTTACATATAATATTTCAAAGAAAAAGTTCAAGCTCAACGGGTTTAAACAAAGGATATAAAGGGTTTTCGGCTCTAAGGCTCTAGGCTCAATATCAAAGATGGCCCCCGTCCTGTCACTTACACCCACACCACCAAAATGGTACCAAGTGATGGCATAAAACCCGATGACCGGAGCAATGTAGGCACCTCATGCTATACAAAGATGGTTGTCTCCTCCTTCGGCTCTAAAATCTCACAAGATCACTCATCAATGCTGCTAGTATAATCTACCAAGTGCAACCACTAACCTAAACAACCAAGGGTGTTGTTCCTACACGTCTCTACTCATCGTACTCAAACTTGATTCCTAACAAGGTATGAGGTTTAACTTCTAACAAAAGTTCAAAAATTCAGGGGGAAATTCATCATTTGCTTTAAATACACCACTTCAATCACAAACACAATCCTAAATCCAGGTCTAAACTCGATCACATATGCCAAACCAAAACGAAACCGCACGTTGACCCCCCCACACTTATTGAACACATTGTCCTCAATGTAGGGCCAAGACACCAACAACATCACACACATGAACGAGAACATCACGAGGCATAAAATAGACATATAACATAAAGGAACAGAGGAAAGGACTGGTACTGCCTTGTCAATTGATAGGAGGCGGCGGGGAAGGTTGGTGGTGTTTCGCTCTAATTGCCTTTGTGCAACAAAGTTTATGTATGGACTGGCGAGCTCCGTTGAAATCTAGTTTGCTCTTATCTAAACCTCCTGCTGGGACCATTAAAATACTAAATCAAAATAACGTTACTAAAGCAAATACAAAAATAAAGAAAACTTAAATACTAAACGTGCTAATTTAGAGTCGTTAGCTTGACTTTGTTACTCCCTGTGGCACTATGGTGGACGAAGGCGCTTATCGGTTACTTGGAACTCTATTTCATCTAGGCCGACGCGAAGAAGTAGCTTGCCATTGTGAACATCTACCATTGCATGACAAGTGTTGAGGAATGGACGTCCTAGAATTAGTGGACAACTTGCATCTACAATGTAGTCCAGCACTACAAAGTCTACGGGTATAAGAGACTTGTCGACTTTGATATGCACATCTTCCACAATTCCATGTGGTTTCTTCTTAGTGTGATCTGCAAGCTCTATCATCATAGATGTAGGTTTGATATCTCCTAAATTGAGTTTCCTGAAAGTAGCCAAAGGCATAAGATTAATATTGGCACCCAAATCACATAAACAATGTGGAAACTGAACACTATCAATAGTGCAAGGAATCGTAAAACTCCCTGGATCTTTTAGTTTTGGCGGTATGTCATTTTCTACCAAAGGGGACGTCTTGCCATCATTCTGTCTCTTCTTCCTTGCAATGATTTCCTTCAGAAACTCTGCATATTGTGGCCTTGTATCTAACATCTCCAAGAAAGAGACATGGGTTTGAATTTTTTCCATTGTCTCTATGAATTCAAGGGCCTTCTCATCGATCACTACTGCTTTCTTGACTTGTTGAGGTGATGGTGGAGGAACATAAGAATCCTTTTTTGCACTGATATAGGCTGGTTGCTCCTTCTTCTCAGTAACTACCTCATCCTCTATGGCTGACTTGATTGGTTCGGCACATTCTTTTGAAGAGAATTTGTTCTCAAGTGGTGGCTTTCTCCAGAGTTTTTGCAGGAATGGAGGTGTAGGGACATAAGGTGGTGGAGGAATATACGATTCATCATCCTCGTCCATATTCCTCACTGTGATGGCCATCACCTGTCCTCGCAGGTTCGACTCGGTGTCGCTGGGTAGAGCACCCATTTCCCTTTGAGTGTTTGCTGCAGCCAAATTTCTGAGTTCGATCTCCATCTTCTTGAGTTGCGTGGCTTGCCCCTTTAGGTATGTCTCAAACTCTTGTTGATGTGCTTCACAATGATCCATCCGCTGCACAGTAATACTTTGTTGTTGGACAGACTGCTGGACCACTCCTACCAATTGATCGATCTTGTCACCCATTTCTTTGACTTGATCCGCTAAATATGGCTTCCTGAGTTCTTACTGAGTACCATTATTGTTTGCCTGCTGACCAAATCGAGAGAAGTTTGGATGAGCATTAGGTTGCCTTGAGTAACCCAAACCTGGTGGTTGTCTATCAGCGATAGCCTGAGCCTCCACCAGCTGAGGACAGTAATCGGTATGATGTGATTCTTTGCAAATTTTACATGTATCTTGTACTGCAGCTGCCTTTTCCTTGGCCTTGGTCAATTCTTCAAGTCTTTTGGTAAGTGCCTCAACTTTAGCTTCAAGCTTCATATTGGCATCCACTTCAAGTATCCCACGAGTGGCTTCCTTACGGGGTTGCCTGGCACGTTCTTTTGGCCACATACCATTGACTTCAGCCATTTCCTCCATTAAGCGAGCAGCTTCATCAGCAGTCTTTCTCAGGAACACTCCTTAAGATGAGGCATCAATGTGATCAGGGGATGGGCCATCTAACCCATTGTAAAAGATCTTCATGAGGTTATCCAGAGTTATGCCATGTTGAGGGAAGGAGCTTTGGAGATCGGTGAACCGCTCCCAAGCCTCATAGATGCTTTCCCCATCAGCTTGTATGAAAGTATTTATGTCACGCAAAAGCTTGGCTGACTTGGCCATTGAGAAGAACTTTCGAAGAAAAGCATGGGTCAAATCATTCCAACTCTGAATTGTCTCTCCTTTCAGCTTATTGTACCAAGTGCGAGCTCGGTCCTTCAGAGAAAAGTGGAAGAGACGCAGCTTCAAGACATCATCATTGACCCCTTGGAACTTCATGATGTTGCAGATGTCCTCAAATCGGGAGAGATGGTCTTGAGGATCTTCGCTTGGCCAGCCGCCAAATTGGACCGAGTTTTGCAGTAGTCTGACAATTGCTGCTGGAATCTGGAAAGAGTGGGGACCTACAGGTGGTTGTTGTAAACCATTAGGATTCCCGTTCCAGGTTGGAACAGATGATTCCAGTAACGTCCTTCTGCGTGGCGCGTCTCCTACAGCTTGGAGCACTCCATCTTCCTGATTTTGTGCCATTGATCTCGCTTGGTCCCTCTTTTCACGCCTAATTACCCTTTCGAGTACTCCGATGTCAACCTCAAGCACAGTGTCTATGTCAAGGTCTAGTCCTTCACTCCGGGTTCTTGGCATGCACTAGAGAATCCTGAAAAAGAAATCACACGAAATCAGCAAGTTTGCCACACAAAACCAATTGCTATTGAGTTGATGTCCTAAAATCGCAGTTCCGTGTCGACGGCGCCAATTTGATGTCCGCAAAATTGTGAATAATTATACGCACAAGCAAATAGTATAGTGAAAAGTAAGGTTCTTAGAACTGAGGGTTGAACACGAAATCAATGCAAATAATTATGTGAAGCGAGAGAATTAAAAGATTGTAAAGATCGTAAAGTAAATAAAACTAGATCGAAAACGCAAATAAAAGACGAGTTGTAAATCAATGGAGATAAACGAGCACGATACCCTTATGGACTACCCATCTATGTTGAGACTATAGTTTTTATGAAGTTCTAACTAGTACTCGGAGTGTTCTAATGCATCTCCCTAACGCTTCTGCTCATTAGGATGACAAAACTAAGTTAGAGTAGTTCATGATTACTAATCAATGCTTCCGCTCATTAATTAGACCAAGAACTAAACTAAACTCAATTATGAAGTTAACTCCTATCGGGTTATCCCTTAGTATCAAGATTCCTCATTAATACTTTAAGACATGCCAATTGACTCTTCCGTTGATTCTAATGCCTTCCGATCCATTATTATCAACTAAATATCATAATCTAAGTGATCAAGTTATATTAAGCATTAAGATCATCAATTGACAACTACTATGAAAGATAATCAAACCATAGCTAACATAGACGAGTAATCACATAATTAGGGCATCGTACTCATAAGAGAACTACTTGCTAAGCATGTTAACAGAGCTCGATAGATTAATGAAGAGCATAATAGCAATTAACATAAAAGATAGAGGAAGAGAAAGCTTAGTTGTGATGATCAAGCTTTGCCAATCCTTTCCCCATGCTAACTGAAATCGTCCCTTTATTAAGCTCTAAAGGCTGTTCTCAATTCTCCAAGTAGTAACGTCCCCAAAAACGTAAGAGACTAAGGCCTATATATAGCCAAAAGTCTAACACGAAAAATAGAAAAACCTAGAGGAGGTTTAACCTAAACTAGAAGTCTTACTAGCCAAGTAATAATATAATTATGGTCCTAAAAATAAGAGGCCAAGAGTCGAATGCTTCTTAAACGAGTCGAATTTCCAACTAAATACGACGTCCGAAATAAGCTGACATCGGGCAACTTGCGGCCGCTAGTTGACTTGCGGCCGCTAGTTGCGTCTTCAATCAACATTCTATTTCCCCTCACTAGCGGCCGCTAGTTGCCCAGCTTTCCGCTCTATCTGGTTCGTTATATCTTCGTATTTTGCAGTTTTGACCCTCTTCCACTTCGAATTTGGCTTTGACTATAAAAGATGAAATATAGATCTCTCTTCAAACTTTCCAACGGTGTCTCATTTGATACAATCAGATATTCGAGAAGAAAGTTATGGCTCTTGAAATATGGTCTCTCGAAATCACCCCTCCAACGACCTTCATTGAGCCACAATTTCCTACAAAATATGACAATGGGTAGAAATCCATTCCCGAACATAAACATACTAAAACGATCATAAGACATGACATGATATGATAAAAATAACTTAAATTATGACTAAATACGTACGAAACATATGACAAATCATGAGCGTTTACACACTCATCATATATTAGTAAGTAGGTTCGAACTGAGGGATTGGCACGACAATCAATGCAAAACATATTTACAAAGAGTACTAAATTGAGCAACTAGAACAAGTGAGTTGAGCAGAAATCAGAGAATCGAAAGAACACAAATAATAAATCATAACAAATACAATAATAATAAAATAGAACACGTTACCCTGACACATCGCTAGGTTCAATTATGGACTTCTCCTAGATCGGTATTCAGAGGTTTCTAAAGTACCAATAGCAATTTAAACGGGTGCAAAAGCATGAACCAAAATTACTATTAGAATATGGATAAACCCAAAGTGCGAGGCATCAATTCAAGTTTATCATTCATTAAGTTCAGTCCAATGAATCACTTAAAGCGAGTTTTCCTACAACCTACTATTAAGCATATTATTCGATCTTTTTGGCTTCTCTACTTTCATAGATCGGCTTGGGATCAAACCATCTTTCATGTTATCAACCATGAACCATTAACCTATCTCTAGGTTTCACTAGGGTGCGATGCATAAACCTAAATGAAAGTTTAGGATAAGCCTACTTCAATCTCAACAACAGTGAAAGAAAGGGAAGCATTAAGCATTCCAAACAATAACCATTTCTATGATCAATCCATAATCTCACCCATCAACGTGCCTTACGGGCACCGTACTCAAAGGAATCTACTCCCTACTCATATAAATCATACTCAACATAATCATAGTATTGATAATAAAAAGTAAAAAAGGAGAGGGTAGGAAAAAAGTCACTAATGACGGAAGTCTCACGAATACTGGAATAGCGATCAATCCCAAACAACGTAGCAACTAGGAAAAAGTGTAGAGAAAGGTATATGGAAAGTCTATCTAACCCTAGAACTAGGTGGGTATATATAGAAACCTGAAATGTCAAAAATCCTAGTTCTAGATCCTTCTATTTTCTTATGCAGAAATATCTTTGGCGACACCTTCAGCATAGCTAATAGGCTATTGGCGTGCGCTAACTCGCCAAATCATAAAATTAGGCGTACGCCTACTATGGTCAGCGTACGCTGATTAGTGCGATTGGCCTTAGTCCACTCCTGTAAAAAAAATTGCCAACCGAATTTTATTAAATGGTGATGAAAATTACGACAATATTAAAATACGAAAACACAAAAACATAAAATATGCTAATTTAAAGTCATTAGCTTGACTTATACTCCCTAAGATTTTTAATTTGGAATGGTGAGGCAGAGGGTGGGTTCTACCTCGACCTCTTCATTGAGATCATTGTCTTCGGTACGAATTGCATGGACCATGTGATATTCCACGACATCGTTCGTGACATGTATTTTGAGCTTTCCATTGTGGACGTCTATTATTGCCCGGCTCGTGTTTAGGAATAGCCTACCAAGCAGTAAGGGACAGCTCACAGTGGCTTCGTAATCAAGTACCACAAAATCTGTAGGAATAACAAATTTATCAATTTGAACCATCACATCTTCAATGATTCAGTGCGATTGCTTCACTGATTGATCGACCAACTGTAAGACTAGGTTGGATGGCTTTAACTCTCCCAAATTCAATTCCCTAAAAATAGATAGTGACATCAAATTAATAATGGCATCGAGATCACAAAGACAATGTTCAAAATTATAATTTCCAATAACAATGCTTTTAGCTTGGCCAGAACGTCCTTTGAGATGAGTGAGCTACAATTGGTGGTTACTGGCATTACTTTTCCTTGCTTCCAGTTGCACTTTTTGTTAATTATCTCCTTGAGAAATTTCGCATACTAGGGCATTTGGTCAAACATCTCCAGAAAAGGTACGGTAATTTCGATGTCCTTCATCTTCTCAACCAAACTCAAGAATTTTTTGTCAAGAGCAGCTTGCTTTTTTGCCTTCTGAGGAAAAGGTAGGTGTGCTCACATCAGTGGGGGAATGTATGGTATTTCTATCACGTCTTCCCCTTCTTGTGCATCTACTTGTGTAGCAACTTTTTCCCTAGTGGACTTTGGAGGTTCCTGCAGGGGTTTACCATTTCGAAGAGCCACTACTTTGATCTCCCCTCTCGGATTGACTTGGGTGTTGCTTGGAAGTGAACTGATAGTGCGTTGAGAATAGGGATTTGCCCAATGCCTGAATTCCACCTCCATCTTCTTCGGTTGAGTTGATTGACCTTTGATTACTGTCTCCATCTCCTGTTGTCTTGCCACGAAATGATTCATCCTTTCCACAGCTTGGTTTTGTACAGCAATAGATTGGTTTACAGCTTGCACTAGCTGATCCACTTTTCCTTCCAATATTTACCTTGTCAACCAAAACTTTCCTCAAAAATTGACCTTGGCATCCTTGTTGTTGTTGAACACCCCTGTTCGAGTTCGCCTTGCCCTATGAAAAATTTGGATTGGTGAGTGCGGTATTCTTCTGTTGGGGGAAGTTAAAAGCTATAACTTCATATTCTTTCATCATAGGGCAATCAATGGTGTCATGATCTTCTTCACAAATCTCACATGTCTCTTGCACTATTGCCACTTTTGCTTTTGCTTTAGTCATATCATCCAGCCTTTTAGTGAGGGCTGCTATTCGAGCTTGCAACTTGGTTTGAGCATCAACTTCTATCATTCCCCTGACAGTCTCTTTTTGTGGCAGTCTTCATTCACTTGGTCACATTCTACTAACTTCAGCCAACTCTTCCATCAATTGAATGGTTTCTTTTGGAGTTTTTCTGAGGAGGCATCTATTAGCTGTAGCATCAATAACTGAAATCGAAGAGAGTTTCAGTCCATTGTAGAAATTTTTTAGCAGATTTTGAGGAGGAATGCCATGTTCAGGGAATGAATGATGCATGTCTCAAAATCTTTCCCAGCTTTCATATACCGATTCTCCATCTTGCTGTTGAAATAAATTGATCTCCCGTAAGAGCTTAGATGCCTTGGCCATCGAGAAATTTTTTCTGAGAAAAGTCTGAGCAAATGCTTGCTAAGTAGTGATGTTATTTCCTTGCAGCTTCTTGTACCATGCTAGAGCACGATTGCTTAGTGTGAATCAGAATAGTAGTAGCTTTAGAGCATCAGGGGTCACATCTCTATACTGCATAGTGCTATAAATATCTTCAATTACGACAGACCTTCTTCAGGGTCTTCGTATGGTAGTCCAGTGAATTGAACTAAATTCTTCAACAGGTTGATGAGTAAGGCCTTAGCTTTGAAGTTGTTAGCACCGATTGCTGGCTGGTGCACACCGCACGGGTTACCATTCCAAGTTGGAATGGCCGAGTCAAGAATGGTTCACCTAGGGTGCGCATTGCCCAGCTCCATGAGGGCGTTTGGAATCTCATCTTCCTAGTTGTTGGCCATGTCTCTCTCTCTTCTAGCAGCTTATTGTCGGGTATGCCTATTTGTCCTTTTAATATCTCGAATGTCAGTTTCGATGGCCGAGTCGATGTCAGGCTCAGAACCAGTACTTCTCGTTCTAGGCATACACCAAAACTACCTAAAAAGAAAAATGCAAAAAATTAAGAAACGAGAACCACAAATCGAAAAGCTAAAAATTCTTATGCCTAAAATCGCAGTCCACATCGATGGCGCCAATTTGATAGGGGTAAATTTAGTGATTAATCTACATATCCTATGCAAATAATAAAGTAGTAAGTAGGTTCGAACTGAGGGATTGACACCAGAATTAATGCAAAATAGGTTCGCAATGAGTACTAAATTGAGCAACGAGAACAAGTGGATTGAGCGAAAATCAGAGAATTGGAAGAACACAAATAATAAATCACGACAAATATAACAATAATAAAATAGAGCACGTTACCCTGACACATCGCTAGGTTCAATTATGGACTTCTCATAGATCGGTATTCAGTGGTTTCTAAAGTACCAATAGCAATTTAAATGGGTGCGAATGCATCAACCAAAACCACTATTTGAATATGGATAACCCAAAGTGCGAGGCATCAATTCAAATTCACCATTCATTAAGTTCACTCCAATGAATCACCTAAAGTGATTTTTCCTACACCCAACTATTAAGCATATTATTCGATATTTTTGGCTTCTCTACTTTCATAGATCTGCTAGGGATCAAACCATCTTTGATGTTATCAATCATGAACTACTAACCTATATCTAGGACTAGGGTATGATGCATCAACCTAAATGAAAGTCTAGGATAAGCCTACTTCAATCTCAACAATAGTGAAAGAAAGGTAAGCATTAAGCATTCTAAACAATAACTATTTCTACGATCAATCCATAATCTCACCCATCAACGTGCCTTACAGACACCGTACTCATGACAATCATAGTCAACATAATCATAGTATTGATAATAATAAGTATAAAAGGAGAGGGTAGGAAAGAAGTCACCAATGATGAAAGTCTCACGATTACTGGAATAACGATCAATCCCAAACAACGCAGCAACTGGGAAAAAGTGTAGAGAAATGTATCTGGAAAGTCTATCTAACCCTAGAACTAGGTGGGTATATATATAAACCCAAAATTTCAAAAATCCTAGTTCTATATTCTTCTATTTTCTTTGGCAGAAATGTCTCTAGCGGTACCTTCAGCGTACGCTAATAGGCATCAGCGTACGCTAATAGGCATCAGCGTACGCCAAGACTGGTGCACGTACGCTGTGAAACTAAAATCATAGAATCCAGCGTACGCTAAGGCTGATACGCGTATGCCAACTACTACCTATCTCCGGCCTTTGACCACTTCGCCTCTGACTCCTTTGCTCCACGCTGGAATGCATTCTCGAACTTTGGCAACCTACGAGATAAAACAATGTGTAAACGTCCACTCTCACGACTCAACTATAAGCAGACATGATAACATAACGACAAAATAGACTCAAAATAATATAAATAGTATATCAAATAATGATGCGGATTGACATGCATCAGGTACCCGCTGACCCACATGGAAAGTTGATTCGCAAGTGGGTACCTAAGATGAGAAGCAAAATCTACCTAAAAAGATATCACCCTCGGAAGGAAAAAGGCGACCATAAGAGCAAAGAGGTCTCAGTCGATCCTGACAATGGGTACATCAAGTTTGCGGATTTTCCAAATGGGCTAGCACTCAACATGGTACCGACTAGCCATAGGCCAGAGCCTGATCAACAAAGCCACTGCAAGGGTGACATGATGGAAGAGGACCTTGCTGACCCTCAAGTAGGAGAGAGGTCCTTTCCCATATCTATTGTGGAAGATCTCAACAGTAGTTTTGCCATCGCGGGACCAACCCAAAATGGATGCGAGCATCTAAAGTCTAGCACGGCTCATATCATCAGGGAGCCGGTCAAGTGAGTCTTCATGGATAAAGAGATTATTGTGAATGTCTTTCTTCGATCACATATCAGAGAGTTTAACAAGGGAAAGGAGGAGGTCACCTAGACCAACTTGATTATGACCAACCTTGATGGAAAAGGAACTCGCCCTTTTGGGGTACTGGTTACTGAAGTAAGCAATAGAGAGGCTATATCCTTTGTTATTGATGCTGGAACTACCTATAATTGCATTTTGGAGGTTGCCCGGTATGCGAGCTCGCTCAGGCATAAGGCTCACTCAGCCGGACGATCAATCAGTGCTACACCCAGGGGGCAAGCCCTTTGCCTTACTTACAAGGAGTAAGGTCATATGCAAGGTGACAATGCAAATTGAGGTCAATGCCTTGTCATTGTACGAGTCGGTCGGGACTTATTTGAGGATAATGGCCTGGACCTCCTGGAGCTGCCAAAGTTTAGTGATTATTATCTTACCCTGGGTCAGTTATACAATGCCAAGGCTGAGCTGATGGATTCTTTGCGTAGAGATACATCAAGCCCACCGAGTCCAGAAGGTCTAGTGAGGACCATATCAACGTTTCTTGCCTAGTCGTACCGAAGCATTAACATGTTGGGGGCATTATTTGAGTGCAAAAATATCAAGGTACCTGAAGAATTCTCGGGTTGGACTTGTACCCCAAGGGTGGCTCAGCATGTACATGTTATTCCTTGGCATGGACAAGGTCCATGATGGTCTCACCTGGGACACCTTCTTGGGACGTCTCACCTAGGACACCTCCCTGAGATATCTCACTTAGGTCATCCCATCTTTCATTGAGACATCTCACCGTGGGTCTCGACCAGAGTCTCACATTGGGTCTCGATCGGGGTCTTGCCTCGGGTCTTACTTGAGATATTTCACCTTGAGTCTCGACTTAAGTCGTCTTGACTCAGGATGTTGTATTGTGCACCCTGGATGAAGGTAGGCTCACGGCTGTACCTCGAAGGAAGGAGGTGTACCCTCGGGGCTTAGAGGTAAGCGCACGCTGCGCCTAGTGAATGGAGGAGGGTGTTAGTCCAGGAGGAGTTTGTCACCTGTTCTTAGTTGTTAGAATAGCCTAACTTTGAACGTGGACATCGGATTGAGTGGATTCTTTTGGAATTGGAAAGCTAAGATACATACCTACAATTTTATAGTTTATGAGATCTTCCAAATCAGAGCTTAAGAAGGTCAAAAGTGAGTACGAAGCAGCATGCGCCTAGTTGGATGTTCTGCATCAGCCTAGTTTAGTAAATCGGAAACATCATTTGACTCGAAGATCGGATTGAGATGATTCAAATTTCTATGTAAATCCAAGAATAGACCTACAACTTTGTAGTTTACAACAGCTTTAGATTCGTAGTACAAGAGGGTCAAATGAGTACATCTTTCAATCCGAGCACAACAGGTACACCTTACAACCCAGGCAAGGTAGGCGCATGTAGCATGCGCCTACCCATGTGCACGTAGCATGGGCCTGGTAGGGTTTCATGGAGGTACGAAATGCTTCAGATTTGGGTTAGACTTATCTTGGTAAGGGACCCGGGCGAGACGGAGTAGACTTCATGCACCTGGGTAGGCGCACCTCGTAGGATGGATCGGCTTTGGAGGGTGCCCGTCCGGGAAATGCTTGGAGGAAGGCCAGGGCATGCTTGGAGAACGGCCGAGATGTGCTTAGAGGAAATCTCTCATGCACCTGGGTAGGCGCACCCCGTAAGGGTGCTTGCTCGCATTTGCTAGGTGCACCTTGGTTTAGGGGTTGGGTGTGTCAGATGGAATTTTCTCGAGCGTTTCCTGAATAAGATCAAATTTTTTCAACATGGATTTGTGAATTGGGTTTATTCTTATTTAGGCTGGGATTGCTTGCTTGGTATGGCCTAATAGCACTGATCGAGAATCAAATTTTTTTTTTGAAAGTCGGCTTATGCTAGGCTGGAAAATCTCTCTACATTAGGAACGATCATGGCTTGGAGCGGACTTCTAGGGAGTGGATCTTGGAGATTTTTCTAGTTTGAGCCAGGGTCTTCCTTGAGGGCGGTCTGGATTTTTCTACTCTAGCCCGAGCTAATTTGGAAGTGATTTGCTTGCTTGGTACGGAATTTCTTGCCTTGGAAGGCCGGCTTGGATTTTCCTACTCTAGGCCAGGTTGAATTGGAAACGGTCTAAAGGAGTTTTCCTATTCTTAAGGACGAAGCTGGGACGGGACTCCCTACAAAAAGAGGGCTTGGGCGAAGGAGAAGAGATCCACAACACAACAACAACTATCTTTACTCTTTATCTTTTTTTTAGCTTAGCCCGTAGCTCGTAGTTTTTTTTTGTCCTCTCTGTTAGACCGACCACTCCAAATCCGTCTCGAGAAATTTTTCGTTCTGTTATCGTTTTTTCCCACAACAGAAGGGAAGCTAAGCCTGTGTGGCCACTACTAGTTTACCATAACAAGTGTTGGGGGAACCTCTCTTCTTTGGCAAAAGACGTCCGAAACAAAAAAAAAACTCACCAACCAGATTCTGGTTTCTTTCTATGTCCGAAAGGCACACCTTCTATGAACTTCAACTTATGTGGGCCCACACTAATTAGTTGATGATTCGATATGTGCATATGTAGTAGACTTTAATTAGTTGATCATTCTTCTACCCCAAAAAAAAATTTAGTTGATCATTCGAGTATGTGTGTCTATTTGGCTAGTACATTCATTACCGAAGTTTAGCTCCTTTTTGTATAACAATTTTCCGCCGAGTTGTAAAATTTCGAGTACGTTTAATCCAAAAAGGGAAGAGTTTTTTTCTTTTGGTTATTAAGTGTAGTAGAGTTGGATTACAAAACAGTGGAAGCTTTTACATATGGAAATTCCTGCACTAATAAGTTATTTCTCAATAGATGTTGAATGAGTGTAAACCACAAATTTTTTTAAATATTTTTTTACAAGTATAACTTGGTATCCATAACTATTATAATTTTACCATGTATCAATTTTATGGCGCGTCTTATGATATTTTTTTATAAATTTTATTGAAAGATCGATAGTTCAAAATTGTTATAACACAGAGAAGCCAAATTACTCGTAAAGTAGTTGTAATTGAACTCAAAATGAATGCATTCTCCACTAAATTGAGTGAACCGTAAGTAAATTGGTTGTATTTTAAATCCACTCACTTTGTATATACATTTTAGGGAAATCGCACTCATTTGATTGCTTTAAGTGAGAATGCTACTTATGTTATTCTTTTACTTTACAACTTGAGATACCATTCATGGTATATTTTTCCATTCATGGTATATTTTTGCATTCTTTTGTGGCTTTTTTTTTTCTAGACATGATCATTCTCCTCAACATAATCAAAATATATTCCCCTTGGGTATTTTTTTTACAGAACTATAATATATCTTTATCTACTTACAAAAAATAATTGTGAATCCTATTTATAAAATTGCATGTTTATAAGTTGCACCGTGAATGACAAGCATGTGCCACAGAGAAAATTGTAGGAACATATTTTATATTTCATGTTGTTAATTTTAAATAATAATATTTTGATAACTTTTTATATGATATCGTATGGAAATTCAAATTGAATAAAATTATATTATTGTTCTCGTGTCATACCTCTTTAATTTTTCGCTAACATGCAAGCTTCAAACGGTGCAACTCAATTAGACGGCGAATTACTGTTCAGTGCAATCAATTCAAGAACTTGACATTGTTGGGATAAAAAGGACAACACAGATGATGGGTCAAGACTCAAAGAGATGATGATAAGGAGAACTAGAGTTAAAATCGTAAAGAGATACCTGACCTAGTTAGTGCGGCCTGTCACTTGCCGTATTGACCTAGCTAGGAAGGGTCATAAAGATTTTTTTCATATATGTTGTTCGGAAATAGATAGTAAAACACAAACAATATTTACGTGTATTGGAGTTTTATGAGAAAAGAAGTGTAATTTGTTGATAAAGATAATATAATCAAAACATAAATATTTTTTAACATATTTAAACAAAGGTATAATATATTGGATATGGAGCCTCATGATGGTTTAGGAGGTGATCAGATTGGGTTCAGAGCTCGAGGACATTTAGGGAATTCGATCAGATCAAGCGGAGTGGTCCTAGAGGACCCGGCGGCCGTCGGAGCCCGAAGACGCCTGTCGGGCTTCATATGCCTGGTGGCTGCCAACCTTTGCAAGGTGGAGCAACAAAAATCTGGGTTGGCGTGCTCAAGCCCTTTGGAGGCCGCCAACCAGACTCGAAAAAGTATTTTTCCATGGACCGAAATGTCCCTCCCGACCCAATAACTCTAGTAGGGTATGTGCCTCTATAAATACAAATATAAAGCCACATTTATTATAGTTCCATGAGAGTAGGTGGCTATATTTATTGTAAAAGAGCAAGTGAAGCTCCAAATAGTGAAAGTTAGTAAAAATCTTCCGTGACTTGGTACGCCCCCAGAAATAGACCTTCGTGTCGAACCGGGTAAACAAATCTATGTGTTTTTGTCTTATTTTCTTTTGTGTTTCGTGCTTCCGTGACTTTGGAGGCCCCGTGTTTTCCAACATAACATTCACTCATTCTTAAATGTACAACATCTTCGTCGCGCCTCATAGGTATAATCTTAGGATCCCTTGTTTTTCAAGTGTGGGATTGGTTCATTCGTGTCTCTCTCTAGCTAGAATGCTTACATAAACTGTTCATTGTCTGTGCACTTTCACTCTAATGACCCCTTCTCGCCCTCTAGGCTCAAGGGCGTCGCAGTCATAGTACAATTTGCTATAGAATGAAGTCGTCTATAGTTCTTCCAACTTCCCAATCTCACAATACGGTCTACAAGAACCCATATATAAAAAAGTTATATTTAGAAGATCAAATCATGGTTGTGTACCAGTTCAAAGATGCCAATCGTGTGGCGTGGAAATGTTGGACCATTTCCAAGGTCCTGCCTTGAGAATTAGGGCACATGCAATTAGGGACCGACACGTTCTATGGCTTTTATCTCTTTGGGGCTTCGCCTAGCTAGTCCCCCCCCCCCCCCCCCCCACAACAAAAAAGGAGGAAAAGTACACTTAAGTACTCAGTAGTTTCACATTTTTCAAATTAAGCCCATGTGGTTTAAAATTTTATTTTTAAGCTCTGTGGTTTTTTTTTGTTCGGACACGTCCCAGTCCGGGTAGTTACTCGACCATTTGGCCATCCACGTAAGTTCCACGTCGCCCTAAACGACATTGTTCGATGTCCTACATGGACAGCCCATTGTGTAAATCGTAAGCTACGTGGCGTGTGATAAATTACCAAATTAGTCTCAGAATTAAAATATATTAAAAAAATACCATCTTCTCTCTCTTTTCTTCTTACTTGACACCATCATCTTCATCTCACCACCATCAACCATGTAACCAAAGCAACTCACCTCTGGACCTCTCTCTCTATCTCTAGATATTTGGGTTTTGAATAAAAAATAAAAGGCATTGCCTTTGGTTTTAATATTTTCCCTCAACTTAGCTTTCCTTTTTCTTCCTTCTATGTAGCGATTCCATTACATTCCTTCTTTCATCTCTCTCTCTAAAACAAACTAAAGAGAATAAAGAAAGAGAAGAAGGGAAAAATCAAAGCATCTGAGACGCATTCTCTTCCCTCCCAAAGACACCGTTTAGCTACAACCAGGAGGGGAGTGTAGTTCAAGAAAGAGGGAGCAAAACACATTGTACTCGGCGACGCTGCGGGTGACGCCTGAGAGGGAATTCACAATGGAGAAGCACCTCCCGAACAGGGAAGTGGGTGCTGATGTGGGCCATCGGGAACTGGTGAAGGAGGCGGAGGATGAGGGAGGGAAAGCCGGCGAGAGGAAGCAAATGTTATCGGTGGTGCGGCTGCCGAGGATTTGTATATGGGAGAGCGACTGGGAGGAAGCGAATGTCATCGGCGACGTAGGGGGATGATGATCTCTAATGGGAGTGAGGATGCTGGGTTGAAGCAATTTAGGAAGGGGTCGTGTTGTTTTAATGGGGAGGCGAAAAAGCCTGGACCGACAATCTCCAAGGGTCGCAAGAACTACGAGCTCATGCTTAACTTGCAATTGGGGATCAGATAAAAAAAAGGAGATGTTGGTGTTTTGATGGAGGTAGGAGGAAGATGGTATTTTTTAAATATATTTTTAATATTTTGAGACTAATTTGATAATTTATCACACATCACGTCAGCAATGACTTACACAACGGGTTATCCACATAGGACGTCAAACGATGTCGTTTAGAGGGACGTAGAATCCACGTGGATGCCAAATGACCGGGCAGTTACCTGGGCTGTCCAGGACTGGGACGTGTCCTAGCAAAAAAAGACCACTGGGCTTAAAAACCAAATTTTAAACCACATGACCTTAATTTGAAAAATATAAAATTATAGGATATTTAAGTGTACTTTTCTAAAAAAAATAGTTGGGGATATGGTACCACCCTGTAGGGAACAAATGTTGTCATACCCTATGGCAGATAGGAGCTAGTCACTATAGCAATTGTCTTCGGGGCATTATTTTTAAAATATTCAAAAACTTACTAATTTAGGTTTGATCCGGCTATGTAGAAAGTAGGTGGTCTCAAGTACTTTTTTTTTAATCCCCTCAAAAGAAAAGTACTTTTTTTTAAAGGTAAAATTTTTACACCATAACAATGACAAAATTTGAACTCTGGATCTTCAAGATATTTACAACGCCTTGTACCGTTACACTATAAGTCTTTTGGCAACTACTATTATTCTATGTTGTGATTTTTTTTCTTTCTTATAAGCGACTCTTTCGATAATATACAATTTATAGTCGGTGTACGTAACGTTTTTTGAAACAAGTTAGACTATATATGATTGGTACTCCAATATCATTATTTTTGAAAGATTTTACAACCTACGTTTCGTACATTTTTCCAAAATATTGAATTGATTAACTTGTGCCAGGCAGCTAAGTAGATTAGACTATGTTTATGCTTTTCTTTTAAGTTCAACCACTTTCCAAACCGAAAAATGTACAGAATATGAATGCATGACAGCGGATGCAACATGTATATTTAAAATATACCTTTAACAATTCTCAACAAAAGTAATTCAAACCCTCTGCTAAAAATAAAGAGAAAATTATGCTCAGATTCCTGTAGTTTGGCCTCCTTCTTTCTCGGGTCTCTGCATTTCTAAAATCTATGCTAACGTTTCCCACGTTTGGTTTTAAAAACTTTAGGGTCCTTCGCTAACGTCATGAATTTTTTTTCCAGTTTGTTATAAAAATGAACAAAATGCCCTCAAACCAACCAAACTCATCAAATCCACTAAAACTTACCAACCTACGACCCAGTAAACAACAAAGAATTCTCAATTGAATGGTTCGACAATCGGGGATGAACCCTAATTTTCGTAATTGGGGATTTCCTCCTCAATTTTGATTCGACAACCAGGGAGCCACAATTCTCACAAGACAACGACTGAGACGTCCGATTCTCTCAAAGAGGTCTCGCCGGAGAACGAGCAATGAGCTCGAGGTTTAATTTCCAACAAACCCGACCTCCGCGGTGCCGATTTTTCCTTTCCTCCAACCTCTTTCTTTTGGGTTGTAGCGAATTGAAAAACTTAAGTTCAAAAATTTGAAATCTTTTTGCAAAGTGAAGTTTTCTAGAGGCGATGTCAGAACAGAATCGTTGCTGGGTTTGGAGGCGACGTCGGAGGTTGAATTTGCTTTGGAATTTTTTTTTTATTATGGTTTTCTGGGTTGGATTCTTGATATTCTTTAGGTAGAAGGATGAAAATGTTAAGCGGTCGAAGATGATAAATTTTTTTTTATTTAGAGGTATAAAAGTTATCTCCATGATAAAAAAAAGAAAAATGGGTGCTGACGTCAGCCAAGAATCCGAGAGTATCTAAAAATAAAAATTGGGAGACAACAACATGTATTTTGAAAAGTTAGGGACCAGGAAAAAAATTTGAACTACAAAGATGTCAGCGTATTTTTTCCAAAATTAAACAATAGAAAAAGAACAGAGAGAATACCACGGGTGGGGTTTTTTTTCCAAAGGGGGGTTAATTTCCCTGACAATTCCCTGAATGGGGTTGTCGGGGAATGATTTCTCTGTCTGGGGTTGAGCACAAAAACGCTCAAAATTGAGCGTTTTTGTGCTGCATGAAAACGCTCTAGTTTGGGCGTTTTTTGGTTCATAAGCCAAAATCAAAATTAGCTCATTCGAGCCGAGGTAAGCCGATTGAAAGGTGGAGCCAATAAAAAAATATCCAATAAAAAAAATACACAATGCTCTTGTTGGATATTGAACTCAGGACCTCCCATTTATTACAAGAGCATTCTAACCAACCGAGCTCAAGAACTTATTGACTTATTACTTTATAATAAATACTATATTACATAGATACGAAATCCGCCTAAGTACGTCTTTATGTAAAAAATAATATATACCTAAATACGTATTTATGTAACCTAAATAGGTATTTATGTAAATACATAATATATACGTAAATACATATTTATGTAAAAAATAATATACCTAAATACGTATTTATGTAAAAAATAATATATACCTAAATATGTATTTACATAAATACATAAATGTGTAATAAATAATATATTACATAAATACGTATTTACATAAATACATAAATGTGTAATAAATAATATATTATATAAATACCTATTTACATAAATACATAAATGTGTAATAAATAATATATTACATAAATGTGTGATAAATAATATATTAGATAAATACGTATTTACATAAATACATAAATGTTAATAAATAATATATTAGATAAATACGTATTTACATAAATACATAAATGTGTAATAAATAATATATTAGATAAATACGTATTTACATAAATATATTAATATTTAATAAATAATATATTAGATAAATACGTATTTACATAAATACATAAATGTTTAATAAATAATATATTAGATAAATATGTATTTACATAAATACATAAATGTTTAATAAATAATATATTAGATAAAGTCATATTTAGGTGGATTCTGTATCTATGTAATATAGTATTTATTATAAAGCAATAAGTTAATATGTTCTTGAGTTCGGTTGGTTAGAATGCTCTTGTAATAAATGGAAGGTCTTGTGTTCAATACCCAACAAGAGCATTGAGTATTTTTTTTATTGGATATTTTTTCCTTGGTTCCATCTTTCAATCGGCTCACCTCGGCTCGAATGAGCTAATTTGGTTTTGGCTGATGAACCAAAAAATGTCCAAACTAGAGCGTTTTTGGGCAAAACGCTCTATTTTGAGCGTTTTCATGCAGCACAAAAACGCTCAATTTTGAGCGTTTTTGTGCTCAACCCCAGACAGAGAAATCATTCCCCGACAACCCCATTCAGGGAATTGTCAGGAAAATTAACCCCCCTTTGGAAAAAAAACCCACGGGTGGCGTGTTCTCGTCATAATCATCATTGACGGTAGATGATTAAGAGATAGTCATCATTTTTTTTAATTATCTAATCGGGAAAGAACAAAATATAGGGATAATATATATCCAGCCGACTTGTCGTTTCACAAAAAAAACTCGTGGTTGTTTAATTCACAAAAAGTGGTCTCTAGCCGGCTAATTAATATTCAACATGTTTGATTGGAATTGTTCTTCTTTCCAAACCATTACAAAAGTGGAAAGAAAACGCATTAGATGCTCAAAATGTTACTGTCCAAGTGAGTGGGAGTTTGACATTCTTTGTTATCATTTATGCAAATGTTTGACCCATATCCTAGATTTTTATTCGGTGGATTGACTTTAATTGGGTCATATTACAAATGACGAAAAATGTAGGGCTCTTCCTACATAGATTTATTACATCTTCATTTTTAGGGTTGAAACTCGAACTCTACAAGTTAATTTACAACAATATTCAATCGATGTTCTCACATCATTTGGGTCATTGTTTCTAACGTTATTAATTGAATGACCAACTTTTTGGTTTAGACCATTTTGTATCTAGACGTAACTATTCCAACTAATCCAGGTTTCAGTTGGGTGGAACCTTTCAGAGGTAGCAAAGTTCTTCCAATAAGTATTTAACACCATTACTTTCTCAATGGCTCATCTTGGTTACATTAGAACAACGCTCTCAATGATTGATCAAAATATTTGTTGATAATTGCATGAACAACTAAGGATGGAATAATTGCATTGAAGCTGACCAGCCAATGGTAAAGCAGGGGCTGGCTAGGTTGGGCTGTGCAAGTGGAGTCCAAGAAGCTAATAACTCCATAAAGGAACACAAACACAAGGGACTACTAATCTCACAAGCTAAGCTCCAAGCAACCATCAGCAATATCGCTTTTCCTGGTGGGGTTTTTGCTCTGACTAATTAGGCAAAGCTTGGGGTTGGCTGGTTGATGATGATTACTAATAGGTGATAACCATGTTACCACTACGAGTTTGGTCAAAAAGAAAATGTTGGTCAATGGTCAGAGGTGAAAACTTAGAGCATTAAAACAACAGTAGGACATAAGAACAAGGTACAAGACCGGGACAGGGACAGGGACATGGACAGGGATACGTTGATCTCCAAAACGTCATATAGGAAATAAGTGGGCAAGGGAGAGATTACTATAGTACTACCACGCATTGGAATTTCTGTTTAATGCCACTTTCTATAGGCCGGGTCAGCACTATGTCTCCCTTCCTACAACGTAAAGACAATGCAGAATTTTTGCCTAATGGATAATATTCGAAAGACGACAATGTTAAATATTTATTAGAACAATTTTATTACTATATATTCCATTCGGTTTAAAATAAATTAGTCGGCTGACATGCGGATAACATGGTATAAATTTTTTTTCCTTCCTCTCAAAATTGGAGAGTATTTATTTGAACCCTTTGAGTGGGCTGGAACAATTGCTGGGCTTATGCTTCATTGTGATACATGTTCAATAGCCCAAGGAGGTTGCTAGTTCATTATTTTTAGTGCGTTTGTTAAACCTCAGGATAGTTGTGGAAAAATATATCATTAATGTGCTAGACTGCACTATCTCATCTAGTTGTTCGGTACATAATTTGGTAACTTTAGTAAAATGATAGAGATGCCAAACTTGAGCCCAAAAAAAAGGACTCGAGAAGACAGATAAAAAATTGAAAATAAGTCATGGAAGCAAAACATAAAATGTGATATCCTTTAGGCGATTTTAGTATTTAACACTATTAGTGTAATGTGCTCGTGCACAATTGGCATAACACTTTGATAGATTATAACGTTTTACGTATATAAAAAAAACATAAAATGACCATCATTGGACCACTTTTTTCAGGCCCCCAAATAAGATGCGAGAAGAATTTTGGAAATAGGCTGAAACAAATTTTAAAGTTGCCCAAGCCTTTTTTTGGTACCAAACATAGGATAGAGAAAAAAAAATTGTTCATTTTGAAGTAGCAAATACACCCTTGTGGTTGTAAAGGTATAGATTACTCCAAGAGAAAAAATTACACCATGAGTATCATAAGTATAGGTGGTGTGCATGTCCTAGAAAATTGGCCTTGGATAAAACTCCCAAAAATAACCAGAAAAAAATATGGCTTACATGCCTAAGAAACCAAAACACCCAAGATAGAGAAAAAAAACTTCTACCCCATCAGCCAAACCCATTAGGAGCAATTTTGATAGCGCTAAGAAAACTAGACATATCGCATCAAACTCCCAAAAATAACCAGAAAAAAATCTGGCTTACATGCCTAAGAAACCAAAACACCCAAGATAGAGAAAAAAAACTTCTACCCCATCAGCCAAACCCATTAGGAGCAATTTTGATAGCGCTAAGAAAGCTAGACATATCGCATCCTTGTGGTTTCGATATTTCTTATTTATGTTGCATCAAATATTTGTTACACACCTTACAATTCCACTATCTTCAAGTGGAAAAAAATATTGGACTGAAGGACTAAATGTGAATTTGGAAGATGTAGGCCGAAGTTGGTATTCAATCATTTTTCCTTCAATTTTCTAATACAAGTGAAACATCCGACTTTAGGTGTATTGATGTGTCCGTCAAGCATTTGCATCAACTTAAAAATGGTTCTAATATGACCATATATCTTAAGTTCAAATGTCGTATGAATGTTGTCGAAACGGAAGTCCATGATGGGCAAAATAAATATATGTCCTCTGGGCCTGGTCTGTCGGCCCCATGCTCGTTGGGCTGTGGGCCTTCACGTCTATCAAAATATAGAGGGAGAATGTAACTCGCCTAATTAAATGTTTTTGGGTAAATTATTATCCCCTAGTCCCTGGTATTTAGTCATCCTCTCCTTCAGGTCCATGCATTTTTGAAAATGATTTTACCGTCCCCCGTCTTTGGTTAAACCTCCCCCTCGGGTTCCTGGTTGATGTCATCGGCTTTTTTCCATTTTTGGTCATGAAAATGACTATTATACCCATCTGGTCTTCTTCTCAGGCAAACAAAACCTTCCGGTGAACTTTTTCAGCCAAAAAATGAAGATGACATTTCAACGCACTGAGGGGAGGCATCAATTGTGGGAAGTGAAGTTGTCCACGTAGTCCTCCCGGTTTTCGACGAACCGGTCGAAGGAGTTGTCCCCCGCGCCCATTAGTATCTCAGCCCAATCCAAGATCTAGTTCCTCCCCCCTCCCCGGGACCTCGTCGCGATGTCCCATTAGCACTCGCGGCACACGATGGCGTCATCCTGGCTGGAGTAATCCGATGATGTGCCCATCGTCGCCATCCCCAACTTCACTAGTCGTTGAAATTTTTCTCGGGTCTGTGAGGATGGAAAGGTTAATCTTTTCTCGGGTCCCATGGGAAGGGAATTTTTTGGATTTTTTGGCAAGAAACGTTCGCCGGAGTTCGTCAGAAAAGACAAAGAGTCACCGGAGAAGATGACCGGAAGGTTTTGTTCACCTGAGAAGAAGACCAAAGGGGTATAATAGTTATTTCTATGACAAAAAATAAAAAAAGAGTCGGTGACGTCAGCCAGGGATCCGAGGGAGAGGTTTAACCAAAGACGGAGGACTGTAAAATTATTTTTAAAAATGCAAGGATCTGAGGGAGAGGATGATCAAATGCAGGACTATGGTTCGTCCGGAACGTATGAAAAGTAGTAAAATTTATACACATTTCTCCTAAAAGTGGAAATAAAAAATCCTAGAAAATAAATTTTCCTAAATAAGTGGTCTCTCTTCATTTCTCGGTCCCAAAATTGTCGTCGTTGATGTCTCTCTCTCCAGCCTGCCACCGTCACTTCTCCAGGTACTATGATCTCTCATCTCTCTAAGTCTCTCACTCTCGGCCACTCTCTAGCTCGCCGACGTCGTCTCCAACTAGCTTCCGACGTCTCCAACTGTGTTGGATTCCAAGTTTTGGAACAATGTCTTGAGTGCTGTAAGGTTGATGGCTCCCTTGATGAGTCTATTGCGCATATGTGATTATGATGAAAAGCTTTATGTAGGCTATATTTTTTAGGGGATGCGTAGGTCACGTAAAATCGTGAAGGAGATATTTTGAACAAGAAGAGACTTTACAAGCCTTATACTAATATCATCAAGGCTAAGTGGGATGGCATGTTTCGTCGCCATATTCATATTATGGCATATATGTTGAATCCCGCCTTTCAGTATGATCACGATAACTTTTGCAAAAAGTAACTTGTTCACGACGCTATGCTCGAGTTTGTTCAGCTGTAAAAAAAAATAGGCCAAAGAGATTCAACAAAGCTATTCCTTGAACTACAAGACTTCCAAGAACATAGGTTGTCTTTTGCAAATGAATTGGCAATAAAAACTTTGAAGACCCTAGGTCCAGGTTATTACTAATTTGCTCCATAGTCCATACCTTTGTTATTAGTAGAAAATTGTTCTTACGTGAATTGATGGTGATCATTCTTAGTAGATGCATGGTGGAAGATTTTTGGTTCGAGTGCACCAACTTTGCAAAAGTTGGCAATCAAATTTTTTAGTCAAACGACTTTATTTTCGGGTTGTGAGCATAATTAGAGTACATTCGACTAGATTCATTCCAAAAAGAGAAATCATTTAGAGCATTAAAGACTTAATAACTTGGTCTATATTCATTATAACTTGTACTTTCCAGACAGATATATGATCATTTGATAGATTTATGATATGATAAGAAACTTGGTCTATATTAATTGATGATATTAATGTTCTAGGTTTCTCCATTCAAAAATTTCATATGATCCTACAGATTATGAAAGCATTGACAAGACATATTTTTGGATCGTTGAGCAAGATCTGTAAGGAGAAATTAGTTAAGAAAAATTGGAGAACATGCTAGAGGAATTGCCAATTTATGGCCATGATGAAGTCCGGTTGTAGATTCGCTTTCAGTTCTAGTTGGAGGTTCGCTTATGTTATGTTTTATGTCATTTGGTGATCTTGTTCAATACAAATATAAGGTTGATTCTTATAAAATATTTTGTGTGAAGATAATTTTGTAATGCTTCTCGGATCGGATGGAGAGAATGAAGATTGGCTAGCATCATATGTGCCACAAGAACTTCCATGAAGTATTTGACAGGTTCTTAGAAATGCTACTTACTATCTAGCTTTCATATTTTGATTCTTTGAGACTTTGACTTGAGTAGACTTGGAATTGAGACATTTGGTATGATGTTGTAAGTAACTAAGCAATTTCTTGATGTTGGTTGGAATTGTGGATGATGTTCTCGACGATATTATAGCTACTTTTGAAGTTAATGTGTTTGTGAACTTGTGATATTAATTAGCAGAGACTTTAACCCGAGTACATATGAATTTATTCATCATTTTCCCACTAATCTATTCATCATATGAATTAACATATTTATTATTTTAAAAAAAATTAGATCTCATCAGCGGTCCGACTGATCTAACCGGTCGACCCAGAGGATGAGAGAAATCCTGGGTCGACCTCCGGGTCATTTTTTAAAACTATGGTTTTCTTCCTCTGAGTGCCTCACTCAATGGACCACACTCCACTTCCATTTTCTCCCTGAGAATGAAATAAAATAAGGAAAAAGATCACTTAAGTACCCTTTGATATCTCTGATTATTACTTGGGTATCATGTGCTTCTAAAACTATCAAACCGATCCAACTTATTCGAATTTTTATCACTTAGAGGTCCACTAGTTCGGTTCATAATTTTTTGGACAAACGATGTCATTTTGATGTCTAAGTGGAGCGCCACGTGGTAGTGACACGGATGAGTCGTTGATGACGTGACAATGGATAAATTACCAAATTAATACCTAATTTATTTATATTTTTTCATAAAATTCCTTAACCTCCCCTCTCTCACTCTTCTTTTCCAACCTTCATCTTCAACCTCGCCATCTTCGTCATCTTCAACCAAACAACCCAAATAAATACAACACCCAAAAACATAAAAGTCATCCTGAAAAAGTAACACTGTACATTTGAACTTCATGTCATAGCATGTACCCCCTTTTTCCCTAAAAAAAATATATGAAAGACATAAAATTTAGCCAGTGAATCTGCTATTTTTCCCCAATTAAAATTCTAAGAATATCATGAATTTAGCACTCCTTTACAGCTTCAGTTGGTTTAAGGAAGAATGGAGAATCACCAAAGATAACACCAATAGACCATGAACCCTCATTGTCTTCAATGCATCCAATGAACTCAAACTGCCACTACCACCAAAACTAATACTGCAACTACCACCACCAACCCTAGGAAAAAAATAAGAGCCATAAAATGGCCTACCAAAGGCCAACAAGAAATAGAACATCCCAATTGAGCCATACACCACCAAGCACCCAAAGAAGAGGAGCAGCCCAGAGGAGAAGATTATGGACAAAAGGTTGTTCCTTTGGTGGTTCTCGTCGGTCTTCGTGGAAACTGACTCCAGCGGTGAGCTCAGATCCACCGGGAAGTTATAGGGGACACCAAACACGTCCTTGGAGAACCCCTTCTGGCTGTTGATGTTGTTGTTGGTAATAGTTTTCTGGTACTCCTTCTCGAGCAACTGGGAGGGCAGCAAGAACTCGATGTCATCTAACACATTCGCCATAGTTACGATGTCGTTCTAGAGAAAGCCCCAACTGTGGAGAAGGAAATTTTAAATTTCTAGAAGGCTTTGTGTTTGTTGACAGATGAGGAAATTATGTGAGAGATAATTTGTGAGTGGCAATTTGTATTTGTACTGAGAGGGGGAAATTATGTGATAGTCAATTTGTATATGTAGTGAGAGAGATGGAGATTTAGATGAGGAATTATATTTTTTGGTGTTTGTTTTTGGATGTTGTGTTTATTTGGGTTGTTTGGTTGAAGATGGGGAGGTTGAAGATGAACATTAGAAGAAGAGAGAGAAAATGAGAGGTTAAGAATTTTTTTTGAATTATAAATAAATTATCCATCGCTAAGTCATCAACGACTCATCCGGGTTACTACCATGTGACACTTCACCTAGGCGTTAAAACGATGTCGTTTGCCCAAAAAAAGGCGAACCGGACGTGGGTGGACCTAAGTGAGAAAAATCAAAATAAGTTAGTCTGGTTTTATCATTTTCAAACCACGGAGTACCCAAGTAAGAATTGTAGATACTATAGGGTACTAAAGTAGACTGTTCCTATAAAAAATAAAGACCAATACATTTGCATCCCTATAGTTTATCATAATGAACTAACCCATTCTTGGAGTTTTAAAAATTCAGTAAAAATCAAAATTTAGGACGAGGAAAGGTTTATATTTGGATAAATTGCCCTCTGATCTCTGACGTTTAACAAAATACATGATTTAGTCCTTACTATTTTCAATAATCTTTATGGATTCTTCTAGTTTGAAATAATGCACTTATCAGATTTCTGTTTCCCTAAAAAAATCCCTAATTCCGGTACCAGAATATTTCTCCGATGAAGAGGCACTGAAAAAAACTTAATTACCCCTCAGTCAAAAAATAATAAAAATAAAATGTTCTCTCTTCTCTCCCTTCCCCTCTCTTCTTTTCTCCCTCCCTTCTCTCTCCATTGAAGACAAATGGAAACAGTAAAGTTCAAAGCTTTAGACCAAACCCCCCCACCTGGGATTCCCTTCGTTGAAGACGGTGATGCTTGGTGCTCACTTTTGGTTGGCCCTCTTTAAATAAAAGTACAAGAGCTTTCGAAGAAGGATTAGAAATTATTGTTTCAACAAAAGCTTCCACTTCGAAGGGCTTGAAATTATTATTTTTTTTACAAAAATCGTCTTTCCGCTTTTCTTTTATTTCCCCTTTCTTCTATCGAACTGAAATTATTACTTCCCGCCTGGAGAGACTCTACGAATGCTTACTTCCGTCCTTGATCTTCTCTGTTCCAGAAACAGGGAGACAAGCTCTCCTCCAAGCCAAGGATATGCAGAAATACAATGGGGAAATTTGACCCAGATTTCACTGTGAAAATTGTCAACGAAGATTTGTGATTTTTTAATCATGGAGTGGTTTTTAATTATCCCAATTGCTTAGCTTGGGTTTAGAAGCTTGAATAGATCTCAAACCTCCAGATCTATGGTTTTTTTTATTATTATCCCAATTGCTTAGCAAATAATGATGTTCTTAATTTAGTTTATGGAGTTCTTAGCAAATAATGGGTGTTTGTTAAAGGTCATCATCAATGGAGAAGAACCATGGGCGTCGCGAGAGGAGAGAGACAAGAGGGGAGGAGAGGTGAGGTTTTTTTCGGTATTTTTTTTAATGGGTAAATTATCCTCTAGTACTTGATCTATAGTAAAAAATTATTTAGCCAACCCTATTTTTCGAAAAAATGTTGGTCTCGAGTTCCTGATTGACGTCAGTACTCTTTTTTCCGTTTTGTGTCGTGAAAATGACCTAATTGCCCTTAAAAAAAATTATTCATCTTCAACCTCCAGAAAAAATACAAATTCAATCAAATTAACTCAGAAACAAGATCAAATTAACAAAAATCCAAGAACACCAAAAATAACTTCAACCTAAAATAAGAACACCAAAAAAAAATTTAAACAACCCACAAATCAATCAAAATCTCCTCTTCAACCCACAACCCACATCATCCTCAAACCCCACCTAATTTCCTCTCCATTTCAAAAACCCAGAAACCTGTGTCCATCTAATGGCGACAGTAGAGGCAAGGATGCTTAGGTTGAGGTTGTCTTCTCCAAAACCCCACTTCTCACCGGCGAACCCAACTCCCGCTGCTGCCTTCACGAGCATGGGTTTCCACCGGCGAACCCAACTCCCGCTGCCGCCCTCACGAGCATGGGTTCCACCGGCGAACCCAACCTCTTTGCCGAAACCCAGAACTCCCTGCTCGCGGCATTGCAACATAATACATAAATCAAATTAACAATAATATAATTATTGAGAAAGTATCAAGAACATCAAGCAAGTCGTACTCACCCCCTCGGCCCCTTGCTTAAGCAAGATGAGGGAAGTATCTTCAACATTTTTCATGGAGTCCAAGCTGAGCCAATATCCGTAATGGTTTTTTTACTATCCGAATCCGTGTCCGATCAAGGAACTATCCGATATCCAAAGTTTTTTGCGGATACAGATTCGAATAATCAAAACTATACGAATTTTATGAGCTGCGATTGCAATGTTCAGATAACAGTACCAAAAATAATCGCACCATGTCCAAAGCCTTCTATAATGATTCCGGCAAGGATTCAAATCCTTCACAATTTAAACAAAAAGAGAGAGAACAAAGCACAGAAAGAAAGCAGCCAAAAAAATTCAGTGCAACGGCACAAGACGTTGTCAAACTCGAGAATGTCAAAAATTCAAATTCTGAGAAGTGTATACATGATATAAAAATTTATTTACGGTTGGGAACCTCGACACCTTCCAAGCGCTCAAGGGAATCAATCTCACGGGGCTCCTCTCACCGACGGGGGTTTGGCATGTCCACTCTGCCAGGATCCGGACAAGAGTTAGGGCTTTTGGGATATTGAGAAATTGGGAATTTAAGTAATAGGGTTCTGAATTTTTTTGTTAATCATATTGGAAACTGGAAAGTTGAAGAATCGGGATTGCCAAGGATTTGGGCTGATTCCTCTCTTATGAGTTGCTGTTGGGCAATTTCTTATGTGGCTTTAAGAGGGAGGGGTTTTTTTATTTAAAAAATCAAAATTTCGAATATGCGAATTAATTGATTTTCTATTTAAATCCAACACTCAAATTGCCTATTTTAATATATCTTGTAAACCTAATCGGCCAATCTTTACTAAAAGTCATTTGGTCTAACGGTACAAGACATTGACGAATTGACGGAATTTCGAGTTTAATCTCTGGCATATGTGATCATATACCAATCCTTCCCAGTTATGGGCTTATTGGGCTTCTCTCTCCACCATCACGGGCCTTTCCGAGTAGGCTTAGCCCACATCCACCAAAACGAGGCATAAAATCGAAGAACAGGAGGAGAGGGGGAATCGGAATCCAATTCCCGGGGGAGGCGAAGGGAAGTAGAGAATCGGGAATGGAAGGGTGGGACCCGAGCACGAAGTCGGCGCTGACGCAGATCCCGCTGCTGACGACAAATTCGGGGCCTCGGGACGGCGGGGAGAAGTGGAAGGAGAGGCTCAAGGAGGAGTACAAGGCGCTGATCGCCTACACCCAGATTAACAAGTCCAAGGACAACGACTGGTTCCGGATCTCCGCCGCCAACCCGGCCGGAACCCGCTGGACCGGCACGTGCTGGTACGTCCACAACCTCCTCAAGTTCGAGTTCCTCCTCCAGTTCGACATCCCCGTCACCTACCCCTCCACCGCCCCCGAGATCGAACTCCCCGACCTCGACGGCAAGACTCCGAAGGTACCGTCTTTTCGTTGTTCGAGATCTTTTAGGGTTTCGTTGTTCTAACATTTTACTTGATGTGTTGGTTTTTTTGGGTGTGTAGATGTATAGAGGAGGGAAGATTTGCTTGACGGTCCATTTCAAGCCGCTCTGGGCTAAGAATTGGTAATGTGTTTTTACTCGGAATTCGGGTTATCTTCTTTCGGTTTGTTTCGCGAGGTGCATTGTGTTTAAAGCCGTAGAGTTATGGAAGCGTCTCTAGCCGGCCGGTGTACAACTCGTGGTCCAGAACATCTAGATGCAATGCATATGGGGCGGAACATGTGAAAAGTTTGTTCTTTTCGTGTTTGTTTGCTTAATCACGTGGTGATCTCATAGCTTTAGTCGAATTGTGGTAATGGAGGAATTTGGCTGATGTTGAAAAGGGGATGATCAGTTGCTTTGGCCTGCTCTCTGAAACTAGCTTCCTTTGATGTTTATAACGATCTAGAGTTCGAGCTGAGCGCGTCTATGGCCGTAACTTTGAGTTAGAATCATTTTATCTTTGATTCTCAAAATTTATAGACCAATCGCCGTGGCCCTCCTGGATGACTGATGTAGTGATTGCTTTAGTTGGTACTTTTGGTTTCATGCTTGCTGAGAAATTGATTAGTTTTAGATACTGTGGTGTGTCGTTTGCTCCTCTTTCTCATCATCTTTCCTTTCCACGGGCCTATTCGTCTAATTGCTGCTCTTGGTACTTTTTCCTTTGCAGTCCTCGGTTTGGTATTGCACATGCACTATGCTTGGGCCTTGCACCGTGGCTAGCTGCAGAGGTCCCGGTTCTCGTCGACTCCGGCATGATCAAGCACAAAGATGATGCAGCATCTTCCAGTGACTCCTAGGGAGTAGTTCGACCATGTTGGTGATAAACCGTAGAGAGAGAATGTAACATCTTCTTGATGTGAATTTTTTTGAAGAGATTCTTCATGTAAACTTGAGGTATCTTGTTGTGAAGATTTTGCGACGAATAAAAAAGAAGTGATACTGATAACAGTTGAAAGACTTGCTCAGTTAAGAGTAACAAACATTTGGATCAACTGGTGAGAGCGTTAGTCTAGTTTAATCAGATCTGGCGAAAACGCAACAATTCTCGTACTTCTCTGGTAATGAGAAAGTTTGTTGGCTAAAGCTCAACAAATGGAAGCATGAAAGAGCTAGCGTGTTTGCCTGGTAGGCATAAGTTGCTATGGCACAAACTCTTATGGTATGTATTATGGAAAATTTCAGATAAATACAATATGAAAAGTTGTTATGTTCATGGTTTGTTGATATTAGGGAAAAGTACACCTAAGTATCATGTAGTTTAGAGCTTTCCAAGATAAGGCCATGTGATTTTTTCCGTCCAAAATCAGTCCCTGTGGTTTGTTTTCTCGAACATTTCTGAGTCCTGGTAGATGCTCTGCCACATGTGTAAGTCGAGATGACGAGGCAGATGAAAAATATCCAAATTAGTCCCAATTTTGAAATAAATTTGGCATGAAGACTCCTCTAAATACTTAAGATTTTCGAAAAATTTTCAGAAATTTTGTCGATCTGAAACTATTTTTTTATTTTTCCTCGGCTTTCAGAAAAATAAAAAAATAGTTCCGTGTCGAGGAAATTTCTGAAATTTTTGCCAAAAATCATAAGTATTTGGAGAATTCTCCATGCCAAATTTTAGCTCAATTCGACTTGTATTCTATTTTATATGCCAAATTTTAAAAATTGTGGGGTTTTTTTTAAAAAAATTTCAAAATTGAGACTAATTTTGATATTTTTTCATCTACCACGTCATCTCGACTTACACAAGTGGACAGTCCACTTAAGACAATAAAGTGCGTCATTTTGGCGGACACACCCACGTGGACAGACATGTGGCTGGGCATCTACCCGGGCTGCCCGGGACTCGGAAGTGTCCAAGAAAACAAACCACAGGACTAATTTTGGACGGAAAAAACCACATGGCCTTATCTTGGAAAGCGCTAAACTACAGGGTAGTTAGGTGTACTTTTCCCTTGATATTATTAGTACATTTATTATTTATAGAAAATGATGAATAGAATAAAAAGGAAAGAAACATCATACAAAAAATACAATAAAAAGGCAAAGATCATATAAATTGATAGTTCAAGCAGATCCAGTCTCTCCTTCAGAAATTGAAGTGTACGTCAAAGCTTGCCCAAATAAATGTAACATGATGTATATTTAACACTCGTAATTTATTTATCTCAATTTGGGCAAAGCTTGGTCAAATCCAAAGGATTCCTCAGAAATTAGGACCAGCTGCGAGAATCTCCTCTGCGAGACTGCTGTCCTCCCCAATCTTGTAGTTGGCGAACACCTCGAAATTCTTCTTGAACAGACCAGCCAGCTTCAACAGTGTATCACTGTAGGCCTGCTTGTCTGACCACTGCAAAATTCACAGCAGTTTTGCACAACTTGGTCAAATAATGAAGCTGATGGAAAAAGAATGAAGATCGTATATGCACGAAGCAACGACTTACAGCGTTCACAGGATCGAGGATCTCCGAAGGCACGCCCTCCACCTCAGTTGGTATTTCGAGACCAAACACGTTGGTTTTCTGGTAAGTTGCATTCAAAAGGCTTCCTGAATGTATGGCGTCGATGATTCGCCTGGTGTATGCCAACTTGACTCGGCTGCCCGATCCGTAACTGTTGAGAAGAGCGGTTAGTTTTTGAAGAAAGTTGGGATACTGAGATCACCTAGTTTCATTAGGCCACAAGATATATACCTTCCGCCGGACCAGCCGGTATTAACAAGCCACCCTGTAGCCCCATGCTTCTGCATCTTTTCAGCCAGCATAGCAGCGTACTTGGTCGGGTGCAGCATTATAAATGCGGCGCCAAAACAAGCCGAAAAGGTTGCTTGTGGCTCCTTGATACCCTCCACCGTCCCAGCGACCTGTTCACAAGATGATTATGAATTGGATTTATCTTTTCGGAACCGACAAATAGCTAATTAACATCAACAAAATCCATTCAAGAAACGAGTTTATTTAGTACCAGAGCAGTATAGCCACTGATGAAGTGGTACATGGTCTGTGCCAAGTTCAGCTTGCTCACTGGTGGGAGCACACCGAATGCATCGCAAGCCAAAAGGATCACATTCTTCGGATGGGGACCGACACATGGAATCTTAGCATTCGGTATGTACTCTATTGGATATGCTGCCCGAGTGTTTTCTGCAACACAAGCCATTCACTCCTTGTTAGTCTGATGAGAAGGTTACACCAGTACTAATCTGATCTCTCTCTGTTATCGATGATTCTGTATAAACAAAGACAGATCTTCTGAAAGAATTGATCGAAGAAGTACCTGTAACAGATTTGTCTGAATAGTCCACTTCTCGAGTATGCTCATCGAAAACCACATTCTCCAAAACTGGCAAACGAGAGTATTATTTGCTCATTAGAGTCTAATAATCAACAAGTACTTGGATATGCAGATTAGTATTAGCCTTTGAATGCTAGAGGAGACATTACCAGTGCCGAACTTGATGGCGTTAAAAATATCAGGCTCCTTCTCCGCCGAGAGATCAATGCACTTGGCATAGCAGCCGCCTTCAATATTCGACACACCGTTCTCGCTCCAGCAATGCTCATCATCTCCGATTAAGAACCGATTATGATCAGTTGACAACGTCGTCTTCCCAGTACCTATACAAAACAGAACCAGAAAAAGGGTAATCCATCAGCAGCAAGAAAAGCCATAGAAACCGATCATCACTTCCCGAGTAAGCTTACACACCTGATAACCCGAAAAAGAGTGCAACGTCTCCATCTTTGCCCATGTTGCAGCCAGAATGAAGGGAAAGGATTTGCCGCTTCGGCATGAGATAATGCATGACTCCGAAGAGACCTTTCTTCATCTCCCCAGCGTACTGGGTTCCGAGGATGACCATCTCCCTCCTGCTCAGGTTGAGGTCTATACTTGTGGAGGACGTCATGTAGTGAGTGTAACGGTTGCAAGGGAACTGTCCAGCATTGTATATGGTGAAGTCCGGAGTTCCAAAGTCCTCCAGCTCCTGAGGAGTCGGCCGGATGCACCTGTAAAACCATCAAATTTTTACACATCAAGTTGTGATCAAATCAAATGTTCTGATGGTCACGGGTCGCAACATAGTTGCTATGTTGTGACCTGTTACCGTCGAACTAAGTCATATTTGTGTTGTGACCGTCGAGCCGTTACTTACATGTTATGCATGAACAAGGCATGGTAAGCCCTGGCTGATACGATACGGACTTTAATACGGTTTTGCGGATCCCAGTTGAGAAATTGGTCGTTGACGAAGACCTGAGATGAAATGAAATGCAGGTTAATTAGCATAATGTTACAAAAATATATTATCATGGTTAAATCACATAATTGAGGCATAATATGATCCAAATGTCATAATTTTTTAGTCATATCCCAGTTAATTTTGATCTTTGGTATATTTCGGAATAAACTGAATGTAATAATGTTTGTCAGATAAACATGAATTTCGAATAGCACTGGCGACCAGAAAAGTCGATCCCATATGATATACTTGATTTGGTCGAAAAATTTACATATGCGAGATTAAGATGAGCATAACTATTGTCGAATAGAGATTCGGCGGACCATAATTATATATTAAAAAATTAAACAATACTAATTAAAATTTGAGATATATCTCTATTATTTGGCAAACTGGATGCAATTAAATGTAAAATACTTATAAAAAAATCAAATGTAAAATGCGGAAAGTGATGTGTGTTAGACAAATGTAAAATACTTGCCTTGTCGAGAGAGTTCAAGTAATCTACGGCACGTTCTCTGTTGGTTAAGAAAGTGTGCTCGTCCATTTCGATGTTGGGTGATCCTCTGCAAACAAAATTGAAAATTGACACACGAATTTGTGTGCACATAATATATATATATATATATATATATATATATATATATATATATATATATAATAAATAATTAGCTAATGTGAAATATGGTGGAGAAGAAGAGGCACTTACTTTCCCCACCAGAGTTCGTGCTCGGTGGTCTCATCTCTAACAACACGCTTATCTTTGGGTGACCGCCCTGTCTTGGCACCGGAAAGTGTTGCCAATGCGCCACTCGATGTGATGAAGGATCCCTTCTCGTGCTTGATTGCGTACTCGTACAGCTCTGCAAGTCGCAAACACCGACTAAAATGTATAAAACGAGTCCAACTTTTTTTTGATTATTTTAACTTAGAGAACCCGGACATATGATGCGAAACGGCATCATTTTGTAGCAACATACCGCCAGGGGAGAGATTGTGGAGGACATGGGTGAACTTGAGAGCACTATCGCTGGCGCTGAAAGTAGTGGCGGGGTACTGGTGGGGGTGGGGGGAGGAGGGTACGTGGGTCACTTGCCCCTCCGCTTTCCTCGCCGGATCTCCTTTCACCAATTTCGGCCCTGTTTCCCTCGTCAGCGACGCCAATGATGCACTGCATACACGTGTTTTGCCACATCAGCATTTAATTAATAAGGTCAATGGAAGCAGGTCGATGAAAATTGCATGTTAAATGTAAAAGTCTATGTTAGTATCTTGTAATTGTAATTGAGTTGACTTACACGTCACAATTGTGTGCTTTAAAATGTCTAATCGAGTGATATAAGTTTTTCAAGTTGATATTTTCTATTTAAATATTTTTTGAAAAAAATATCAGTTAATATAATTAGGAAAAAATTTTGGTCTTAAATGTTTTAGAAACAAATATGAAAAAAATATTTCCCCCTCGTAATCTTGTCATATTATTTTTTGTTAATTTTTTCAGGTTAATTTTTAAATTTTTATTTAATACTATTTAGCGGTACATTTGAATTAAAAAAATTTAAATAGTGGGATGTTAACTAGACATATCGAATATTTTTAAACTGCAAAATAGTGATACATAAGTCGATCAAATTAAAAAGTACCAAAATAGATTTTTACTTTAAAAATATCCTAAAAAGTTATTTCAAAAATATATATTTATTCATACGATTATTTTAAAAATGGGAAGTTTACAACAACAACAAAAAGCCGCTTTCAATCTCACTCATGTTGACATTTTTTTAACAACTCTTTTGGTCAAACTACAATTTTTAGTTTGAAGTAATAGCTTTAGCCTCTCTCTCCTTAGTCTAACCGTTAAGGAATTTAGATTTATTTATGAAGATATTGAATCAAAACTCACAAATAAACACCGTTGGGACAATCACCATAGGGTCTCAGTACTCTACACTCTAAATATCAAAACTTACACAAAAAAATATAAACTGGTTGAAGAATAATCTAAAAATCTCTATTCATCATTTTTTTTTTTGAGAAAAAATCTCTGTTCATCTTGTGAGCAAACAAGAAGCAACAGATCATGAATAACCCCGAGGACTCTTAAATTGCACGTAAATTGCATAAACGGAAGTCATTGAACCGGCACAAATTTAAGGCGACTTTTTTATTCTGGAGAAATAGAACTATTTCCGTTGTATAAAATTATATTAATACACGTATTTAACTTGGATTCATTTATAAATGACTTATCCAAGTCTTACGAATATATAAAAAAATTATTTGAAGAGTCACCTTGTAAACAGAACCCGACATTACTCGACATTCCGAATACGAGAACTCACACAGAAAAATTACCATAACTTCTTTTTCAACGGGTTGAAGAATAATCTAAAAATCTCTATTCATCTTATGAACAAACAAGAAGCAACGGATCATTAATATATAATAACCCCGATGACTCATAAATTGCACGTAAACTCCATAAGCGGAAGCCATTGAACCGGCACAAATTACGCTCCTCGGCCACTAGTGATCCAACTATTTCCCCGCTAATAAATGTTCTGACTTTCCAGTTCAAAACTTTAGGGATACAGTTACGAATTTAACTCGAATACGAATTAGCGAGTTTTCGGATATTCGGAAAAATAATAACATACGTACCTGATGGACTGGAGCTGTTGCATCTGGCGATCCTCCTCCGGAATGACAGCGAAGGACGAGCCGCCCTGGACGCCGGTCAAAGGCGTGGTCGGCGCCGATCTCTTCCTCTGAAGAGAATGGAGCTCGTCGAGTGTCTGAGCCTTCACCGGCGCGGAGCTGTCGTCGTGGCACACCTCGCCCTTTCCCTCCTGCGTCGTGATCTTAGCCGGCGGCTTCTTCCCCGTCGGGAAGCTGAATCCCGCTCCGTTACTCTTCTCCATTTCCAAATTATGGGCTAAAACGACCAGGTGCAGTGTCGCATTGGAATGGATTTTGGAAATGCAATTAAGTTGCTTTGAGGGGTGGAGATGTTGCTTCCTTATATAGGAGGAGCGCGCCACTCCTTACTTAACCATGGTTTGGGCGTGGGTAACCATGGTCAACTGTGATTAATGGATAATATTTCTATTAAATGAATGATTAGTGGATAAACAAAACACACCTTCGTTTTTTTTTATTTTAGGTATTAACTCTGATGAACAGATAGGGAAGGTAATCACTAAATAGTTTTTTTTAGTTAGACATTACTATATTTGACACAAATAACAGTAAATGAAAACGTTCAAGTTCTATCAATAAATCTTACTCAGCCAATATTCATGGGATAAATTTTTTTTTTTCTCTGTCACACATTTATTGTTCAATTCTGTTACCATATTAGCATTACCTAATTAATTATTTTCTTTTCTTTTATATTATATTTTTTCCTTTTTATTATATCACTTCCTATTTTATTATATCATTCTTTTTTATTATATTCATTGTGTATTCTTTTTAAACAAGTTTAGTATTTAATATTTTACTTCGAAAAATAAATAACTCTTCTTCATGGTAAAGGGAAATATTTGCTCACATATACATACCAAAAGGTCCTAATATCCTTGCCTCCTAATTTCACGATGGTTGTGAGATTATCCTTTGTACTTGACCGTCCGCCCCCATTTACATTACACGACAAGATATGTTTGTAAGAAATATAACTTTTTGTATAACATGATGTACTTTGTAATTTTGGGAAAAATTGTGTTATTTTAAAATTTTGAATGCACATATCATTTTCAATTATTAATAAATTCAGTCTGTCTCGCTAATATCACATGATAAAGTTCACCCGTAACCTTCCTTAAGTTGATAAGCAAGTCAGATCACGTAAATCGACATGGCCTTTCCCTTCTTTAATTTTCTCGACGTAAATAGCATTTTATGAGCCCGTGATATTGTTGCACCAACATAAAGTTAAAAACTCTTGCGCGAGCCTGAACTTTTTATGGATGAGTATAAATGAGTTATTTGTGTTTCTAGATTTTTTATTTTTAACCCATGTGGTAAGATATTGATTTGTCAACGATAATAAAAAAAATTAATCAAAATTAATTCGTTTTGATAAGTATGAAGTACAAAATACCATAATTTTAAAAAACGATTCAGAAATTGACCCAAGATTTATCTCATCCACTGGGTCGATTTTTTAACGAAAAACTAAAATATTTATTGCATTGAGTAGTAGATAGTTAAAAATATTAAAAGAAATGGTAGAAAGACCTCTAGACGCTCACGAACTTCCACAAAGTCAAAACCTTGAAAGTCTCAAAAGATCTCAGGGAAACACCAAAAGTCTAAAACCATTAATGCCGACCATTTTCATAACCTCTTCTCTCTCAAACTCCAAAACCACTAAAATATAAAGTTTTTATATACGATCCGGAGAGCGACCCGCTATTACCTCCTGGTCACATTTTAACTGATCTGATTGATTGGACTGTTGGTCCGACCTGAACTTTTTATATTAAAAAATATTTTTTTATTCAACTTATAATTACCCCTGTCCTACTACCCTAGCCAAAATATCTGATCAACTCTAATTTTTTAGTTTAACCTCACAAAAATATCCAAAAAAAAGAAAGAGATGATTACTGACAGGACCCTAGGGTATAGTCAAATAGACTCTGAGGACCCTATAGTTTTTCTACTAATTGCTGAGCCCCTGTAATTTGGTTATTATTATACTTTCGGATCCCTGGCTGATGTCATTAATCAATTTTTTCTTATTTTATATTTGAAATGATTGATATGCCCTTCTGGTCTTCTCCCCGTTCGTCTTCTTTGCGAAGGAAGAAGAGCTTACCCCACTCATCCAATTTTCCAGAAAAATCCTCTAACCAAATCCACTTTCCATACTATTCCATCTCATAAAACCAAAATCAACAAAAATTTCTCACTCAAATAAAATTAAAATCTACGTTAACCCTAATCTCCTTCCTCGGTTCCCTCCAGAAACCCAAAATCCTTTCTAAAGCAGTAGCAACAAGAGGTGCAACATCGGACGCCTTCGAAATCTTAAGCACCGACCTCACGGAGCACATCCTCTCCCCCTCATCGGAGTCTTACCCTCAGGTGGTGCACCGTCCTTCTTTGTCGGCGGCGTCATTCGATTCGTCGGCGGCGTCATCCGATTCATCGGCGGACTATCGACATCGAGGAGCGACTCGCTGTCGAGATCTATGACCCGGCCTCTGGCTCCTTGGACATTTCCTCGCCGCTCCAGCTGGACTTCTCCTTCGGCTACTCCTCCCAGACGCTGTCCTCCGCCCTCCACGAGGACTGTTTCTTCGTCGCCGGGATCTATTCCTTCGTCGTCTCGTGGTTCGGCCTCCATCTTTGTCATTCCTGTCGAGGGAATCCATCTTCGTCATTCCTGTTGACTTTGTTGGGAGCAATGATTCTGGCAATAAGCCTCGGCAGAGGAACGACGATTATTTTGAAAGCTTGAGAAGCCATGGTGGTGGGAGAGATTCGGAGGCCAAAGTTGAGAAGTCGCCGCGGCGGTGTGGACTCTCGTACCAATAAATTGATTTTTTAAAAAAAATTACAAGAGTATTTGAGTCATTTACTTGAGCCAGGGACCCGAAAGTATAATAATAACCAAACTACAGGGGCTCAGCAATTAGTAGAAAAACTACAGGGTGCTCAGAGCCTATTTGACTATACCCTGAGATTTTGTGAGTAATTATCTCAAAAAGAAAATATCCGACCAAACATGATTTTTCCCTTTTTATTAGGGTTTGGTTAATTTTTTTTTTCTTGGTCAAAATATCTGATCAATCCCGATTCTTTGGTTCAACCTTATGAACCAGAAAATACGGGGTAAAAAATTCAGTCGGA
Source organism: Hypericum androsaemum (assembly GCA_963995505.1). NCBI lineage: Eukaryota > Viridiplantae > Streptophyta > Magnoliopsida > Malpighiales > Hypericaceae > Hypericum > Hypericum androsaemum. Next base: position 4,843,650 of record OZ023191.1, read on the forward strand.
CCATCCAGTCCGACCATTTTTTGGGCGGTTGGTAAGGTAGGCAATTTTTTGGCCAAACCCGGTACGTTCTTCTGACCAAATTATGGTATGACCAATTAGACCACTGGTCGGACCGTATATTTAAAAACCTTGCTAAAATAAAACCATCCCAAAAAAATCCAATGTCACATAATCTCTCTCAAACCTCAAAAAATAGTGTCCTTTCACTCCCCACCTCCATAGATGTACCCTTATAAACCTCACTCCCCGCAACTCTTGCTCTCTCCAAAGCACACACTCTCTCTCTCTCTTTATGAAGGCCATTTTCCTCAGTCCATCTCCTTCCTCCTTGTAGTTGTTTGTTTCCTCCTCCGATGCTCCTACAACGCTTCTCCTTCAAGCTTTCAGCGTCTTACGAGCATGGTCCTTGGTCGGTGGTGACAGTGCAACCACAGCATGGTACTGGTTCGTGTTGCGACCACAGCTTGGTCAATGGTGACACTCACAAGCTTTTGTTGGTTTGTTGGGTTTTGGTCCAATTTCGCCTAATTTGGGGGGAAAGGGAGTAATATAGGTCCAAGCTTTTTCTATTTCCCTGATATCAAAGTTCCGGTCTGACCGAATTTTTTTGTGTGACCCGAATGCAAAAATTGTCCAATCTGACCAAATTTAAGACGGTTCGAACGCTCTCCATTTTTACCCTGATGAAATGGCCTGCTCCCAAGTCTGATTCGCAATCTTGCCGATCGGACCTTGTTTTTTTAAACTATGCAAAATAGACCGGTTCCTAGTACATTGTACTAATTATACCAATTAATTATCTTACCAAAAGAAGCAGATAGCATATGTTAATTGTGTTTTTTTTGTTTGGTGACAATTTTGTTTTTCTTTCCTACGTATGTGTAGTATTTTACCTATGGGATGTACGAACCCCGGGCGTAATTAAAATAAACATAATATACGATAGTCAACGAATCACGATAAGAAAAGATAAGTCAACCAAATTAGTATTGTAACGCTAACGAACGCTCGCCGACTATAATACTGTGTTGCATAATGTTTTGAAAAAATGTATTGTACATCCTTAATAAATTAGTTCATTAAGATATTTTGTATTCAACTCAAAACAATAAAATAATGAACAGACTAGTATTTAGTGATGTAAAAATTTTAACATCTTTTTTCACACAAATTTTATTGTACCAAAATTTGTACAAAGTGTGAAAACAATAACAAGCAAGCTGGTGACTAGTGATGATAATCTCAATATCTGACTCTCGGAATCTTTCTTAATCATCCAGAAGTGAAATTTAAATGAAAAATAGTAACTTATCAAAAAAATGAAAAAAATAGTAGAGGAGACTTTTTGGTTCTGCGAACCATTACGTGACTAAGCCACCGTCGACGACAGCCGTACAGCCCACGCACATGGACGCGTGTTCTCGCCAATTCCCCTCTGCTAAAGATTTATTAACAATAATATCAATAACTTATAGTTATTTATATCGCATTTGATTTGGTAAACAATAATCTGTTTCATGCCGGTGGCCCGCCTTATTGTGACATTGATAATTATCAATGTATAACAGGAACTTATAAAAAAAAGTTTAAATACACATTAGTCCCATGTGTTATTAGAAATACCTACTTAGAATTTTGTGTTATGGAAACACCCACTTTAGTACCCTGTGTTGTTATCTTGAAGACAATCCAAATTATATGAACTTTGATTTTTGCTTAGGAGGCAATGATGAGTTGGCTTATATTTGCTGACATGGCACAAAGAGATGATATATGAAATAATATTTTCAAAATTACAAAAATACCCTCAAATTAAAAGAATTTAAAAACTCCCTTCTCTTACCCCAAACCATCGTCATCCTCTCCAACCCAGCTCCAAAAACCATCACCATCACCATCACCATCACCAAAGTTCACAAAAAACCCACGATTCAAAACCCGAATTCGAACCAATTCTTATTACCATTGCTAATTAAAACCTCCCTACAATATGTTAAATCAAATGAATCATCGTTTTATGTTTGATCCAAATTAAATAAAATACCCCACCCATTCCATCAACTTCCAAGCAACCAAACGCCACCACGAATAACGCAATAAAATCACCAATTTTTATTACATTGCTAATTAAAACCTCCCTAAAATTTATACCCGTAATGGACGCTCCACGCCGTATCACTCGCCGCCTCCGAGAAGCGGTTCGTGAAGAGCCGAATCCTGGAGTCCATCCTTCTTTTTTTGAGAGAAAGTCCATCCTAATTGAACCGCCTCTAAACGCTGTTGTTTCCCTACTCCCTGGGAACTACGACTTCGAAGTCCAGAACTACAACGACTTCGGAGTCCATCTCTCTATTTTTGTGTGCTTTTAGATCTGGGTTTGGGGGATTGGTTAATTTGGTGGTGGTCTGATTTTTGTGAGCTTTGGTGATGGTAATGGTTTTTGGAGCTGGGTTGGAGAGGACGACGACGGTTGGGGTAAGAGAAGGAAGTTTTTAAATTCTTATAATTTGAGGGTATTTTTGTAATTTTGAAAATATTACTTCACATATCATCTCTTTGTGTTATTTCAGCAAATATAAGCCAACTCATCGTTGCCACCTAAGCAAAAGGTAAAGTTCATATAACTTGGGTACTAAAGTATCTTCAAGATAATAACATAGGGTACTAAAGTGGGTATTTTCATAACACAAAATTCTAAGTGGGTATTTTTAATAATACATGATACTAATATGTATTTAACCCTAAAAAAATCAATGTAAAACAGGAAACAGATAGGAGTTATCTTAATAAGCGACTTAAATTCATTTACAAAGATTTTGTTTTAATCTTTAAATGTGAAAAACACTATTAAGAGACTACTCGACAATACTCGACTCTTAATATATAGATTTTAAAAAATTATAAGGGGAAAGGGTCAATTATCAACGTGTTACATGATTAAATTCTTAATTTTGGGATCTCGATCATGATTTGATCAATGATCAACGTCATTAAAAATATTTAATTTCGGTAGACTTTCTAAAGGTATTATTGTTATAAATGTTTACACGTCCTGGTAATAAATTAATTTGATCATAGAAGTAAGAATCAATTATTTTGAACAACTTCAATTTATGAGTCGAGTGGATTACAAAACTTAAATTTCAGAAAATAGAAACCGAAAATATAGCACCTAAGTAATAAAAAAGGATTCAGAGATTCGGTGGGGACTAATCTAGTCCCTACTAATGAGAATCAAAATGGGTTTGGATGGCAATTTAAGTAATAACAAGACAATCATGGACAACATTCAAAAAGCACTATTAACGAAACTAATCTATAAATTACGAATAATACAGTTATGAAAATATTAAAAATAAAAAATAAACAAAACAATCAGTAAAAAGAGAGTTGTTATATTGGTGACGAAGCATGGTACTAGTACAAATAATATTGGTACGATATACGAATGATATTAGTACGATGTACGAATACAAATGATATTGGTACCGTATACGAAATATTAATTAAAAAGAGAGTTGTTATATTGGTGACGAAGCATGGTGATAGTACAAATGATATTGGTACGATATTGGTATGATATACAAATAATATTGGTACAATGTACAAATGATTATGGTACGATGTACAAATATGAATGATATTGGTACGATATACAGATGATATTGGTAAGATATACAGATGATATTGCACGATATACAGATGACATTGGTACGAAATACGAATGACATTGGTACAGTATATGAAATAATAATTAAAAAAAATTGTTATCTTAGTACCGTAATAAATATTTAATTATTTAATACCAGTACAACATCAAATTTAATTTGTAAAGGTGCAATCTTTGAGTCGAAACGATGGACTTCACGTCGTTTGTGTCGTCGCTGATGACGTCGATGGTGATATTTGTGGTCCTTATGCTCGTTCCTCTTCACGTGGTTGTCGCAGGGGAACGCCATCGTTTACTGCCCGAACAGGATACTGAAGAGGATAGAGCCGTGGTCGTCGGCGGGTCCACGTGGCACATTTTCTTGGATCTAAGAGGCCATGGCGTCCACCGAGCGGGATGTCGTTGAGATGTCTGGCATCGACACTGCCGTGTACTTTGTCTTCCTCATCTTCGTCGTCGGGACATTTGAGACCATGAGACAAGGCACCAAAGTGAGAGAGTGAGGGGGGAGAGAGAGAGATGGAGGCGATATTTTTTAAAGGGAGGGGAGAGGAAAGAGAAGGGGAGGGGCCATTAGATAGGTTAATTAGTACTGTGTTAAAGGGGGCAGATTTGGTGGGGACTAGGCTAGTCCCCATCTATGGGGATTAACTCAAACCAATATCACTACACATACAAACCAATATCACTTCACATGTAAACCAATATCACTTCACATGTAAACCAGCCTCTTGCAAACCAATATCATTTCACATGCAAACCAATATCACTTCACATTCAAACCAATATCACCTGGTAGGTTATTGACCATCAGATTTAAAGATAATCAAATCTGATGGCCCAAAATGTAGTCCCCACCTATGGACAAATTTTCTTTAGTCCCCACTCAATTCGGTCTCCTGTGTTAAATATCGAGTTTGTCCTTTAATGAAGTTTATTAAATTTTAGTTGTTGAATGTGTAAGATATTTTTTTAATCACAACAATCGGCTCACATGCAATCTCCACTATGGGGGCATCTCCCATATGGTCTCCACTCAATCCATTTCCATAAGGAAGACAACGCATGTCCTTAATTAGATTTACTAATTACTCCAATAATTTGTGCTTTTTAAAGTGTGGGTGGGGACAAATATAGTTCGAACTTTAGGGAAATAACAATATAAAAATTTTGTTCGAAACTTGTTGCCATAGTTCAAAATTTTATCCTTTTCAAAATTGAATTTAATCAATTTAGATACTATATAATTTTGACAAAAAAACAATACATTACTTATCAGAAAAGAAGGCAATGAAATTACTTGAGAGCTGGGTTAGGTGAGGAAATGGCATAAGCTTGTAAAAAAATGGCATGAGAGATGAAATTAATACATCTCACACGAGTTCAGTCCTAGGATTATTTTTATTGATCGGTTTTACTCGAATATTTTTTCCTACTATCTATTGTCTGTTTTGTATTACGTTGTGATGTCCGTGTTGGTTTGTGGAAATAACGTGGCGTTACGTACATTTTACGAGAATCAATTTTACAGTTTTACTGTTATGATAATAATTCTTTGTATTTTCTAAAAAAATATTTTGAACCAGATTCTTCATAGAATATTTTTCTAAAATTAACAACTCATTATTGCCAGAAGAAGCTAACACGTGATTAAGAAAGTAAATATTTCTGAAAACAAACTTTCCAAATTTATAAATAATTAATTAATGTACTTTTCACCAATTTCTAAAATATCACATAAACAACGTATAAAATTTACATTCCCAAAAAATAATTCCCATGTAAAAGTCTAATCCCATTATTTCATTTTATCTGAAATATACGCAGCCTAGAATGAAATAAGAGTGTAAATAAGTTTTTTTTTGTTAAAAAAAAGAACCAATTAATCCATGACGCTACTGTATCGATAAACTTGGACTTTCAGGCCGTGACAGTACTAGGATAAGAAAATTAAACGGCCAAAATATAAACCATTTGCATATTAATAATTACGTGTAATGTGCGACCAAGAAGTTTAAAACGAAAAAAAGAATGTGTACTGATATATGTGGAGAGCCATTGTTGAGTAACTTGTATAAAATTATGCATTTCAGCTGACCATCGAGTGCCGGAAATTATGCTATAAATAAACCCGGAAATGACCACCACCAAATTGCTTATACAAGAAACCAAAAAAATTGAATTCAGAAACCTTAAAACACATTAGTCTGAATTTTTTTATCACATTCTGAAAAGTTATATCCACCTCAAAATTTGAATAGTGAGCTATTAATATCATTATACAAATCAATTTGTAATTGCGTGATGGTAAACGCACAGATGAATAATAATAATACAGATAACCGGGAAACTGTTTTGTGGATCTTGACTTGGATTAGATCCACGTTGTATCCACGGCACATACACCTTATGTGCTGCATACTTCAATTAATTGTTCTTCTTCAATCAGCCATACTCACCCAGGCAACAGCAACTGCTTGCTAGCTAACTTGTTAGAAACAACCCAAATCAAGTACATAATGTTCATTTTTTTCAAATACAAACATTTTTTGTGATAGGAATAAAATTGGGTTACACCATATATGCATAAATGCACTATTCGGCTACTCTAATTGCGATCCAAAAAGAAATATATATCAATTAACAGTTGCTAAAAGATAAGCGTTTATATTAGATATGTTGGGGAAAATTGAATGAAAATTTAATGCAAAAAGTCCAAAGTGGAAAGCACAAGTGGAAGGCTCAAAAGTAGATATGGAAAGGGCAATCCCACATTGGAAAGTGCAACAAAAATTTCCTAATTTATAAGGAGACTTTCCTTATTGACAAGGAAATAAGTTGACCACCTGGATAGCCAACTCGGACCGCGGCGAGGATGGTGCGTAGCACCATCTGAGCACGAGCACGCGCTCGCGCACGTGCGTGTGCGCATGGCGCATTAGATGCAGGTCGCAATGGGCGCTTTGTGCGAGCGAAGACCTCTGCTCAGATGTCCATCGAAGGGATACGAGCGAAGGGCTGTCTGCCGAAGGGTTCCAGAATACCTTCAAAGAGCCATGAGCGCAGCTAGTCAGCCTGCTGGCCTAACCAACGCGTCTCCTCGGCGTTGCTTCGTGCCCCTTCGGAAGTACCTGCCTCCACTCCATCCAGCACCTATAAATAGGCCCCTCCCCCTCATTTGCATCTCACCCCACAACTCATAGCATAAGCATTCGTTAGCAATAGTTGTTCTCCTCTCCCTCTCTCAAGAAATTTCTGATATTCTGATAGTTCGCCTGAAGCTTCGAGGGTCGTTGTGCTACGAACTCGGAAGCAGCCTAGTCGTTATATCTTGTGGATGATTGCCGCAGCCTGTAAGCACTGAATACGGGGGAATCTCGTCTTACGGAGAAAGAGTCCAACTCTTGCCTCGACTATACCAGATCCTAAGATGTTGAATCGTAAGACGAGATTAGTGTACTTGAAGATGGCATCATCAAGCTCCGCAACAACACCAATGCCAGTGGTCCTGGGAACTGTCTACGCTGAAAGGCCGGCCAAGTTCAACAGTACCGAGTTCAAGAGGTGGCAACAGAAAATGTTGTTCTACCTGACGATGCTCAACTTGGTCCGATTCTTGAAGGAAGAGGCTCTGAAAGTGGCAGAAAATGAGGCTACTCAACAAAAGATCAACGCTCTCGATGCATGAAGTCACAGCGACTTCCTATATCGTAACTATGTTCTGAATAGCTTAGACGATGCTATGTACAATGTCTATGCAGGTTCCAAGACTGCGAAAGAATTATGGGACTCCCTGGAAAAGAAGTACAAAATGGAGGATGCCGGGATGAAGAAATTCATTTTCGGAAGGTTCCTCGACTTCCAGATGGTGGACTCCAAGAAGGTCATAGACCAAGTCCAAGAGCTGTAGCTAATTCTACACGAGATTCACGCCGAAGGCATGCAACTCAGCAAATTCTTCCAGGTGGCTGCTCTAATCGAGAAGTTACTCCCTTTGTGGAAGGACTTCAAGAACTACCTCAAGCATAAGAGGAAGGATATGGGGCTGGAAGACTTGATCGTGAGACTAAGGATCGAGAAAGACAACTGAAAGTCTGAAGTCAAGACTAGCAGGACCAACTCCGAGGCTAAGGTACACCTCGCCGAAGGTGGTACTGGAAAGAAGAGGAAGAAGCCCAAAAACAAGTAGGAGAAGCAAGAGCCAAAGTAAAAGAAAGCTAAGAAGATAAAGGACAATTGCTACAACTGCGATAAGCCCGGTCACATGGCCAAAGATTATCGCTTGCCAAAGAAGGACGATCGTGAGAAGGCTAACTTGGCTGAGGACTTGTCTGAGCTACACCTATCTGCCGTGGTGTTTGAAGCCAATCTGGTGGATAACCCAAGAGAGTGGTTCATAGACACAGGGGCAACCCGACACATATGCTCAGACAAGAAGATGTTCTCAACCTACATAGCCATCAATGGGCGGAAGTTATTCATGGGTAACTCTACAACTTCTCCCGTAGTTGGACTAGGCCAGGTGGTGCTGAAGCTGACCTTCAGAAAAGAGCTGACCCTCAAGGATGTGCTGCATGTCCCAGACATTCGTAAGAATTTAGTATCCGGCTCACTGTTGAGCAAAGCTGGGATGAAACTAGTATTCGAGGCCGATAAGTTTGTATTGACTAAGGCTGGTACCTTTATAGGAAAGGGTTACCTCGAAAGGGGGCTCTTTAAGATGAATGTAATAACTGTGAAATGCGCCTTTAAAGGGCCTAATAAAGTTATCAATTCTTCTTACTTGGCTGAGTGTTCTAACTTATGGCATGATAAACTAGGACACGTAAATTTGAGCTCACTAAGAAAGTTAGTAAGTTTAAATTTATTGCCTAAAATGGAGTTAGACCCAAACAATAAATGTGAAGTATGTGTAGAGGCAAAAATGACCAAAGCACCTTTTCATTCAGTGGAAAGAAGTACTATACCTTTGGAGTTAATTCATACTGACATATGCGATATAAAACACGTGCAAACTTGATGTGGGAAAAAGTATTTCATCACATTTATTGACGATTGCACGAGGTACTGTTATGTACACCTCTTAAAAAGAAAAGACGAAGCTCTAGAAGCTTTCAAGAGTTATAAGAATGAGGTTGAAAATTAACTAAGCACTAAAATCAAAATGATTCGAAGTGATAGAGGGGGAGAATATGTAGCTCCATTTGAAGATTTCTGCCAACAACATGGCATTATTCATCAGTCAACTGCTCCATACTCACCTCAATCAAATGGCGTAGCTGAACGCAAGAATCGAACTCTTAAGGAGATGATGAATGCTATGTTGATTAGCTCGGGCTTACCACAGTACTTGTGGGGGAAAGCTGTGCTCTCAGCTAATCACATTCTAAACAAATTGACACACAAGAAAAGGGACAAAACTCCATATGAATTATGGAAAGGAAGAAATCTTTCCTACGGTTACCTTAAAGTGTGGGGGTGCCTAGCCAAGGTAGAAATACCTCCACCTAAAAAGGTGAGAATAGGACCCCAAGACCGTTAACTGCATCTTTATCGGATATGCCCACAATAGTAGCGCATACCGATTTCTAGTGCACAAGTCTGAAAAGCTTGAAATCAACGAGGGAATGGTCATGGAATCAAGGAATGCAATATTCTTTGAGAATATCTTTCCTAAAAAGGAAACAAAAGAAGTAAGCTCAAACAAAAGAAGTTATGAAGCTACACAAGGCTCTGATCAAGGTGTTGAGGAACCTAGACGGAGTAAGAGGACCAAAGTAGCCAAGTCGTTTGGTCCAGATTTTTTAAATTACATGTTAGAAAATGAACCTGGGACAGTCCAAGAGGCATTATCTAGTCTGGATGCTCCTCTCTGGAAAGAATCTATCAATAGTGAGATAGAATCCATCATGCAAAATCACACGTGGGAAATCATGGATCTCCCACCAGGTTGCAAACCTTTAGGTTGCAAGTGGATCCTTAAAAGAAAATACAAAGCTGATGGATCAATCGACAAGTACAAAGCTCGGTTGGTAGCTAAAAGGTTCAAACAGAAGGAAGGATATGATTTCTTTGACACGTATTCGCCGGTCACAAGAATCACATCTATTAGAGTGCTCATAGCTATCGCAGTAATCTATAACCTCGAGATACATCTTATGGATGTAAAAATAGCTTTCCTAAATGGAGAACTGGAAGAGAAAATATATATGGAACAACCCGAAGGGTTTGTTGCCCCCGGACAAGAACATAAAGTGTGCAAACTGGTCAAGTCACTGTACATACTAAAACAGGCACTGAAATAACGGCATGAGAAATTTGACAAAACAATAATGTCAAATGGCTTTAAGATCAATGAGTGTGATAAATGTGTATACATTAAAGGAACATCTGATGCTTACGTGATTGTATGCGTGTATGTCGACGACATACTAATCATGGGAAGCAGTAATGATCTTATCGTAAAAACTAAGAACATGTTAAAGAACAACTTTGACATGAAAGATATGGGTCTAGCTGACGTCATACTAGGGATTAAAATCTCTAGGACGACTGAAGAAATTGTCTTGTCACAATCTCACTACGTTGAGAATGTACTTAAGAAATTGGATGCTTTTGACAAACCTTCGACTAAGACTCTAGTAGACCTAAGTCTACAGTTAGCTAAAAATAGAGGAGACCCAGTATTTCAACTGAAATATGCAAGGATCATTGGGAGCCTGATGTACTTAACAAATGATACACGCCCTGATATTGCATACTCAGTTAGCAAGCTTAGTAGATTCACGAGCAATCCAGGACCAGACCACTGGCTAGCTCTGGAAAGGGTTCTAAAGTATCTAAAATATACCATGAACCATGGCATACTTTATACTAGGTATCCAGCAGTATTAGAAGGATACAGTGATGCGAATTGGATATCGGACACTAAAGACTCCAAATCCACTAGTGGTTATGTGTTCACCATAGGTGGAGGAGCTGTGTCCTGGAAATCCTCTAAACAAATGTGCATAGCTCGATCCACCAGGGAGTCAGAGTTTATAGTACTAGACAAAGCTGAGGAAGAAACTGAATGGCTCAGAAACTTCCTAGAGGATATTTCATATTGGAACAAGCTTGTGCCTCCTTTATTGATACATTGTGATAGCATGTCAGCAATCGGGAGAGCATAAAGTACTATGTACAACGGGAAGACATAACACCGTTAGACAATTGATCTCAAGTGGAGTAATAACCATTGATTATGTGAAGTCCAAGGACAACATAGTTGATCCTTTGACGAAAGGAATCAACAGAGATCAAATGTATAACGCAGTAAGGGGAATGAAGTTAAAACCCATACATTAAAGAATGTTCATAGCGGTAACTAAACCATGATGAGTGGAGATCCCACAAACTTGGTTCAATGAGACAACTAAGTTATGGATGGTTCAGATGAATACTTAGAACCCATCCCATTCTCAGAAGGTGCCTAAGTGCGAACCTGCAGAGGTGTGGTAAGGTTAAGCGTCTACGCTTTTAATGATTCCTATACCAAAAAAAAGGTGGAGTATGGTAGTAAACTCTTGATGGGAGATCACATATATAAGTGTGGAGTGAGGCCGCTTCAAAATAAAAAATACTTATGAATCCAAGATAAGGTCCATGGCCGAAACAGACACAACGTGAGAACCAAAGGATATTAGAGATATCATTGTGTAAATGTTATTGTTTAGGTTTACATAAAAAAGCTGACCAGTTCAAGACATCGCGTTCACTGAGCAGCAAGTAAATCCGATAGCATTTTACTAGAGAAGGTTCAAAGCCGTAAGCTACCTATCTCGATGTAATGATATTTCGTTGGAACTTTTCTTAAAGTGTCAGCATGCATTAATCATCATTCATGTGAGGGATTGTTGGAGAAAATTGAATGAAAATTCAATGCAAAAAGCCCAAAGTGGAAAGCCCAAGTGGAAGGCCCAAAAGTGGATATGGAAAGGGCAATCCCACATTGGAAAGTGTAACAAAAATTTCCTAGTTTATAAGGAGACTTTCCTTATTGACTAGGAAATAAGTTGACCACCTGGATAGCCAACTCGGACTGCGGCGAGGATGGTGCGTAGCACTATCTGTGCACGAGCACGTGCACGCACACGCGCACGTGTACGAGCACGTGCATGTGCGCATGGCGCATTGGACGCAGGTCGCAATGGGCACTTTGTGGTGTACTTTGAACTTCGCACGTGTGCATCGTCGCAAGGAGCTGGAGGAGCCTTAAAGTTTTACCGAACCTCAGACGAAGAGGCAGAAGGACTGGAACATCCCGGAGGCTTCCAGACGGCCGAAGGGTTGCGAGACTTCTCGCGAAGGAGTGCGAGCGAAGGCCTCTGCTCAAATGTCCACCGAAGAGACACGAGCGAAGGGCTGTCTGCCGAAGGGTTGCGAGACTTCTCGCGAAGGCGTGCGAGCGAAGGCCTCTGCTCAAATGTCCACTGAAGAGACACGAGCGAAGGGCTGTCTGCCGAAGGATTCCAGAATACCTCCGAAGAGCCACGAGCTCAGCCAGTCAGCCTGCTGGCCTAACGAACGCATCTCCTCGGCATTGCTTCGTGCTCCTTCAGAAGTGTCTGCCTCCGCTCCATCCAGTGCCTATAAATAGGCCCCTCCCCCTCATTTGCATCTCACCCCACAACTCATTGCATAAGCATTCGTTAGCAGTAGTTATTCTCCTCTCCCTCTCTCAAGAAAGTTCTGATATTCGGACGGTTCGCCTGAAGCTTCGAGGGTTGTTGGAAGCAGCCTAGTCATTGTATCTTGGGGACGATTGCCGCAGCCCGTAAGCACTGAATACGGGGCAATCTCGTCTTACAGAGAAAGAGTCCAACTCTTGCCTCGACTATACCAGATCCTAATCAAGTACACCACCTCCGACAATCAACAAGATATAAATCTACTTGAGCTTAGATTCTCAACCTTGGACCAGGGTTTCATTCGGCACGTTTTCCTCCTCCTTCCATCTTACAAACATACATGAGCATTTTAGTTCTAGGTTGATTGTATTATAATATATCTTATTTGATGCCACCATGTGATCTATATACTTGATGCATTAGAATTTAGGTCTGAACATTCTCAAACTCAATGAATCATCTATCTATTAGGTATGACTCTGGATAGTCTTTCAAGATCTGCAGAAACTCGTCATATATCTATAATTGTCCATGTTTCATCCCCACCGTATAATTTCTTTTTGGGTTAAAAATAGTTTGGTACCAGGTATTATAGAGAATAGACACTTTAGGCCCTATATTTTAGAAACACCAAAAAAAAACCCCATATTATTTAAAAGAAAAAATTATCCTCAGGTCCCTGGAGTTTGAAAAAATCACCAATAGTGTCCTACCTGTTTTGAAACCTCTCTTTTCATCCTTCAGGTTTCGTAAAATAAAACTCTCACGTCCCTGGCTCTGGTACCGGAAAATAACTCTGGCAAAATTAGACCTGAACGTACGAAAATATCCCTCTATTAAAAAATAATTAAAAAATAGTTCCTCATCTTTGAAGCAAGAACTCGCAAGTTTGGACTCGGAAACGAAAGAAGGAATTCTGCGGAGACTTGCGAGTTCTTGCTTCAAGAAATTCGTGAGAGCGTAACTCCGAATTTTTGAGTTCATAGGCTTTGTATCCTGGAAGGTTGATTCCTTGAGAACCATTTATACTATAGTGGGAGGAATCAATCCCTTTAAAAAAAGCATCTTTTTCGGTATGCCTAGTCTATACTTTCTTTACTCCATCGACAAATATAAAATAGTTTTAAAGGTATTGAATTTTCTACAATGGAGTCCGTATTGGTGAAGGCACAGTTGAATAACGGAGACAATCAAAAAGAAGAGAACGAAAGAAGAAGAACAAGATCGTTCATGTCTCGTCGAATTAATCGACATACCAAAAATCAGATTCTAACGTCCTCACTTTACTACAACAATCTTAAAGTGTTCTCTGTTACTTGTGAAGATGATAGTGGACTTTTGGTTAATACCGTAAGTATGCTAGTGGGTCATCCTTTGAAGAAATGACTTGTTTGATATTTTAAAAGTTTTCCAACTGATACTTGATACTTTGCTTCATAGTACTGGATTATTTCATTTCTGAAATACACATTCTTAGTCTCAGTGTTATGGCACCGCTTGGACATATACTATGAATCGACATGTGAATTTGCTTGGAGACTTATTAAGTTTTAACCAATAACTTAAGATTACGGTATAAAATATGTTGGAAATGATTAAAGCAATAATTGATCTCAATAATTAATAAGTGGCACTCATGTTTCTAAAATATATAATATACACACTGTGAAACTTGATAAAATAGTGTCGAGCCTGTTTTAAGCTTACAAGAAATTTTAAAGGCTTGTGTTCCTGCTTACAATGTATTGACCTTAACCACTTGGGATTTTGGGATTCTGGTAATAGCATTTGATTAGAGTTCTGATATTGAAACGCCGGGTACATTGAGTAGGTACTCTGCATTTGTTGGTAATGGCATTTCATGTATCTTTACCAAGCTGTATTTAAAATGGCTATAAATATGATCGGTTAAGGTGACCAGCTTTGTGTGACAAACCGTAAGTTGTAGTAATATATATATATATATATATGATTGACCCGAAGAGGCGTCTAGTGCTTTGAGAGGGTGTTAAAGATTTTTAATGCATTGTTGTTACTGCCTTGTTTGTTCAAACGTGTCACAAGTAACTGTGTTCGTTTCGTGAGTGAAAGAACACTTGACATATACAACAAATACTTTCGATTTCAAAAGTCATGCGAAGGGGTTGAAGTGCCCAAAATAATGAATGTTTATTTGCAAAAAAAAAATCAATGGATGTATGATTGCTCAATGCATCACATGGTAAAACTGCATCTTGGCGTTACAAAGTGATTCGGTTGTAAAGCCAAACAAAATGACATACCCGTTCTAATGGGATCAAGGAATGTGGAGGAGTTCTTCGCATCTGTGGGAGAGGCTGTGTGTGAGGAGACATCAAGGCCTCGAGAAACAAAGATGGTTAGCAATAAAGAGATTGCAATCCAGAAAGTTACAAAGAACGAGAAAATATTGAACCATAGCAAACACATTGCTATGCGATATAATCATATTAGAAGTATGGTTAAAAGAGGGAAGATCACACTTGAATATCTTTCAACAAATAAAATGCTAGCAGACCCGTTAAAAAAGTCATTATCGGGAGATAAGATAAAAAAGGTCATGCAAGGTATGGGGATATTACCGATAGAATTAATGTCTTGATTGAAACCAACTCTATCTTAAAGTGAAAGTTATATACTTAGCATATATGTATGAGAGTTAAAAAGGCAATTCAATATTAGCCATTGGTGAAATGGAAAATGCATAACTTGGAAATAGTGGGGGTGATACTATTTCGAAAACCATATATCTGACCTATGTACTTAAAATTACCACAACAAGTAGAGGTTGGATTCTAAATTCTTAATAGACTTATAGCTTTGTAGAATGCATTGTGGACATTCTTGATGAGTTTACCTATACAAGTAGAGATGTGAGAGGTCGCTTCTTAGGGATTATCTCGGTAAAATCCTAGAGTACTTGTGAACACAAGGATTCAGCATAAGGCCCAATTCGAAGATGCTGCCAAAGATTAAAGACGCAAGAAATAATACACAACAAGAATATTATTCCTTAGAGTTTCATGTTCAACCATAAGTTAAAGGCATCGTCCACTTCATGGCTATTCGTTAAGTAAGGCAAGTTGTATTATGTAAATAAGTGGGGGATTGTTGAACTTTTCTGAGAAATGGTTGCCACCCTTCGAGAATAACTCTTGAGTATCTATAAATACTCAAACGAGTTTCGGAGGTGGAGAAAAAAAATCAGAAATCGAGTCTTCCCTCCGAAGAATTCCTTCTTTCTTTTCTGAGTCCAAACTTACGAGTTCTTTAACAGGGTTCACATCAGTTGGTATCGATCTTAGGCTTTACTTCAGATATATCTATCTTTAATTTTATTTTTTTATTTCATAGCATTCATGTTAGAGAGTTTGTAGTTATTTTTTAGTTACAGTAAAAAATTGAAAAAAAGAAAGAGAGATAGAAGGCAGCTAAGAAAAGAAAAAAGAAAGAAAGAAGATAGCCGTGAAAAAAGAAATTTCGTAAAAAGAGTGGGAAAAAGTGGAAGAAAAAGAGAAAAATATGTCCCACAACTATACAAGAAGAAATTTTGAATATGATTTGTCAATGCGTGATCCAAAGACAATAGAGGCCATGATGAGTGAGATGAGGCATATGATGAGAATGGACGTCTAAAAGCTCAGCGAAAGGATAGATCAGATGGTGTGCAAACAAAAGCAACTACATGACGTTCCTACTGAGTGTAAGAATAAAAGAATTCGACCAAGGAAGATTATAGAGAACATTGTTCACACTACTGAGGACAAGGTATGCAGTTCTGACAATCATTTGGAGGTTACATCTAATCAGGTTATTGAAGAGGTTTTGACATGGGAGGAATTTGGTGAATATTCTATTGACTTCTTCGATGGAGATTGTTTTGATTAGCATACTATGTCACTTCTTTACTTGAGGAATCTATTTGACGAATCAGAAGTTGTGAATGTTGTTCACATGAAGATGTGTGTATTTCCCATAGATTGTGAACATGAAGAATTTGTTGTTGTGATTGACAAGGAAGAGTTTTAGCCCATATCTTACATGTCTCCAGATTTTCATATTGAATATGTTGAGCATATTGATTTCTTGGGAGTTGAGAAGTTTGATTATGCTCGAGGATCATCGTTCGTTAATTTGTGGAATGCTTTGAAGATTGCAGAAAGACTTATACGAATTAGTAGGTCTTTGGCTTTTGAGTTGGAGATGACTTTTGATTGTTTAAGATCGAAGTACTTATTCTGTTGGAACAGAAGATATCAAGTGCAACCAATAAGGTGATGTCTCTTGAAATGCTTGGACATCTATCCAGTAAGAAGCTATGGCACATATCTTCTTTACAGAATTTAGTCTTTCCGGTAAGTTTGAGTCTGTGTGATCCTTGTCTTCGTGGAAAACACACTCCTCTTTCTCTTCCCAAGAGTTATATCAAGAGTAGTGGATGTTTCAAATTAATGCACTATGATATTTGGGGGCCACATCAGACCCCCTTTTTCACTGGGGCACGCTATTTTCTGACCATTGTTGATGATTACATTTGTTGTCTTTGGATCTTTCTCATGAAATATAAGTATGATGTTTCACAATATCTCATGATGTTCTGCAATTTGGTAAAGACACATTTTTCTTCAGGAGTCAAAACTATTCGTACATACAACAGTTTAGAATTCTCGACTATTGAGATGTGCAAGTATTACGAGAACTATGAGATCTTGCTGCAAACATCTTGTATTGCATCTGGCACAAGCCTGGCACCAAAGGTACTTGTCGACCGAAATTGAGAAATTTGTTTAGGAAGAGCAATTTATCCTCGAAAAACTTGAGACCGAAGAAATAACTTAGAAGCGGATATGTTCCTTAGTTGGAATCGCCTCTGTAATTGATGACTGAATCAATTTAGCCTCAAAAAACTTGAGACCGAAAAAAGAAAAAAATTTATTGAATTAATTCAACCTTAAAAAACTTGAGATAGAAGAGAAATATGCTGCTTATGTCAGTGATACTCCTATCCCTATCATTATTTGCAAACAATCGATTAGTGACGCTTTTGATGATCCCGTGCTACGAAGAGATCCAATCGATTCAATCAGATCTTTCCCCGATTGGTTGATCTTTTGGTCTCCACGCTTTTGATGATCCAATTGATTGGTTGGATTGTGTTTATTGGTGGTGGATGCAAGTGTTTGATCGGTGGAAGGTGGTGTGTTGTGTTTTATCGGTGGTAAAAATTTGATCCAGGTCTTTAGCTCTGATACTATGTGAAATATATCGCTTAATTTTATTATTCATCGCCATAAAACTATATATATAAGAGTTTATAAACTTGATCACAAATAACTACTGATTATGCATCTAATTTGATCAACAAGTAACTATAATTAAGATGTCTATACAAATACGACTTCTATTTTTAATAGTAAATCTTAAGTGGGAGAGAGGGGAAAATTTTCTCTTTCTAAAAATTTTTAGAGAGAGTGGGAGCAGAACAGGACTTTGTCCCCACCGTATGATTAGAACCAGGTTATTCTACCTCCATTTATGCTTATCATCCGATGTGAGATTCATACCGCAACACGGGACTAAGGACTTTCACGCAACGGGTCATAAACTAGGCGTCAGGCTGACGGCTGACCCATGTTCGGCCTCCTGAGGTCCGAGGATATTTCCAAGTCTATTATTAGCATCTGGAGTATGCCAATTCAAACTGGCCCATCAGCATAGGTTTATAAGATTAGGCCTGTAATTGCTCCATGGGCAGTCCAGTGCCACACAAATAATCCACGGGCTTCTATTGTTTCATCACTTTAACTTGGAAAATTTCATAATGATTCGTTCACGGGTATTATTTATTATATTCAATGGTCGAGATCTCATTAAAATAACGGTGGATCATACATAAATTTTATTTCTTATAACTTTTGATACCGATTGTTTAAACATTATTACTTGCTATAAAAAATTATCGTTAAATTACTCGTTCAACTTGCACTAAAAAAAATGCACATGTTAAAAGGCATATGGTCTGACGGCACAAATAATGTATAATTTGTCAGAGATCCAAAATTTCAGCTGTACCAAAGTTTAATTAGGTATAAAAATTTTAACTTTACAAAAAAAAATGCCACCTTGAATTTAATCCATATTAAAACCATCTTAGCACCCGGAAAACCACAAGTTAAGATGGCTTTTCCAGTCCAAAACATCGGGCTAACAATATTTAGCTGTTATAAGGTGTCTTAGAGTGCACCCCAATGATGAACCAAACCAATAACATCAAGGGAGGTGCAAAAATCTGCAAGTGGCTATTTTTTTAGTATTCAAAATCGACCACAGAATCTTATTTAGAAATAATTTTTTAGTAATATATTTTCTATTCGTGAGTCTTAACAAGGAAATCTGCGAGTGGGCTGGGATATTATCTTAATGACATTTAACAGCAACCACGAAGATGACAGAGCACAAGCTGAAACATGCAAGCTCTCGACACCTGTGTATGTCTTTTGGTTTTATAATTGCAAGTAGCGGACGAGTTTGTGCCTTGTGAGGGCGTCTAGCTATTTCTTCGGCATCAAGGCAAGGCTGTCGGATCCAATTGCTTCCTTTTTTGAAACTTTGATGGGATCTTCAAAACCAGTCGCTGATCTGGAAGACGTTTGGTAGTTTTGAGTTCATGACTAAGCAATTAGATCAACTGATGATTATATTATTTTAGTTTAATTATGTATCGATTTTAAGTCATTGATGTGTTAAATACTTGTTTTGAAAATTTTGTCATCTTTTACAACTCTGACTCGAATCTGTCTAGTAGATCCGGGTATCAAATAGTTAAACAAAAAAATGTATATTATTTCAAAAGAAATTGAAAAATAAATGTCAATCCGTCAAATATGGCATGAGCATTAAAATTTAGGCGTTAGTACGGTAAACCTTTATAAAGTAATCTTTTGTGAAGTGATAATCTCACTAAAAGTGTTAAAATTTAATAAGCTTTTATGGTAATAATTAATACTTTTTCAAAAAAATTTAGTACTCAATTTCGGTCCCAATTTTTGTATAAAGTGATATTTTTTAATAAATACATATAATTTTACATACTTTATAAATGCAAAAAATATTTTAAGATATTAATTTGTATTAAACTTGTTTGTTTGATAAATTTTACATCATTGCTCATTTTATTAATTGTCTTGAAATAGTCTTTGTGATCGTTTTCATGTTGCAAAAATATGGCAATTGAGTATTGTATTTGAATAACGTGAGCCAAGATTTTTGACTCGAATATAGACAAAGTACTTTTAGTATTTATATATGTATTGCTCAAAACTCAATTTTAATAATTTGGAGAAAAAATATAAATATTTCTAAAGTGATATTTTTCTCTGATCCCAACGATATCACTTTAGAAAAGTTGTACTACATTAGTTTTCCATTTTGTGGGATTTTCTTCGTAGTCATTAAGCTAAAGATTTAAGTATTGTATAGTGTTAAAAGTTACATGTAGATCGACCAATTAGTAAAAAAATTGTTGTAGATTTACAAAAGGTATAGTTCCGAAAATACAATTGTATTGTATGAAATCTTACAATAATGAGCAAAGAAATTTGCTAAAAATTTTAGAATCTCAACACTTATGAAATCAATTAATGAATGTTCGAATCCTACAATATTAGGAGTATCATCACATGTTTGCAACTATAAAATCATGGCATCTTTTTTTCTCCAAAAAACGTTAAAAAGTCCCTGAAATCTCGAAACATATCCAGATAGTATGAGCATACCCTCTCTCTCCACGACTTTCCTATGGCTTGTGGCTAACAGAGGCCCTGAAATCTTCAAGACAAATCTCAGTCACAAGTTACAACTCCAAGTCCCTCCATCTTCCCACACCTTATCTCCATGCACATTTCAACCGCCAATTAAACAAGACAGATATATCTTCTCCGCTAATCGTAAAAATTGGAAACAATAACTATTTAAATCAACTAATAATGTTACTTTATCTTAACTAAAAGATTTCAGACTTGTGATCGCATGAGCATTAGATACTTTGAGAGTTTTGTCGAGATCTCACCTGACTCAAAACATAATTAATTAATTCAGTAAAGTATTCGGATACCAGTTGTATTAGCAAAAAAATGTAAAAATTGGGTCGGAAAATAAATACAACTCCAAGCACATCATCGACAATATTGTTGGTCAGAGATACATTACCCAATGGACATGGGAGTTCCACGACGCAGACATCGCCACATTTTATTTTAATTTGGCACTAAGAGACGTCGCCATTTAATGTTACTAACCGATATCAATAAGAAACGGCCAAACAAGCATGTCATGTTCTTTGAGATTTTTGGACAACGGCATCTTTTATGATTTCCGAGCATCACACAAGCATTTAACTGTTTAATACCCCATCTTACCATTTTGATTTCGCCCGGGAAGCATGGGTATGGATTTGGTACGGAATGCTCAGATTCCGAACTATTTGAAAAGAAAATACGCGGGGTTTTTTTTTTGCAAAAGTGATAAAATACGAGAACCAAAATAAAAAAAATCAAATGCAAACACAGGCCTGAAACAAATGTCATTATGACATAACAGTGCATGTTAGTATCACATAATAGGACATGCCAGTATAACATAACTGTGCATGTCAGTATGACTTTTTTACAAAAATGCTAAAATACGGGAACCAAAATGATGCGCGCCATTATCATAAACGGGACTTGCCGCTGTCACAAATACACATGTCATTATCACATAACTGCGCATGCCAGTATCACATAAATGCGCTTGCCAGCTCGAGCCGCCCTTCACTCCAAATCGTTCGGAATGATTTCTTCACTCCGTACCCAATCCAAATCAAGGAAGCATCCACATTGTTATTGTGTCCAGCTTATAATAATTCTCAAAAAAAACTTATAGTTGGAAAAAATTAAAAACCATTTTTTTAATAATTATTTTTGTCCAAAAAAACTATTCAAATAATAGAATGTCAAAAGAAATTACTTGTTCAAACATTTTTAAACGAAAAACAATTTGATCAAGCATTTGATTGGATTCTAAAAAATAGAGTTTTAACATAAATTTATAATCCAATGTGGTCTTGAGTTGAGCAAAGCACAACCCACATGATAAGAGAATCAATAGATAACAACTTAAATTAACTGACTTTAACGTTATTATATCTAAATTAAAAATTAACAATATTAAATATTTTGTAGCCTTTCAAACATTACACCAACTCGAACACAAATTAATTATACAATATTGTCTGAATAACAAGCTGTTTTGGAAGGAAAAAAAATAGAGCATAAATAGGCAAGGATAGAAGACAAGAAGATGAGGGGAAGTAGTATCTGGTGTGGATAAAACACGTTCCCCACCAGCCAATCACAGGCCATAGATATCATATCCTCCATAATAATAAAATTCCTCTCTTTTTCCTTATAATTATTTTATTTCTCCACCATTGGATAAAAAGAAACGCACAAATCCAACCAAAGGGTCGCAAAAAAAAAGAAACCGACTCCATAAAAAAAAAGAAATACTAAAACGGCGGTTACGAGCTGGCCGGCGCGAAGATGGAGGCGCTGCTGTTGAATCCCCCGTCGTCGTCCGCGACCCCTCCGCCGGCCTCCGTGAGGGCCTACCTCGGCCCGCCGTCGCAGGCGAGGGTGTCCGGTCGGAGCGCCCGGAGAATGCCGCTCAGAGGAGGGGGAGCGGTTAGGTGCGAGGCGGCTGATTCGTCGGCGGCTTTGACCGAGGCGGACGCCGCCAAGTTCTCCAGCCTCTCCGCACTCGAGCAGCTCAAGACCGCCGCCCCCGACCGTGAGCTTTTGCTTTTTCTTATGTTTAATTAAAAGTTTTATTTTCTAATTTGCAATGCTTGATCATCCGTGTTGTTGATTCTAATATTTGATTTCCGCTTCGGTTTTCGCGTCAATCCGAATCGCTTAGAGGCTCGGAGACTTCAACTCCTTACTTAACTTGAATGAGAATGGCTTAGCATTGTGGTGATTTTTGAGTTCCTGGTCTGTGTTAGGTTATACTAAGGAACGGGCTAGTATTGTGGTGATTGGGCTTAGCATTCATACTGCACCGGTGGAAATGCGCGAGAAGCTCGCGATTCCGGAAGCCGAATGGCCACGAGCCATCGCCGAACTTTGCAGCTTGAATCATATTGAAGAGGCTGCTGTTCTTAGCACCTGCAACCGGATGGAGATTTATGTCGTTGCCCTGTCTCAGCACCGTGGGGTCAAAGAAGTGACCGAATGGATGTCAAAGGTGCTTTATTTCTTCTTCATGCTTGCTTCATGATTCCCAATTTTTCGATTTTTTACCTTGTTTAGATTGCAGTTTCGAATATAAGAGAGTGATGTCAAAATCCCAAATTAGGCTAATGTATTTTTTCTATGAAAACTGTACAGAAAGTGTGATCTAAGCCTTTAAAATCTGTGTTTTTGCAGACTAGTGGAGTCCCTGTTTCAGAAGTTTGTGAGCACCGGTTTCTGCTCTACAACAACGATGCCACGCAGCATCTTTTTGAAGTATCTGCTGGTCTCGACTCTCTTGTTCTCGGGGAAGGTCAGATTCTTGCTCAAGTGAGACAGGTTGTGAAAGTCGGTCAAGGAGTTGTAGGTTTCGGAAGGAACATTAGCGGGCTGTTTAAACACGCCATAACTGTTGGAAAGAGAGTCAGATGTGAGACAAACATTGCATCCGGTGCTGTTTCTGTTAGCTCTGCTGCTGTCGAACTGGCACTCATGAAGACCCCTGAATCTTCACATGCCACGGCTCGGATGTTGGTGATTGGCGCAGGAAAGATGGGAAAGCTTGTGATCAAGCACTTGGTAGCTAAAGGCTGCACAAAGATGGTGGTTGTCAACAGAACAGAGGAGAGAGTTGCTGCCATACGTGAAGAGCTGAAAGATATTGAGATTATCTACAAGCCTCTTACAGAGATGCTCGGTTGTGCTGCGGAGGCTGATGTCATTTTCACTAGCACGGCATCGGAAACCCCGTTATTCTTAAAAGAATATGTGCATGATCTGCCACTAGTTGGCTCTGAAGTTGGGGGGGTTAGGTTATTTGTTGATATCTCTGTCCCAAGGAATGTCGGATCATGTGTTAATGATGTTCAAGGTGCAAGGGTTTATAATGTTGATGACCTCAAGGAAGTTGTCGCTGCTAACAAGGAAGATCGACTCCGGAAAGCTATGGAAGCTCAAGCAATTATAGGAGACGAATCGAAAAAATTTGAAGCGTGGAGAGATTCGTTGGAGACTGTTCCTACCATAAAAAATTTGAGGGCTTATGCAGAGGAAATAAGAGCTGCAGAGCTTGACAAATGCATATCTAAAATGGGGGATGACATCTCGAAGAAGACAAGGCGGGCAGTGGAGGATCTTAGCCGTGGTATTCTGAACAGGCTGCTCCATGGTCCAATGCAGCACCTAAGATGCGACGGTAGTGACAGCCGAACATTAAGCGAGACACTCGAGAATATGCACGCACTGAACAGGATGTTTAGTCTAGACACAAAGGTTGCTGTTTTGGAACAAAAAATCCGAGCCAAGCAAAACCAGAAGTAAGATGATACTCCTACGCGCAGACCCCGTTGATTGAATAAGAGGAAAGCTTTCCCAGCTTGTTTCAAGTCTTAACCCCAAATTGTAATCTTCCATATAACAATTGAAGTCAGGGTCCCTTCTATTCACTTCTGGTCTCCATCTCCAACACTTGCTCCAGCTTCAACTCGGGTCGATTCCTTCGTAGCTTCTTTTTCGCTGGGAACACTCCTTAGGATTCAGGCAAGGAGTACCAAGGAGGAGTAAGCCTGCGAAGTTACTAGTGTACTGTTGTAACTATTTACTTACGTCAATATAGAGATGAAACTTTCATTGGTTATCTGCAAACTATTTATTTACTATTCCAAAGAAAACAGAGAGAAAACTAATCATGTAGTTTACTGTTGGGCGGCCCATCTGTTAAAATAAACTTACCAATAGACCGATCCAGACACTTGCTGGTTGTGGACCAGCCGGGAAAAGGCCCAGTGGGGTTAGGTCCACCAATTCATTTTGAATACACTTTCTGACTAAAACACTAAATTAAAACGAGACCATATAATAATTATCGAAAATATGTGAAACTTGATGATACTAAACTGAACGTTCTTAAAGTATCGTCTTGACATTTTTTTTACAGGTGATAAGGGTGACCATGGTTCCCAAATGGCCAATTCAAGGTTCAAAAAATGTGGAACCTTAGGAACCGTCCCCTAAGGTTCACAGGCGATGCGGAAATTAAGTTGGGTTTGAATTTAATGTTCCAAATTAACTTACATGTGTATCCTTAGCACTAAAAAAATCAAAGCATGTATTGGAACTATTCACCTGGTCGAAGATGTTTGTACTTTCGCCCAATCGAGATGGAATCAATGTGGTCTTATTGATCGGAGTCTTCCCTACTTAATTTTTGTTGATGTCGTTCTACCTTGGTCTAATCATCGAGTAATGTTTGTGTCTCCAAGTTACACTCAAATATGAATGTGTTTGTCATTGATCTCTATATATCACAACATAAAAAAATACGATAATTAAATTTTAAGAAAAATATATGTAAAACTTTTTTTTATCCTTGTATATTTTCTTTATTGTTTGTGTTATTTTCATTTGTGAAATATATTTTGTACTAAAATTTAAAGCATTTATTGTTCGTGTTAATGTAGTTCATAGAATACGTGTTAAAGCGACAAGTGATTTTTTAAGTGAAGACAAGTGGTCTAATTGGTAACATGCCAGGGTGGTGCCCACTATCGGAAGTTGGGGTCTCTTTCACGACTTTTCTAAAAAAATTAGGGGAATATCCACATAAGTACTCTGTAGTTTTACATTTTTATAATTTAGTATCCTGTAGTTTTAAATTGGTAAAATCTATGTAGTTTACTAAAAAAAATTTGGACAGGTCCAAGGCAGTTGCCCGTCTGTACGATCTTGAAACGACGTCGTTTTAGATCCGACGTGGTAGACACGTGGCTACCAAGTGGAGTTAATTAATGCTGACATGTACTATGGCTAATTACCTAAACGGTCCCCAATATATTTATATTTTTTTCAAAAAACCCATTACTTAAAACCATTATCAAAATGGTATATATTTTGTATATAATTTTTAAAAGAACTTATACCCATCTCTAACCTCTCATCTCCTTCCCTACTGTCAAGCCCCAAACCTAGAAACGATACTTGGAAAATCAATTTCTCTCATGCTTATCCTAAGAGTTGGTTGGAAATAAATATATTGGGGACTGTTTAGGTAATTAGTCACAATACATGTCAGGATTAATTAATTCCACTCAGTAGCCACGTGTCTGCCACGTCGGATAAAAATGACGTCGTTTCGAGATCGTTCGGGCGAGCAACTGCCTTGGACTTGCCCGGAAAAAAGTTTGTAAACAACAGGGACTGAATTACCAATTTAAAAAGACATAGCACTAAATTGTGAAAATGTGAAACTATAGGGTAGTTATGTCGAATTTTCCCAAAAATTTAACCGCCGAACCAATGGTTCAAGTTCGGTAATTCTAGGAAATCAAGAACCTTAGTCGTAAAATATTTTAGTAAGATTCTGAGATAGTTCATGAACTGTCATGATCCCGGTTTGGAACTGGCACTAGTTCTGTTGGAAATTTTGGGTTGCAGGATGAAAGAACATTTTGGTATCGCCGACTTCAAGGATCTTTTAAAGATTCTTTCAAACAAATAGTTCACCCTCCGGATAATCTGCGAGTACAACGGGTCTATGAACTTTTGTCGTCAGGATACAATGAAGCCTCACACCGTCCTCGAGTTCAAGGATTATACCACCTTGACCCGACACACTATGAGAAAAATCTAATGAAGTTTGGATTGATTAGAAGTTGGATCGTTGGATTGGAGATGAGATCCGCTATTTATAGAGATTGGCACTACCAAGTAATGCTATTTTATCACCCAAGAAGTTCCTAGAACAATTCACAAAGGTGGCTAATGGGAGGGTCACTTCCCTTGAGTTTAAACTCAAGGGACACTAATTTCAAAATGAAACAAAGGCCACGGGCGTGAGAATTTTTAGAATTTCACAGACAAGCCGGAAACCTGTAGATCGTAAAATTTTTATTCCGAAAAGATATTATAATAGCAAAATGGATAAACGAGTCAAAAGTTATGCTATTTTGAAAATATCCAACATTCTCCTCCTATTTTTAAAATTTTAAAATAGTAAACAAAATAAAAGTTTGAACAACAGAGTGACTGCATCACTTAAGTGATTGCCTACGTACCTGTGAGGGATCAAGTTAACGTAGTTCAAACTAGGATAGGAATGAGCATCATCGTAGAAATCAATACATAAATGATATGTATCGTTTAGATTTGAACCTTCACTTAGTGTAAGAAGTTCAAAGCCTTATCGAGGTTCTATGGTGAATGAGTCTTGAACCAAGTACCCCTAGCGATAAAACAGGAACATTCACACATATTGACTTCGGAAGCTAGTGTATTCTGTAGCTCGCACGTTAATGGCCATGTACTTATACCCTGAATTCATGAGTCTTCTTTAGAGAGCGGTCTTACTCTCTTAAAAAATGGCCTGATTTTCGTACTCATATAGGTAAGTCTCTTAAGGTGCTTCTGCGAGACACCTGTAATCAAGTAGACTTATTAAGAATTTGTATTCATCCTCGTTCATGCAGAAATGCTTCACCAATTTAGAAATGGGAAGTTTAACTTTGGCCCACCATAATCACTCTAATGACTTATTGATACCCATTGAACCTTGTTTATCCATTTCAAAATATAGGTTGTGTTTTCGTCATTGGCGGTCAACCTTCTTTCACAGACCTTTGCCCCATTTCCTTATATTTTATTGAAAATATTACCTTTGATAGACTCTTCGCAAAAGAGTTTGCTAAGTTCTTCTTTGTTTCAATAAAGTCAACTGCAACTACTCCTCTCTTGAGCAATTGTCTTACCATTTGATATCTTAGACTTTCATATCTAGAGTTTCCATTATAAGTCTTGTTAAAGACGTTATAGATGGCAGCTTGATTGTCACAATTAATCAAAACTGCTGAAGATGGCTTCTTCCACAGTGGGATCTCTACAGGTAAGTTTCTAAGCTATTCTGCCTCTTTACTTGCATCAGCTAACGCTATCAACTCTGACAACATCGTTGAATCAAAAATACAAGTTTACTTCTTGGAACTTCAGGATACCGCAGCACCTCCTAATGTAAAGATCCATCCAGTAGTGGACTTGGACTTGAATTCTACATTGTTCCAATTAGCGTCACTATATTCTTCCAATACAGCGGGATAGCTTTGGTAATGCAAACCATAATTTATGGTTCCTTTCAAGTAATTCAACACTCTTACAAGTGCCCCCCAGTGTTCAACTCCTGGTTTACTTGAGAAACAATATACACTCCTACAACTTGAGCTATATCCGGTCTTGTGCAATGCATAACATACATAAGACTTTCAATGAAACTCGAGTACTTAAGTTGTGCATGTGTTCGTCCAACATTCTTCATTAATTTAATACTAGGATCTAAAGGAGTGGGGTCTGGTTTGTCATCAAAGAAACCATACTTCTTGAGAAACTTCTCAATGTAATGAGACTGGTTTAACACCAACTCATCTCCTCTTCTTAGGATTTTAATTTTCAAAATTACATCAGCCACTCCTAGATCTTTTATATCAAAATTAGAGCTAAGAAACTTCTTTGTTTTGTCTACAGAAGATAGGTTAGTTCCAAATATAAGCATATCATCAACATATAAACACAAAATCACCCATCCAAAATCATCATGCTTACTATAGATACATTTATCAGCATCATTAACAATAAAACTATATGACAATGCTACTTTATCAAACTTCTCATGCCATTGCATGGGAGCTTGCTTCAGGCCATAAATATATTTTTCTAACTTGCAAACTTTCTTTTCTTGGCCTGGTAATACCAAACCTTCTGGTTGCTTCATATATATCTCTTCTTCTAAATCATCATTTAGAAAGGCAGTTTTTACATTTATTTGGTGTATAATTAACTTATGAATAGATACAAGTATAATTAAATAACGTATGGATGTAATGCGAGCAACAGGAGCATATGTATCAAAGTAATCAATCTCATGTCTTTGCTTATATCCCTTAGCAACCAATCTGGCTTTAAACATATCAATGGTACCATCGGCATTCAACTTTCTTTTGAATATCCATTTGCATCCTATAGACTTTGTACCAGGAGACAAATCACACAATATCCAAGTTTTATTAGACAAAATTGAATTCATCTCATCATTAATAGCCTCTTTCCAGAACACAACATCTCTAGAACTCATAGCATCATAATAGGTTTTAGGATCAGCATCAACATACATAACATACTTAACAATATTAATAATCTCATTCTTATTACCCTCTACAAGATATGTTATGAATTCAGGACTATAGTCTTATTCTATTCTTGTTCTTTTACTTCTTCTAGGTTCAATATCTTTCGTAGGAGCTAAAGTGTCATTATTATTGTTAGTGTCTACCGATTCTAGACTAGGCAACAATGGATCTTCAACGAATTTATTTTGGGAACTATGTCTAGCTAAGTTCTCAAAGAATTCTACATCTACAGATTCTATAATCTCGAAGGTATCAAAAATTAAAAATCTGTAGGTTGTACTATTATGTGAGTAGCCTACAAATGCACATTTATAATCTATATTTCGTAATTTTGGTCTCTTAGGATCAGGTTTTCTAACATATGCTAAGCAACCCCATACTTTCAATCTTTTCAAGTTTGGCTTTCTTTTAAACCACAATTCATAAGGGGATACATTCTTCTTTTTCAGAGAAACTCTATTCATAATATAGCATGCGGACAATATAGCTTCTCTCCACAATGAATTAGACAAAGTAGAACTTATTAACATAACATTTACCATCTCTATCAAAGTCTTATTCTTTCTTTCAGCAATACCATTTTGTTGGGGTGTGTAAGGTGTAGTAGCTTGATGAACGAAGCCATGTTCTTGATAAAATAAAGTAAACTCATTAGAAAAGTATTCGTCACCACGATCAGATCTTAGGATTTTAATTTTCTCTCCTAACTGTATTTCTACTTCAGCCTTGTAAATCTTAAATTTGTCAAAAACTTCATCCTTAGACTTCATCAAGTAAACATATGCATATCTAGTATAATCATCAATAAAAGTAACATAGTAATTATTTTCACCATCAGTCATAGGACTTTTAAGGTCACCAATATCACTATGTATTAATTCAAGCAAGGCAGAATTTCTTACTACGGATTTAAACGATGTTCTATATATTTTTACTTGTGCACATTTTTCACATTTAAAAATATTTTTAAAATCGTAATCAGAAATTAATCCCAATCTTTTCATGTTTCTAAGAGAATCATAATTCACATGTCCTAATCTTGCATACCAAATGTCAAATGAGTCAGCAATATAAGCGAAATCATTCTTCATTAAATTAAGTTTAATCATCCCATTACAAGTGTATCTTTGTCCAACGAATATCTCATTCTTGGACAGTACAAACTTATCAGACTCAAAAGTAGCCTTGAATCCGGCCTTGTTAATAAGGACTCCGGAGATAAGGTTCTTTACAATATCAGGGACATGTAGTACATTCTTAAAAGTCAAAGTCTTTCTCGATATAAAAGAGAGTCTAACTGTGCCTTTGCCGACAACTTTACTTCCTTGGTTGTTTGCTGATGTGACTTCTTCTTCGATAATCAGTTCATATGTCTTGTAAAGATTTTTGTCTTTACATATATGAATGGTTGCACCAGTGTCGTACCACCATCCACCATCATTGTCGACAATAGCATTGGCACTTTGCACTACACCAACAAGTTTGCCCTTTTCATCTACCATATTTGCCTCATTTTTTAAATGTTTCTTTCGTTGACGACAGTCACGAGCATAATGGCCGGGTTTCTTATACCAGAAGCAATCACCCTTCTTCTTATCCTTCTTGTTAGAATTTTTCTTCTTAAACTGAGAGTCATTTTTTGGCTTCGACGAATTTTGAAATTCAACATTGTTAGCCTTAGAAAAATTTTCAGTTTGCTGACTATCCTTCATTTCTTGTTTACGAGAGTCCTCTTCGATACGAAGATAACGCTGCAAACCTTCAAGGTCATAGTCAATTTCGGCATGCTTCAATTTCTTCTTGTAATCATTCCACGAAGGAGGAAGACAGAAGATTATGACTCCAACAATGAATGAAGACATAAGATCAATACCAGCATCCTTGAGTTGATTGACGATGAGTAACAATCCGCTGACCTGGGCAATAATTGACTTACTGTCAACCATCTTGAAATTCATGAAGTTGCATATCAGGAACTTCTTGTTGCTTGCCTCAGAGATCTTATACTTGTTGTCCAGAGCTGTCCACAATTCATTTACCGTCGGGAGGCTTCTATGGGCGTTGTAGACATTGGTGTCCAAAGTATTGAAGATGTGGCCACGGCACATGAAATCTTCATCTTGATGCTTCTTGCGTTTGGCCTTCAATTTGTCACTGTCCTTTGCGGTTGGAGCAGGGATCTCCTCCAAGCCATCTTCAAGAATTTGCCACAACTTGATGGTGATGAGGAAGAACTTCATTGTCTCTTGCCAACGAGTGAAGTTTTCACCATCAAATCGTTGCAGGCAGTTCAAGGTCTGGTTCATGACTTGTAGTAATTGTGCAGCAATGATTGAAGTCTTACCCTCCATTGTGTCAGAGATATTTGTTTGAAAATTGTTGGAAAATTTGGGTTGGAGGATGAAAGAACAATTTTGGTATTGCCGACTTCAACGATCTTTTAAGAATTCTTTCAAACAAATAGTTCGACCCTCCAGATAATCCGCGAGTACAACGGGTCTATAAACTTTTGTCGTCAGGATACAACGAAGCCTCATACCATCGTCGAGTTCGAGGATTGTACTACCTTGACCTAACCAAGAACACACTATGAGAAAAATCTGATGATGCTTAGAGAGGAAATGAAAGTTTGATTGATTAGAAGTTGCATCGTTGGATTGGAGATGAGACCTGCTATTTATAGAGATTGACACTACCAAGTACTGCCATTTCATCACCCAAAAAGTTCCTGGAATAATTCACAAAGGTGGCTAATGGGAGGGTCACTTCCCTTGAGTTTAAACTCAAGGAACACCAATTTCAATATGAAACAAAGGCCACGGGCGTGGCCTTCCCCGCCATGAGCGTGGAAATTTTTAAAATTTTACAGACAAGCCGAAAAACTGTAGATCGTGAAATTCTCATTCTAAAAATATATTATAATAGCAAAACGGATAAACGAGTAAAAAATTATACTATTTTAAAAATATCCAACAAGTTCGGCAGTTTGAACCGGACCGTGGCGATGCCCAAATATAACCTTTTCATGACAAAGATAGAATTGCTTCTTTGTAACCAAACTTGCACAAGAAACTAATTATGGGGCGTGGATTCGAGAATGTCTTATAAAGTTCCGTTCGGGTAACTGATGAAAAGGTGTGAGAGTTGAAACTGTTCCTATCGCAAGAAGTCAGGCCGTCCTGTGACCAATCAAACGTCCTGTCGTCGTCAGGGTAAATGGTCATCGGAAATGAAAGATGAGAAGACATATGTATGTGTGTGTCTCCGACACCGTACATGTACAGAGAGGGACCCCCAACACCAAGACTGGAAACTGTTGCTGAATGTGAGACGACAGGAGTGGAATTGAAAAGTGCTGTCGTCGGTCGTAAACTAACTCAAGGTCCTAAATTACCGCACGTTGTTTTATATTTCAAAGAATCGTGTCCTCTTCCGGAGGTGATGCAGCGATCAACGTAGTGATGTCTTATGAGTTAATTAGAATTGGACTCGGGATCATCCAGTGGTATGGGTTTCTCCGATTCATCTTTTAAAAAAATTCAAAGTCGATCCAGAATTTTAAAGTTATGAATTATAACAGAAATATATTTATGTTTGTCTAGCCAAAAATTTCAGACCGTTTGATTTATAAATTAAATTAGGCTCAAGTGTCTATACCAATCGATGTGGATTTTTCAACCGTCATAAAGCAATTCTTAATTTTTTTGAATAGTAATGGCCAGGCAAATTTTCATTGAACAGAGATTGAGTACAACATGGAGCGGAACTACGACGAACACAGCAATAGATACTTCACTAGTCCACTCGCTGTTCATTGTACCGATCTGATACAAAAATGATTAAAAGATTTTATAATTAAAAGTTTTACTTATAAAAAGAAGGTTCACTAATCTACTATCCAGCTGCAAAATAAAAAGATTGTTCATTCTGGTTCATGCATCAATTCGTAGAGCTGAATCAATATGTATAGAAGAGATAGAAGCACTTCTTAATTTTTAAACATCCATTAAAATGACTGATCCCGAGCCCGGAGCAACGCCAATTGCCAATTACTTGTTTTGTATCCAAAATTAACAAGAAAGCAATTAAACAATGAATTCCGTTGAAGTTCATGACCAATTTTCTGTTTTCTTGTTAATGCTTTACTCGTCGTTCCTCTCCGCCAGAAATTTCGCATCTGCCGCTTATAAAATGGTGAAACTTATCAGAAAAATAATGGTGAAACTCAATAACGACTTTGATTCACTTAATCAAATCTTTTATTTAAGTCTTACGTAAATAATATTATTAAACAAATTACTCGTAAAATGGTACTTGATAATATGGATTCTGAATAAGATCGTGCAGATAAAAGGGGTTGCATGGGAGTCACGATGGGTCTTTTGTTTGCGTGGTGTTACTGTACAGAAAATTTGTGCATTTGGCGTCGAATTTTTTTAATCATGGATTCGGTGTCCACGTAGGACTACCGATTAAAAACTCGTATGTTGGACCAGGATATGAGTTTTTAACCAGTATCGTGCCAAAATACGGCTTTTTAACTGGTATCTATCATACAGATTTTTAAGCGGTATGTTGTCAGGATACCGGTAAAAAACACGTATCTTGGTCAAATATGACAAAAAATATGTTCAGCCTTGTTGGTCAAAAATACTTCCTCTTATCCCAAATAACATGGGTTCGAATCCATTCTTTGACAATATTATTATATTTAACAAAGAAGTCTATATAGTCACAAGTACTACTTCAATATGAAAGGGCATGGATTCAAATCTTGAATTTTTTTGTAATTTTGTTTTAATAAATAGTAATTACTAATTCATCTTAATTGTAATAGATAAAAAGTATTCTCAGAAACAACATTTGAACCTATACTCTTTCAAATGGTTTTTTTTGAAATTTTTTGTGATTAAGTTTTAAAAAATAATAATAAATAATCACCTTAATTAAAATAGATAAAAAAAATATCAATCACCTTAATTGAAATAGATTAAAAAATATCAATCACCTTTATTATATGAATGCGAGAGTGGAAACAAAATCAAACAATGTACTTGACCAATTATTGACTCTATGTTTAATAGCAGTTTCGAGAGAGATTTTTCTATGACGAACATAAATTTTGTTGGCATTGTGATTTTGAGAATTAGTAGAGTATAATATTATTATAAAATTAATAAATAATCCAAAGTTTTAGATTAATATGATGAGTATGTGGATTCTCGACATTTATAAAATAGTTACTACTTTCGATCCTTAGAGTAAAACAAAATTACAAAAAATATATCAAATTCAAGATTTGAACACATGACCTTTCATATTGAAGTAGTACTTGAGACCAAATTGACTATCTAGACTTTATTATCAAATAATAACAATTTAATTGATATAATACTTATACGTAGCAAAACAAAATGGCACAATTAATATTGTCCGAGAGTGGATTTGAACTCATATTCTTTGGGACAAGACGAGGTGTTTTGGACCAACAAGGCTCGACACATTTTTTGTCATATTTGACCAAGATACGGATTTTTAACTGGTATCTTGGCAACATACTTCTTAAAAACCTGTATGATGGCTACCAGTTAAAAAGCCATATGTTGGTAGAATAACGGTTAAAAATTTATATCATGGTCTAACATACAGGTTTTTAATCAGTAGTCCTTTGTGGACACCAAATCTGTGAAAAAAAATTTCCAACGCCAAATTCACAAATTTTTTGCACAGTAACACTACACAGACAAAAGACCCGATGCGTTTGGTTTGGTGCTCTGCCAGCCCAGGAGAGTCGACCCTACCACCCTACTAAGTCACGTGATGATGCCTACAAAATTCTAGCTTAACTGTATATTGGATTAGCTATAGTCGTCGTAGCTGGTCCACCCTCGGCGTCACTTCGTGTGGGGTTTAGGGCTCTGATCCAATGGGCCCATGGCCTCTGAGAAATCAGTGTCGTTCTCCCGTACTGGGGAGGTATTTTTCGACACTTCTGGGGAGTCCAATGGCCATCCGATCTGCCATGTTGGACGAATATTGATCCAGCGGCTTAAACGTCCTAACGGTAACGTCTTATTAGCACAGTTTTTAAAAATTGGGCCCAATCCGTTATCGGTCAGTATATTATCTGGCATATTACATATACATCATATTTTATAATTATGTACCATCAGTCGTAAATTTAAAGTAATGACGGAACTTAAGACACTGTCATCTCTTCCTTAAAGCAATGTGTAATCACATATATGAAATAATTTATGGAGAAAAACCTTTAACCAACAAATTTTTTTACAAAGGTAAAATTTTACACAAATATTACTTTATCTTGAAGGATAAATTTTTGTCAATTCATTCTACGACTTTTATATCAAGACGACTAATTGAACAACATTTTGCGTGCTCCTAAGCATTCAATCAATTATTGGCTGATTCAAAGTTTGCGCTATTCTCAGAATTTGAAGGGATTATAGTAAATGAGGCTGCATATGCATTATCATTGAAAAATCTTATATTCCAATGTAACATGTACAAAAATCAAAGTACGTAGTATAGTTTCAAATTAAATTTCCATGAAGATCTGGACGACACAATCATCACTGTTGAACTTTTATCTCCGCCAATCATAATACAACCCAACACCACTATTACTACAACACCGCTACGCATCCAAACAGCCATCGAACCTACCCACATTCTTTCCAAAAAAAAAAGAACCTACCCACATCATATCAAAATCACCAACGGATCTACAACATCTAGCATCAATACTTTCTAATTGCGAAATCGGGTGATCACTATAATGATTGAATTATGCTCTAACTATGAGTTTAAACTCGAGATATAGTGATCCAAAAAATACAAACATTTAACCACTAATAGTCTAATACTGGATCTCTTTAATTATCTAGAATCGCTACTTAAAAAATGAAAACGAGAGACAAAGAAAAGACAGGAAAAAAACTCTCGAGTATTCTTGTTCTAGTAATTTTTACAACGTCTAGTTCCCAAAATAAAAAAGACCAAAGGATTTCTAGTAGTACATGACACAAGTAGCGTCAATTTCCTCTCAGTACTAAACAACAACACAGATAAAAAACACGATCCATCCAAATCCACCCCAAAAATAAAAATTCAAAATCTAGCATTTTCGAACCCGTGCAAGTCGCTGACCCGGTTCAGCGACTTCTTAACCATAGCGATCTTAGCGAGCCGCTCGGCCGCGCGCCAAGCCGAGGTCGGAGTGAGCGGCTCCCCGTTCTCATCCGTCAACACAATCATCTCCTCCCCCTTCCTCACCCGCCGGTGGTTAGAATTACTACCTGCCGCCGCCACCATCTCCCGCTGCCTCTCCAGCCAATGCAGCTCCGCCAGCTCAGCTTCCAGCGCCCTCACGTGCTCCCCCTGGGCCCCACCCAGCCTGTACACCAGCTCCCTCGACGACGAAAGAAGGCTGCGGGCGCTCTCGTAGTCCCCTCTCTCCACCAGCCGCCGCGCCTCCGCTGTCGCCCGCGTGCTCACGAAGAGCACCCTCAGTCGTTCGACCCTCGGGTCTGTCGTCGACGACCGAGGGAGGACAGTGTTCTGGTCCCGCCCGTAGACCACCTCCTGCGTGGCCGGGTCCTTGTACAGGCACCTCACGGATATCACGTGATCCCGGTGGGGCCCAGCGGGAGCCGGGGCCCGCACTTCGAGTAGAAGCTCCCTCTCCTCCTCCGCGTAGAGGTCGCCGAGCCGGATCGATCCCGAGCCGAGGGGAGCCGGGAGGCCGTTGTTGTAGGAGTAAACCGCCACAATCTCGGCAGGAGCCGATCCCGGGGCGAATCCCAGCTGGATCCGCAAGTCCTGGGCCACCACGCTGAGAAGCCCCCCCACGCGCTTCGCGAACGCGTCCTCCCACGCGTGCACGGGGATCTCCACGTGGGAGAACCTGGTAGACGACACGTGGCCAGGCCCCTGTCGCTGACTGGGGTTGTCCGATAAGAGCATGACGCTGGCGACGGGGTTGCGCTCCCGGCGGTCCTCAAGGACCATGGTGGCCTTCCTGAGCGCTTCCCCGGGGCCGGAGCTCCCCTGGCCGGCGGGTACGAGGCGGTCAACGATCCTCCTGGCGAATCGTTGACCGCGTGGCGTCATCCTGACGAGCGGTAGGAGGCGCTTCGACGGGCAGGAGGCGGAGAACGCGACGATGGAGAGGCGGTCGGGTGGGCCGAGGGAGGAGACGACGAGGCGCATGGCGCGCTTCAGCATGTGTAGCCTGGGCCCACCCATGCTCCCGCTGACGTCAAGCACCGTCACCAGATCGATGGGCGCCCTCCGCGAGATCGCAGCTCCGGCGAGCGGCTTCGGCGCCTTGACCGTCAGAGCGACGGCGTAGGTCTCGTAGCCACGGGAGGACGAGATGACGGCAGATTCCGGAAGGGCTCTGACCTGGACCCCCCTCGGGTTCTGGAACCCCCGAACGTCGTCGGATTTAGTCAACGACGGATTGACAAAGAACCCCTGGAACTCCTCAGGCCCATCCTCCGCACAAACATCACTTTTCTCGCCGTAATCGTAACCGTCTTCGTCGTCGTCATTCTCCTCGTCCGCTTCAAGAATAGGAACAAACCCCCCGCGCGCGGCGGGGGAAGCAAGAGGCTCGTCGTCGTCGTAAGCTCTTGTTTTTAACGAGGGAGCGGTGGTCGTCTCCACGAAAACGACAGGCTTGTCAGTGGCGGGGAAGCTGTCGTCCGGCTGGGGACGACAGGTGTGGAGGGAGAGCAAGGGGACGTCCTTCCAGTCGGCGCCACAAACGGGGCAAAGAAGCTTCCCAAGCTTCCCCACGTGGGAAGCGATGCACGGGAAGTGGAAGGCGTGGCCGCACTCCGCCGTGTATATCGCCGTCCCTTGCCCCGTCTTCACGCTGCTCAAGCAAACCCCGCAGTTACTCTGCAGCATCATCCAAGCTACCGTTAGTTAGTTCAAAAGATAATTAATTCATAAGCCGAGATGGGGTTGGATTAAACGGCGACGTACTCTGAACTTGAAGCTGTTCTTGAAGAGGGAGAGCTTGAGAGGCGACCGAGGGGAGGAGGGGTTCGACAAGCTCAGGAACCCGCTCTTCTTTGGCGTGGAGTTTGTGCTCATGCTTCCGTTATCCGCTGTCGTTTTGCAGCGCAAGGTCGGGCTCAGGCGGGGTGTGGTGGGGTTACTCCCACCGGAGAAAAACCCGAGCCTGGCGCGACTCCACGTCGGGCTCGGGTTTTCGCCATCTGGGTCTTTCTTCGTGTAAGTGCAAAAAGCTCTCCTCCACCCGGTTCCCATCTCTGTGCAAAAATGATGACTTTGATCTTCAGTGGAGACGAAAAAGTTAGGGTTCCAGAGGCAGCAGCAGCAACAATGGGATCATCAAATGAAAGAGACAATATTTGTTTTTTTTTAGGACAACTAATTTATTTTTTGCAAGAAAGGGTTGCCACTTTTTTCCTTTTTCTTAAATCGATTCCTCGATTACCCAAAAGAGGGTACCTGGCAAACTTGAAGGCTTCTCTTTCTTCCTGAGAGAGCTTCTTTTTTTTGAGGAAAGAGCGCTTCTTGATATCCCCATATTTATAAGGAGAGGTGTACTGTGTCTGACAACATCCAATTATATTGATTGGCTGTTCTAATTTGAATAATATATCTCAAATTTTATACAACATAGAATTTTTGTAGTTCTAGAAAAATTTTGTTATCCTTCAAAATAACTAATTAGAATTTGAAATAGTCAATTTTTTAGATTTTCAGATACAAATAATTTATGGGAGGAAGTGTCAGAGAGGTAATTAATAATGAACGAACGAGTGAGTGAGTTGGACTTTGCCTTTGCCTGGCCCTGCCTTTGAAATTTACAAACACTTTATTATATTATTATTTTTTCTCGGGAATGGTTAATTTCTGTGGAAATTTAACTACCTCACAGTCACATATCACCGGCAGGTTTTCGTTGATTTTTTTAAATTTTGTATATTTGTTGTCAGAAAAAAAGTCCATGATCCTGCTCTAAATAACCGTCTTCCGAGGCATCTCCTTTTTTTCTAAGAAATTATCTGTTCCATCTAATTTCATCAGGGAAATTAATGGCACAGCTTAGGCTACCTTTGTATTTAAGTGAACCAAATTATTAGGGAAAGAATTGTATAGTGTAATAATTTTTCTGATAACGTGAATATTTTAGAAAATTGTTGGAACGTACTTTCATATGGTTGTTTGTACTTAAAAAAAGTTTGTAATTAAGATTTAGATTTTTTATACATAAAATATTATTGTTCATCAAAATTCTACGTAAAATGTGCATCGATAGTGTCGTTAAGCACTACAAATTTCCTAAAAATATTTGACTGTCTATATGTAAGATTTAAACGTAAAAGAACAATTTAATTAAAATAAGAGTAAGAATTTATGTGTAGCGTAAATATCACAAAGTAAAAATCCGAGTCTCATAAATCGTTCCTTCTAAAAAAAAGTCTTATAAATTGTTGCCAGGTGGTCATTGAGATTCATACGGATGCTTTGAGGTAGGGGTTCGTTGTAATTTTACCTAATTGGCTCATTTATTTTGGAAAAGTAGACTTAAATTGCAAAGGCTTTTTTGCTGTAAATTTTTATGGCATTTAATATACTTGCATGGGACTTTACTAATTACCGGGAACCTAGTATGCATATTGCCAGCTACATTGGCTATAACTTTGAATAATACATTGTCGTGTTAGAATATTTATATTTAATCTAAAATTTTAGTATTATGAATTTTCTACTCTGGTAAACAAGTCTATTATTTTTGCACAAAGTAATGTGAGATTCTTAATTAGGAAATTTTGTATTTTAGTTTCAAATATTTTATAATTTATTATGTTTTTAGGTTGAGTTACAATATCTCATTTCACTATATGTCTATATTTTGGAAAAATGAATTGGGTGGTGTTGGGATACTTTTGCCCAGAGAATTTAAACTCAATTACGAAATTCGCGAAAATCGATCTCTGAATAGTGAATTTACCACGTTAATCTCGTTCCTAGTAGGCTATAATCAAGAGATAGTGTCCGATAAAATTATCTAATAATTTTAGGGCGATCTTTCATATCAAGTTAACTTGATAAATTAATTCTCAAATAAAATTAACTCGATAAATTTTTTATTACAAGAAAAGCAAAAAACCCAGCTGGATCCATCTTGGCCGGCTATTTTTGGGTAACTGCGTTCCTCAATTCTGTAATCTTTCTGTGGCAAGTATCGCGAGGCATTAACTGCACTAGGCTGTCCTTTATCCAATAGCTACCGTACGGAGAGGCATCCTAAATTAACTTTTTTCCAGGGAAATTGCGTCATTAATGACCACGGTTAAACGAAATTCAAAATCTTTTGTACCTTCTCGAAATTCAACATCGTTTTTTGCAATTACCAATAATAAAAGCGACTAAAATTTTCTCAGCTTTTATTTTATTTTTACCTATTTTATCTGAAAACAGCAAGCAGTGACTCGAAAGTCTCCATCGAGTTCACTTTGATAATTTTTATAAAAAATGGTGACCCAAAATCTATCATTAATGTACCGGGTTGTAAGACAAAGGAAGGAAATACATAAATAAATAACAATAATACCATTAGAAAGCGAAAACCAATCTATGGTGACTCGAAAGTCTCAATCGAGTTCACTTTGTTATTAAATATTGTTTATGTTATATTCTCAATAACTAGATTTTATTTTCTCTATTCACCATTGAATTAATTTTTTCTTAATAAAACATTGACTGGGTGGGTCGTCCAATAACACAAGAAAAATTTGAAATTATGTCAAGTAACTACCATTAAAATAAGGGAAAAGCTCACTAAACTACCCTGTAGTTTCATAATTTTTTACCTTAGTGCCATATGGTTTGACTTTTTCTTTTTAGGTGACAGAAGTTTCGAAAAGTACCATTTTTGGTGACAAATTGTTAACTAGGGTTGATTTTTTTAACCAGACCATACACATAGATGCCATGTCATCGCCACTTCATATTTTTATATCCTAAATGGCAATTACGTGGCAAAATTATAAAATCTCAATCCCTTTATTTTTCTAACCATAATTATCAATTTTTTGGCGATGTGACAATTTTGTAATTCTGACTTTTGAGATTTTGTAATTTTGCCACATCATCGTCACTTAGGATAATAAAAATACTATGTAGATAATGATGTGGCATTGATGTGTATGGTCAGGTTAGAAAAATTAACCCCGGTTAAAAATCTGTCAGTAAAACTGTCACTTTTCGAAATCTCTGTCACCTAAAAAAAAGTCAAACTACAGGGTACTATAGTAACAAAGCGTAAAACTATAAGATACTTTATTGAACTTTTCCCTTAAAATAATGTTTTTTTCGTATAGGACGCAGTTACCTAGTTTGGTAGATAGCTAGGTAGCTGAGACCGTTAATTCAATGCTGACGTAATTGGGGAATGGAGAGCTGGATCAACTGGATTTGTCAAATGTCAATTCTCTGCGGAAAATAAAGTATCACTTTCTACTAATCATAGCCCGATATTATTTCTTTTAATTAGTTAGTCATTAGTGAGTTAGGCAAAGTACAATACAAACATATCCTCCTCAGTATCATGGTAGATTAATGAAGTCAAAATTAATATAAATTTCGGCTCGATAAAATTTTGTTTGAGAAAATATGTTGAAATTAACACATTATTAATTGTGAGTATAGTTTGCTGAATATAAACGTGAAAATTTTATTTACCCGTTATAAAATTTCGAGTTGGAATGAATACAAAGATTTTAACTACTTTATTTGTTGTTGATAGTTAATTGCATTACAAGTAAATATATATCCTCAGAAAATTTTATATTTTGCGCACAAAGCTAAAAGATGGTTAATCGGATGCCAAAGATGATATGGTTAGGTTTGGTAAATTAGGCAAGTTAACAATAGTACTTTAATCCCGCTGAGAAGTTGATAAGATCAAATTAAGGGAATCTGGACTTATCTGCATGATTTCAGCAATCATCTGCAGCAATTGGAAGTTCCAAGGCTGACCAGCTTACTCCAAAATTTGTTATCTTGTGATTGTGAGCCAGCATGTTCTCTAGAAACATAAAAGGTGGATGTTAACAGCCACTAATTCATATTTTACCGAATAAATTAGCCACCTTAGTGTATAAAATGGTTATATTTGTGAAGAAGCAGAGTGTGAATTTTATGGCTTAATAAAATTAGGAGTTAAAGTCAAAAGAGATGCAGGATGTAGTCAAAAGGTTTGACTAGAAGAAGCCCATTATCCGGATATCAGCTCACAGTCAATATTTAGATTTTTCCAACTTCTAGTATTTAGTGCGAAGCACTATTAGAATATTATTTTTGAAGATAATTTTTTTATTAGTGCTTTATTATGTGAATCTGAATCCTTGCCACTTGGATAAACTCTCATTAATGTACTTAGGTCATGTTTAGTTGCGATGATTGTGGTGCTTATAGCTTATTTCTCCCTGGTAATAAGTAAAAAAGTTGTTAATTAGTTGATATAAACAAATGATAGAGAACATGCTTCAAGTTTAGCATGTTTATGTGGTTTTGTATAGCTCCAAATTCAGCAGATTTATGTGATTTGTTTGTTGGGAAGATTTTTTGGTTATACCCTTTAAATTAATAAATCATCGACTTGTTAATTATTAATACATCTCTAAATTTTATAATCCTAAACTAATCAATTTCCTTCAATGCGAGGCTGACTAGTTTTCTTGCAATATATATTACGTATATAACATACCATGAGGGATGTTCATGTGGTGATCAGATTCACGAATATAATTCTTTCCTGTCCTAAATCCAATTATAGACATTGTGGCCCTCAATTAGAAGTTATAACTTAATAATTTTTTATCGTTGACTATCAAAATCGTCACAATTAATAAAAATCTTGCTCCGTCGGAGACGTCCTCTCCACCGAGAAGTAGCCTTGTTAAAATTTTACTAAGTTAAACTTTGGATCTCTCAAGTAATAAAAAACTTATATTTATTTAACGAAGTTTTGGTTCAAACTTTATGTGTAATAAGAGTCACCCTTAAATGGTGTAGAGCTATCCACAGATAAAAAAAACATTAATCTAACTCTTCGCGCACACATGTATGCTTCCTAATAGATAAGTTAGTTATATGGCAGACAAAATGCAAGAAAAATCATGGTTTTGTTATATATCTTCCCTACCTCATGATGCAACCAACTTATACACAATGATAGGGCGACTTAAGAAAAAATAGAACTTTGAATTACACAATATGATGGGGCCAAAAAGTTGTTCCACGATCATCGAGTACCAATACATCTCAAGTTGATAGCTCCTAAATTATTTTTTGGATAGCTCCTAATCAGTAATCACCATCAACCAATTTCTTCCCAATGATAAAACTTTGATTTGAATTTGCATAAGGAAATGCATATTCTAACACAAAAGTTAGCTCAATGAGACAAATTCTGAATTGAGAGGGACATCTTATAGAATCCAATTATGACCTAAATATAAACAAAACAAAATTTTTGGCTTATTGATCGATCACGACCAACGCATAATCTCTTTGACCCACGAGATGGAGCCATACCTGCAGGTGTGTCACGTGAGAGGTGGTTTGATCTATCAGGAATTTAATTGAAAAGAAAGATAACGAACATGTCTATTATATTCCATCAGTTTCTTACTTTTTTGAAAGATACTAATTCACTTCTACTTCATTTTTCCAATTTTGTGGGAAATTAAGTCCTATATGAAATTTCACAATAATCCATTTTACAATATTATAAAATAGAGGTATATGGTTCGGTAACAAGTAAATAAAATGATACACCAAATATATGTCCATAGGCCGATTTTTTAAAAACGAGAAAATTTTATTTAGTACCATCTAGTTTGACCATTCTTTTTTCCAAATACCATGGATTTTTTCGTTTTGTCTGTGTTTTACATAATCTTTTCGAATTCAAATTTTTGATACACTTTTTGTATGAAAATGCAAATTTAGAAAATTATTGTTAATAAAAAAGACAAACCAAAACCAGAATTTTAAATTTAAGAATCTGGAAGATGCCCACATGACATAATAGGACAACCCATATGGAAGAGAACCCGCCATTTTTTAAGTCACTTCAAGTTGAGAAGGCTCGTGGCACATGCATTTTGGCCACTTCAAATTAAAATCTGATGTTTTATAATATTGTCCAGCATATTAATTGCATCATATCTGGAAATTTAAGGAACAATGTACTATAGTAAAATCCCAATCGAAAATTATTTTTTTATATGGATACATTTCGTTGATGTGAAAAAAGATTGATATGTGATTATAGACATGTTGATTTCTTGGTAGTTGGTTTTCAAATATAGATCACCCGGTCTTGGTTTGTATCGGGTCAGATAAAAA
This sequence comes from Hypericum androsaemum, assembly GCA_963995505.1. Taxonomy (NCBI): domain Eukaryota; kingdom Viridiplantae; phylum Streptophyta; class Magnoliopsida; order Malpighiales; family Hypericaceae; genus Hypericum; species Hypericum androsaemum. The sequence continues at coordinate 4,887,871 of OZ023191.1, forward strand.
AGTTGACGACATTTTTACTTACCAAATTTTAACGCGACTATGTTTATATGACTCAATTTGAGAAATCAAATCTCACGGTTAATCATTGATACATGAGTGAAATTAATGGCTCGAACCAGCCTATATGATAAATCCAATGATTACCATGGAGTACAGACTGTGAAATCATGTGCAAATGCAAAGGAAGCATATGGGAATTATGGATGTGACAACGATCGAATCAGATCATGTAAAATAAAGTAACCATTTTATAAAAATAGTATATTCGACCACCTTAGATCACTAATTATTAACCAACTTTGATGGGATCTCAAATCAGTTCAACCCGTGAATACAAATGATTAACTGAAGCATCATGAAGACTAGCTTAAAATATTAATCAGGATTACTCGGATTCGGTTATGTGTCAGTAAAGTATCAAATAATTAATATGACAATAACAATACTTTTCAAAAATATCACTCGACTTTAGATTAGGGGATGCGATGTATGTACGAATACTTTTCCACAATTGATCATAGATGATTAGTCTGCACAATTGATCCTTTTAAAATACTAATAAAAAGTTATGGGTACAAATTTACTCGTATAATTTTATTTTACGTTCACAGATATCTTAAATTTAAGTCATTAAGTAATTTTTTTAACTTTATTACTCCATAAGATTCTACCATGCTCAAAATTAAGTTATTCGGTTCTATTATACTCAAAGACCTAATAATTTCGAACAAAACTAATAAAAAAGTCGTATGGAAAATCAATATTTAGGAGTGGTTGGGGGCATATCTAGTTCGTTAAGACCCACACTTAAGTTAGTTCGACGAAGTCACATGGCTGATAGATTTAAAAAAGGAGGAAGACATAAACGAGCTCGGAAATGAAAGGGCTTAACGTCTTTTCTTTTATAGGTAGGGGCTTAACGTCTTGCTGGTTGTTAATATGTTGACACAAATGGGGCACATGTCATGAAGTATTCTATAACTGATTAAAAATGAATCCACAACCACCATATACCATGTTCCAAAATGGCATGACCATCGTGATTATAGATTTCATCGAACTCAGCTAGTCGTTTATCGATTAATCAAGAAATTTCGAGTAGGGTTATTACAAATGTAGAAGTATTAAATATTTATTCATAGAGATTTGTCACAATTCAAAAATTATACTTGGTTCAAAATAGATTAAACATACTATGTGATTTCGACCAAAAATATAAATGACGGATTCTCATGCTGCGATTTTTTTCCAACGGATTTTATCGCTCATGATTTTGTCAAGGCCGGCTAGTCAGGGGCGGAGGTAGGTTTGGGGGAGTGGGGGCAATCATCCCCAATTAATTTTTTTTATGTTTGATAACTAGGTATATTTTTTAATGTATGTCCCTACTAAAATTAGAAATTGATCCCACTAAAAAATTAATCAATCTAAAATTTGAAACTAGAATGGTCCATTACGGATTTATCATATGCTAGTCGGGTTCCAACAAATTATATTGCCCTTACTCCCCAAATTTTCTGGCTCCGCCCCTGCGGCTAGTTGCAACCTTGTAAATAGCGCGAGAGTTTCCCGAGATTTAAATACTATGAAAATCAATAAAAATTTACTTATAAAAAAATAAGTGACGGATTTCGCAGCGATGCTCCAATTACAATTATTGTCCGTGGACTATTTCATTTTCTTCAATTTGGTAGTTAATAAATTTTTTGGGGTATGAGGTTGTTAATTGTTGTCATAAAGAAAAGTTGACCTAATATCTTATCATGTTTCTTGGTTCATATAATTAGCATCGTCCATGCTGCCGACATGGAAGATGTTGCATTCGTCCAATTCTTTTGTCATATCATCTGAAAACTGAGCTTCTTTCTACAACGACAAAATGCGATTGAATAGTAGTGGATGCGTTTTTCAATTTATAAACTTGACACGATGTGTCATTAAAAAGTTGGTACTTGTTCAATCAAAAATACTTTCAATAAAACTTAAAGCATAAATTACCTTATAACAAATTTTTTTATAATCTCGAGTATCCGTCAATTCAGATTCGAGCCGGGTATCTCTCCCAACAAATATTTAACACTACTTTGTTACCAAAAACTTAAACTCAATTTTTTTAGAAGAACTCGAAACTTAATTAACCTAGAACTTTGATTAGTTGATCAAAGTTCTTGTGAGTAATTAACAAGTTTTTTTTATAATCTCGAGTATCCATCAATTCAGATTCGAGTCGGATATCTCTCCCAACAAATATTTTACAACATTGTTGATTATGTTGTAAAATATATAAAAAAATTAGATGACATATAATGCGTACGCCATAAGGAAGAGTTTGAGTGTCAAAAAATAAAAAATACTGAAATCGAGAAAATGAATTAATACGTTGTCAAACTATATATTTATTTTCCAATAAGTAATATATTAAATGAATTTGAGTATTATTATTTATGATTGAATTTTTGAAGGGAAGCACCTCAGAATCAATTCTTGTCGAATGCACCGTATGAATTGCAGGATAGCAATTCAAGAACTATTTCTTTTTTCACGTAAATGTGTTAAAATTTTGTTAAGATGGTTGACGTTGGTATTGTTTCCCGATTTAAAGAAATCTTTTAAGGAAACAATTTTTTTAAATATATGTCACAAGAATGTTTTGATTTAGTTTTCATAGTTATTTATCCTAGTCATCTAATTCATTAGGAAGTGACAAATACACCACCATAAAATTTCTCAAACAGCATGGGATCAATATTTTTAAAATCGACCCGGAAGGCGACCCGAAATTTTTAAATTTTTTGGTTAATCTGGTCCGATCGGTCAAGCTACTGGTCGAACCAGTACTTATTATTTTATATTAATATTATAAAATATGATTTAATAAATTTAATTTAGCATAAAAATAATAAAATATTAAATAAGTTCAAATATTTAGCAATTTTGTTATAGAATTTATCCAAACAAATTCTTCAAACATCTATTTAACAAGTATAAAAGTAAAAGAAGATGATTATACATATTTTTTGTTTAACATATTAGTCCAATTCGTTTGACATAGTTAATATATTATCGAGAATTGTTAAAAAAATAAGTTTGTTATGATCAAAAAGTGATGTACACGCTCCGCGCTTGGAAATAGATATTTTATTTCTAAATTAAATTCGATAAAATAGAAAAAATAAATATTAATTTTTCTGATCCGGGCGAACCGGTTCACCCGAAAGTACCTAATCTGGCGGTCCGACCAGATTTTGACTGGTCAAACTACTGGCTGAGTTGTAGACAAAATCAACCCGAATTTGGTTCTGGGTAGCAGTCTGACCGGTCGAACCACCAGTCAGACCACAGTTTTTAAAATATTACGTGGGATAGCTACATCAGTTATTGAACTGTTTTTTTGACATAATCAATGTTCATATTCAAAATAATCTATGATTCAACTGGCATAAAATATAACAAGATTTTTTTTATAATGATGTTGATCAATGAAAACCTTTCGTTATACAACCTTGAATACACAACGGGTTTTACTATGTTTGTACGATTTAGAAAAGTCTAGTTATCACCTCCAATCAATTGCTTATTTCTATTTTCTAAATTTATAATATTTTGTTTAGGAAAGAGTTTCTTTTTTACCTATATCACAATAATGCATTCATCTTGTTTCCATAAGTATTTATCGTAGTCATTTAGTTAATTAGTTAGTCTATAATCCACTTGACACTTGTTAATTAGTAGGTATATACTAAATCACTATATGACTTGGAACGAAAAACTACCATAAAATTTTTTGAAAAATACAACCGCTTTAATTTTTATAAGGTTGCGGAAAGGTTCCCAACATTTATTACTGAAACTAAGGTAATTATAATTGACCCGGAGACATCGCTAATTTCCCGTAACAACAGAGATCTGATATACTCAAAAGATTAAAAGTTATTTCTTTTGTTTTCCATTTTAAAGTTCTTAGCCGGTAGCTTCATCGGTGTTAAAGCAAAAAAATAATAGTTGGTACAAATAGAAAGAATTAGATTCACTTATTGAAATCTTGTGGTCAAACCTTAGCAACAACTACAAAAATTTCACAAAAAATTAAAAAAAGAGTACATAAATTGTAAATTCAAGGTTGGTCATCAATCCGTACTACATTTGGGCTCTTTGTGGCTAAACATTTCTCTGACTCCTTCTGTTGAGTTTTGACTTGACTTCCGGATCTCCCAGTGCATACATTTTTTGAGACCCATTTCGGTTGTCAGGTAATTTGCCCTTTTCAATGTATTAGATTGAAGAAATGGGCGTAGATATGGGCCAGGTGGCGGTTCAGGCCTTGTTGATCATTTTCTTTTGTGGGTCAATGAACTGAGGCCCTTCTTGATACAAGCAAAGACTTTGAACTTAGTTCACATATATGTTTTTCACAAAAAAAAAAGTTCACATGTATGTTCATGTCACCACTTATCCAAATTCTTCCAAGTACAGTCAGATTCGGTTAGTGTCTGTTTGGGATATGATTTCAGCAGGTCATGGGCTGTACTCAGATTTTTTTTATACCTCCTATTAATTGAACACCAGCCAAACTGATTAATCTAAACTCGAGTCACATAAGACTAATAAAAAATGACACAATCTTCCAAAAAATATTTAATATTATTATATCACAAAATTAATCGAATTGAAGACATCTTAGTTATCTAGTGGTTTTGATTTTCGATACAAAATTGCCCACTCACTTGCCACATCAGACCAAACAAACACCGTGGTAGTACATGTAGGACTGGAAGCTGCACGAACCTGAGCGGGATTGTAGCTTGATACAAATTAAAATAACTTGGACATGTTTGATGATTTTTAAACTTCATGGACTGATTGTGAAAAATACGACATCTCATGGTACTAAAGTTTATCTATTTCATAAATAATAAAAAACAATACGAATTCTTCATACTTCTATATGATTTGATAAAATAATATTAAATATATCTGTAAGTATTAGAAAAGAAAAATACAAAATAAATCAAATTAGCAACAACAGAGTTTAGAATAGACAGCAAATTCAAAATCTTTAAACCAATTGACGAGCAGAGAATGCCTTCTCTTAAGAGTTTAGCCTCAACAGTTTTAGTGATATGCCATCGTTAATATACCAAATCATCCGATTGACAAAATATGATCAATTGACAGTATTAATATTTCTAGGAATGGCAAAATCCATCGATAAGAGAAATAAAAAATTGAAATTTTGAAATAACAAAAGATGAAAGAAGAAATGAAATTGTACGATGAAAGTAAAAAGGTTTTCACTTAAAAATGTTTTTGCATTCACTTAATTTTTTATTTCAAACTTTACAAATATAAAAATAATAATGAAGAGTTGTCTATTAAATATGATTGGGAATTCCTCCGCTCTCGACGTGACTTGTAAAAATTGTTGCTACATATATGGGCTTCACAAAATTTATAGTGGGCTTGCACATGTAACAAGACTGTATAATATAAGATCTGACCCATCACATTTAAAAAATCCCGGATTCGGGCCTGGGGCTGGTCACAGCCACAGTAGACAAAGTCTTCATCTTCATCGGTCTCGTGGGAATCAATCATGCTTTTACGCTAAACGGCAAATATGAAATATCCACCTTTTTCATGTTTCAAAACGGCAAAGGATCCGTTTTCGGCTATAAATACCAGTTTTCAAGTTGAACAATACCCTTCTCGGCGAAGGAGGACCACACTTGAAGAAGAAGAAGGTTCGGATATCCCTTTCATTAAAATTTTTAGGGAAAAGTCCACTTTAGTACCCTATGGTATCGCCCAAAATCATTTTAGTACCCTGTGGTAAAAAACCGACCAATCGAGTCATACTTATTCCAATTAACATCAAAAAGGTCCTCGGGCAGCTGCCCGGACCCGCCCGAACTCTGCCCAGACTACGTGGCCAGCCACGTCACCAAAACTTGATGATGTGGCGCCACGTGGACTCCATCTTCTTCCCTCTCTTCCTCTCCTCCTCCTCCTCCTCCTCCTCTTCTCCTCCTCCTCCTCCTCCGCCTCCTCCTCCTCGTCCTCGTCCTCGTCCTCCTCTTCTCCTCGTCCTCCTCCGCCTCCTCCTCCTCGTCCTCGTCCTCGTCCTCCTCCGAATTAGTTAAATCCGCTCCCCGGGGGAGTAAATCAGACAAACTCAGAAACTGACCGTGGGGTTGCCATCGTCGTACGGCGGATGGGGAGAAGAACGAAGGGAGCCCGGTGATGAGGTGGCAGGCAGGGTCCACCAGCTTGGAGAGTCACCGTCTGTGCTGCTGCGGCCGGGCATAGGGTGTCGTTGGTGGCTTCCGCGACGACGGCCACCTCAACTTTCTGCCGGCGCCTCTCTCTCCGCTCCCCGTTTGGAGTCCTCCTTCCTTCTCCTCCTTCATCCTACGCAGCTCTCTTTTAATTCCCTTTAATTTTTCTGCTTTTGTCTCTTAATTGTTGGTTTTTGGGCGCTTCGGACTGGGAACTAAGTTGGTTTCTTTTTTTTCCCGAGCAGTTGAATCGGAGGAGGAGGAGGAGCCGTTGAATCAGACGAGGACGAGGACGAGGAGGAGGAGGCGGAGGAGGAGGCGGAGGAGGAGGAGGAGGAGGAGGAGAAGGAGGAGGAGGAGAAGACGAGGAGGAGGAGGCGGAGGAGGAGGAGGAGGAGGAGAAGAGGAGGAGGAGGAGGAGGAGAGGAAGAGAGGGAAGAAGATGGAGTCCACGTGGTGCCACGTCATCAAGTTTTGGTGACGTGGCTGGCCACGTAGTTCGGGCAGGGTTCGGGCGGGTCCGAGCAGCTCCGGGCAGCTGCCCGAGGACCTTTTTGATCTTAATTGGAATAAGTATGACTCGATTGGTCAATTTTTTACCACAGGGTACTAAAGTGATTTTGGGCGATATCACAAAATACTAAAGTGGACTTTTCCCAAATTTTTATTACTGCAGTTTGTAAATTCTTATTTGTGGTAGTTAATACTCTTATAGGAGTTTTATAAGGATTTAAATTTGTTTTGGAAATATATGAATGGCGTGTAAACTATGAAATAATCCTTATTTTACAAGTTTGAAACACGTATTTTTATGAATTAATCAAAGTTTAATGGGAAAATTTCTCTAAGGTCCTGAGTATTTAGCAAAATATCCTTTTTAGTCCTTACTATTTTCAATTACCTTTTTCGATCTTTCTAGTTTGAAATAATGCACCTTTTAGATTCCGACAAACTCAACAAGAACATCAACAGTCAATATAATTTTTAATGACTACTTTACCCTTTCAAAAATTAAATATTTTTGCGTTCTTCTCCGACGAGTCGGCCACCGATTCAGACATCAGGAAAAACATCTCTTGATCGAACCAGAAAACTAATCAAAACAAAACTCAAACGAACAACATAACTAATCAAAACAAAACCCAAAAAAAAGAAGCACCTCCAGATCGAACCATTAATCCAAACCCTTATCTTCCAATTCTATAAGGGTCCCATCAAGCAAGACCTCCTTTGCCCCTCTCTCTCTCTCTCTCTACCACACCACAAGGTTTTCACCACTGCCCAAGGTTCTCTCTCCCTCCTCCCCCTTAAGATCTAGGCTTTAAGTGTATTATACAATGACGGCGTCGAGCGTTGGGGAGCGTCATCGGCGTAGGCCTGGAGGGCGTGCTTCGTTCCCACGGTGGCGGCTCCCCGCTGCAGATCGCTTCACGTGGCAACGACGACGGAGAGCGAATCGGGTCTGGCGGATCTGACATTTTTATTTGGGTTTGCAGAGAGGGAGATCTCTGTCGTTCTCTTCTCTTCGACGCCGTTAATCCATCGCCGTTTTTGTCTTTTAATTTTGGATTCTTAATTAAATCAGGCCCTTCCATGAACTTGTGACCGGAGAAGATGTTAGGTCGCCAGGGAACGAAGAAGATGAAGCTTTAATTTTGATTTTAGTTTTGATAGATACCGGGACGAAGAGGAGGGAACCTGCGCAGGGAAAAAGAAGAAGTTTTGTTTTGTTGTTTTTTTAGCGAAAGGTATAATGGGCATAAAAAAAATTAAGTTGATCGTTGACATCAACGATAGATCCGGTAGAAAATTTAGAAGTACATTATTTTAAATTAGGAGGACTATAAATGTTATCGAAAATATTAAGGACTAAAAAAGATATTCCCTAGTTCGACTGAAACTATTACATTTTGTAAATAATCTATTTGGAAATGTACAAGTTGAAAATACGTACTTTTGAATTATTCCTTTTTGAAATATACGTGCTTTGATTGCGTGTAAAATGAATTAATCCCTTTGGAAATATACATTAAATAATAGCAAACATTGGATAGCTAAATAACACCGATATTGCATAAACTAACGGTTTTTAAACGAACTAATAATTAAAAAATAACGAATCGGTTTTTAACATTTGTCTAATGCAACTACCGATCCTCATTTTTATTCGGTAATAAATTGAGGCATGCATGGAGAATTTAATTTGCCGTTACAATGTCTGTTTAGTCGTGTTTTTCTGTTTATTTTTTGAAAGGTAAGGAATTAACCCTAAATCCTTTATATTGTTAGATTAAATGTCTTTTGTTTATTAGGGGTTTGAATAAGTATCAAGAAATATAATATATGAAACTCTATGTAGGAATTAAAAAAAGCAATGTCTTTGTGTTTATTTAATTCTGTAAGATTTCTCATTTTTGTTTTCCACTTCGATCTTCTGTTTCTTTTGTGGTTGCAGCTTATAGGACCAGTTGCGATGGATCTTTTACTTAGATTATGAATTAAATAAATTTCATTTTCTAACCAATCAAAAAAATCCATGATCTATGCTTGTATATAACTTTGTTAATTACATTATTTTGAATTGAAATAGATTTTATTGTTAATTTTTAAATTATAGTGTTTAATAATTTTGAATCTATGTTTGGGATGTTTAGATATAGATAGGAGGCACGTCCTTGTGCCTACATTGTACACGGAGGACCATTGAAATCAAGGGAACTTTTAATATTACAAAATCTTTATTGTTCGTATAATATACAATTGTTTATGAAACATTTAAAAATTTGACTGTTTGTTAGTCGTGATATGAATGTTATTATTAAATGCTTGGGTTTAATTATATATTTGATTTATGTGATAAATTTTATGTAAGCTCCAAAAGAACATGGATGCTATTTGGTAACTAGAGATTTAAATTTTATATGCGAACTGTTGATTTTTGGGATGTGTGGCAAATTCGCTTTATATAGGGATTGGATCGCTATTTGGTAACTGCATTCTTCGAGAGATGGTGCCCTGAGACTCAAACTTTTTATATGCTCGATGGTAAAATGAGTATCACATTTCAAGATGTTACAATTTTGTTGGAGTTGTCAATTGAGAGAACTCCAATCATTGGATTGCAGACTCCACTTAATTGGTGTGAGTTATGATTGGCCTTGTTTGGTAAAGATCCTTCTGTCTATAAACATGGTGTCAAGGGTAATAGAATATTTTATAATTAGTTGGACAATGAATTCGATCCAAATAATCTAAATGAAGATGTCACAGAAGAGACAGTTAAGCAATATCTTAGAGCCAATATATTGCTTTTGATCGGATCCCAACTCTTTAACGACAAGAATGATAGATATGTTCATAGGCGTTAAAAGGGTTAGTATCCGATCAAAAGCAGTATGTTGGCTCTAACATATTGCTTAACTATCTCTTTTGTGGCATCTTTATTTAGGTCATTTGGATCGTATTCATCGTCCAACCAATTATAAAGTATTTTGTTACCCTTGACACCATCTTCATAGACAGAAAGATCTTTACCAAGGAAGGCCAAACACAACTCACACCAATCATGAGGAGTCTGTAATTCAGTGATTGAAGTTCTGTCAATTGGCAACCTGGCAAAATTGTGACATCTTGAAGTGTGATAGTCATTTCACCATCGGACATATGATAGGTCTGAGTCTCAGGGCGCCATCTCTCCGCCAATGTAGTTACCAAATAGCGACATACTCGCTCTATAAAGCCAATTTGCCATACATCCCAAAAATGCGCAGTTCAGTTATAAAATTTAATTCTGCAGTTGTGAACTTCTTCTCGATGATATTCTTGACGACGAATTTTTAGTGGTTTGTCTTCATTGTCGTCGATCCGATGTCCATGTTCTTTTGCAACCTACACATAAATCAAACATATAATTAAATCCAAACTTTTAACAACAACGGTCATATCACGACTAACGAACAACCAAATTTTTAAATATTTGAGAAATAATAGTATACTATACGAACCTCATGATGCCATACAACCGCTGCATGATAAACATTTGGTAATGTTAAAAGTTTCCTAGATTCCAATGTTCCTTCTTGTCCGATGCAGTCAGAAGGACGTGGCTCCATCTGTATTGAACTGTTACAAGAAACACAAATTTAACCTTACAACCATAAAAGAGTTGGCCGCACTAGTGATTCCCCGAAATATCGTGTCCCTTGAGTTTAAATTCAAGGGAAGTGACCCTCCCATTAGCCAACTTTGAGATTGTTGCAGAGACCTCTTAGGTGATGAAAAGATACCAAAATATGGTGCAAATCCTCTATAAATAGTGGTGCATATTCCTCATTTGGTTAAAAAAAACAAATTTCAAGTCTTGATACACTCCTTTCTTTCAAAAAGCATTATTAGAAACTTATATAGCATATTTTTGGTTGGGTCAAGATAGTTCAAACTTTGAACTCGACGATGGTGTTTAAGAGCTTCATAGTATCCTGACGGCATAAGTTCGTTGACCCATTGTACTTGCGAGATTTATTCGGAGGGTCGAACTATTTGTCTAAAAAAATCCTTACAAGAGCTTTGAAGCCGGTGTAACACCACCATTATTCTTTCATCCTCCATACTTAATTTCCAACAATTTTCAGACAAATAGCTTGACACAATGGAGGGTGAAACATCAATAGTTGCTGCATAATCTCTACAAGTCATGAACCAGACATTGAACCGTCGACAATGCTTTGATGGTGAAAACTTTACTCGTTGGCAAGAGACGGTGAAGTTCTTCCTCATCACCATCAAGTTGTGGCACATTCTTGAAGATGGCTTGGAGGAGATTCCTGCTGCAACTCCGGAGGACAGTAACGAATTGAAGGCCAAATAAAAGAAGCGTCAAGAAGAAGTTTGAGTCCAAATAAAAGTGCCGTGGCTAGATCCTGAAGGCTTTGGATACTAATGTCTATAATGCCCATCGAAGCATCTCGACTACAAAGGAGTTGTGGAAGGCGCTGGACAACAAATACAAGATCTCCGAAGCAAGCAACAAGAAGTTTTTGATATGCAACTTTATAGATTTGAAGATGGTTGACAACAAGTCAATCATCACCCAGGTCAGCGAACTTCTAGTCATTGTCAACCATCTCAAGGATGCTGATATTGATCTTTTGGACTCTTTTCTTGTTGGAGTCATAATCTCCCATCTTCCTCCTTCATGGAATGATTACAAGAAGAAACTGAAGAATGCTGAGACTGACTATGATCTAGAAGGTTTGTAGCATCATCTTCACATTGAAGAGGACTCTCGTAAATGAGAGATGAAAGATAGTCAGCAAACTGGAGATTTCTCGAAGGCTAATTAAAATGTTGAAGCCTAAGAATGATTCTCAGTTTAAGAAGAAAATTCTAACAAAAAGGATAAGAAGAAGGGTGATTGCTTTTGGTGAAAGAAATTCAGCTATTATGCTCATGACCGTCATCAACGAAAGAAACAATTGAAAAAGAGGTGAACATGGTCGATGAAAAGGACAAACTTGTCGCTGTAGTACAAAGTGCCAATGCTGTTAATCATCAAAGTGGTGGATGGTGGTACGACACTGGTGCAAGAGCTGGTAGAGAGATACTGATAAAATCAGAGCTGGTAGAGAGACACTGATAAAGTCAGTTTTACTGTTAGTTCCCACCTATATCATCAGTTCTTTCATTTACCTTCGGAGATTTGAGAGAGGACTGGAAGGAAACTGTGTGCGTTTTATTGGAGAAGTAAGGATGGTCAGCTTAAGATGTATTTGTGCAGTTGGATAAGGATGGGTCGATCCAAAAGGGAACGTGGGTTGGGTTAGTTCTAACAGGGCTATGCTCGCAAAGCTGGCGTGAACCAGATTCTTTACCAACAAGCGTCTTAAAAGTGAGGTACTTTCCAAAAGGAGATCTACTTATAGCTTCTACGGGTTTCAATCTAAGCTATACATAGAGGAGTATTCTCGAAGGAGTAGAGCTGCTAGCACCTAATTTAGAGTTGAGAGTTGGGACTGGGAATAAGATTCGAATATGGGATGATCGGTGGCTTCCAGGTTCAGATTTGGGACATCCTTGTTACTATTTATCAGGGGTAGATTCGTATTAATACGTCTCAGAGTTGATATTAGAAGGTACTAATATGTGGAATAGGGAACTGCTGCACCAATTAAAAAGAGAGGAGGATTTTCAGAGGATCATTTCCATTCCAATTAGCCTGCGACTCCTGGAGAATATTTTTCGGTGGAGACATAAGTCAGATGGTATTTACACTGTCCATTCGGGTTACTATATTGATCTGAAGGGATGGTGGAAATCCTCAGATTTGGCCTTGCTTCTGACACACGCCAAGGAGGTTTGACGGTTCATGTGGAATCTCTTGTGTTCTTCGCGCACAGGTCCTTTGTATGGCATCTAATGGATGATAACTTACCTCTTCGAGTCAACATTATGAGGAAAGGGATGGAGGTGGATGTCATTTGCCTCCTATGTGTGAGAAGTACTGAAATAGGCCACAACCTCTTCTATAGATGTTCAGCTACTAAGCTTCTTTTATCTAAAGCCAAAATTGATGTTCGTGCGTTACAGGGTCAAACTTTGATCAGGCGTGCACAAGACTCTTCTCAATGACAGATCAAAGTAAAAGGTGTAGGCGAGCGACTTAGTTATAGGAGATTTGAAAGGTTCAGAATGAGATAGTTTTTAGGAGTGAGGCTTTTAAATAGGCGCAAGGTGTTCTGAAGATTATTCATCATTTATAGTTGGATTATGTCACCGTCAATAGTCTGACTCCTCCAGTTGCTCATGGGTTTTTGGGCTGTTCATTCGGTTTCACCCAGCGCGGTGACAATAGGGCTGTACACGTTTGGCCAAACTTTAGTTGACGTGAGATCAGTAGTACTAGGTTTTCTCATCGCCTCCAATGGAATTACTGGAGATTCTAACTGTGGAGCAGGAACAACGAACCTGAATTGTTTTGGGGTTGAGGGAATGGGTAGGTCGGGTTATGTGTGGGGTGATATTTTTTGGAAAATGGTTGTAAAATGGTTATGGGTCGGGTTACGTAGTGTTCATTCCATGCTGTGTTATCGCTAGAGCGGGTTCTTACCGCGATGTGCTATTTCACTTTTTCCATTTTTTCCTGATTGGGGCCATTTTTTTGAACACCTTTTTAACGAGTGCAGCGACTTCTACCTCGCCTTTATGCGAGGGGAACAGTGCGTGTTGTTTGGTAGCTTTAGATGGATAGTGTACTCGTGCTATTGTGCAGTAGACTTTAGGATGGGTAGATAGAATAGAAAACTGTCAGGCCCATGCGGATGGTGGTGGGATTAGGAGGGTAGTGCTCTATCCATATTATCGTACGGTTGGAGGTTTAGGCTTGTTGCGAAATGGTTCTCTTGCAATGCTATGGTTGTACTAAATTGGTTATCTTGATAATTGAAAAGTAATGTTTACCCTTAAAAAAACTTTCTTTCACTCTCTTACTTGCCACTTCCCTCACCTTTTCTCCACGCGCGCAACCCATTAACAATTACTAGAATATTTAATTGTACCAACTAATCTAGAATTAAAGTGCATAACACCTTAAACAAATGTATTTAACACCGTTATTTTATGAAAGATTTGAACGCAAGATATTTATTTAAATTAAAATAATTTCTCGCTAGTTAATCTAATTTTTTTTGCTAGTTCCCACCATACAATAATTAGGAAAAGAAAAATTCAAAGAATATAATACTGCAGCATTCTAAAAAATTTGAACAATACATTTAGTTAAATTAAAAAAATCTCACTAGTCAATCTAATTTTTTTTCCTAGTTCCAACCATACAATTATTAGGAGAAGGAAAATTCGAAGAAAATATGATGAAAAATTGATCTTCTCATAAAAGTTATCATTGTTAATTATTATTTCTAATAATAATATTTTATACCCAAATTCGGTGGATCGATTAGGAAGTGGATTGAGTTCGGACTAAAGGGGAGTAGTCCAAACATTACACACTCAAATTTGGACTATTGATCTTGATGATTAGGCGCACGTGAGAGATCTAATAATAGTAATTCGTTCTAGAAATATTTTGATATTTCACCTCCTTTTTTTCCTTCCCTCTGTCTTCTCTTTCCTTCCTCCCCTCTCCAATCACACCTCCCCCCTTTATTTTTCCCTCTCTCTCTCTCCACCTTTCTCTCTTCAGCTTCCCATGTACGTTAGCTTTTCATTTTTTCTTCATTCTTCTTCTTCTATGATTTATCTTCACCTTCTTCTTTTTTTCTTCTTCTCCTCTTTTTTTTTCCTATTCCTTCTTCTACGATTTATCCTCATCTTATTTTTTTTTCTTTCCTTCTTCTCCTCTTCCTCATCTTTTTTATTTTTTCCCTTTTCCTTCTTCTTCTTCTCCTATCTCCTTTCTCCTCATCTCCTTCTTTTTTTCCCTCACCTCTAGTCGGCAAAATATGTGTTTTGATCTGGTACCCCTATCATGTCAGAATGACATTCACTCTTATGTCAGAATGACATAACCTCTTATATCAGAATGACATGCCATGTTAATATTTAATTATACTTAGAGTAAAAAATTAAATAATACTATAATTATGACATGCCATGTTATGTTAGAATGACATGCATGGCTAATATTTAACAATACTTAAAAATATTTAATAATACTTATAATAAAAAAATTAAATAATTAATTAAAAAATATTTTAATTATGGCTTGCCCTATTATGTCAGAATGACATGTACTGTTATGTCAGAATGACATGCACGGTTAATATTTAATAATACTTATAATAAAAGATTAAATAATATTCTAATTATGACATAACCTGTTATGCGACAGATTAATAGATGGTACATTACCTTTTTTCCAATGGATAAGAAATGGGATTTGCATCGAATTCGGTACCATAATTTTTTTTGTCAAATGGATTCGTATTTCTTTAATAAATTGGGTCTCTTTAATATAACAGATTAGATTTAAAAAAATAGAGATTAGAATTATCGGTTTCGTTCTTTTTAACCTACTAAAGATACGGTATAATTTTAGATGTGACAATTGTTGGTGTCAGGTATCGGAAAGAAAAATTGATAGCAAAAAGTAAATAGTGAAACTGTTTATTGAGGTTTTTTAAGCACCTATTTTTCATAATTCTAATATAACAAGACCTTTTTCCTTGAAACATCACAATTCTCCAACAAGAAAATTTGATAGCAAATAGTGGTATTGAAAAAAATCGACAATGTCGTACATTAATGAATTTCAATTTTCAAATGTATGGATGAAAAAAAAGAAGAAAATCAGACCTTTAAATATATATTTACCAAACTTGAGAGACATATGAGTATTTGTTTTTCACCGAGGACGCCTTGTTTTGTACCATGGCCATGGAGTTTGAAGATTTCTACCATCACATATGTACATATATACATGTGGATTATAACAAATTACAATCTAGAAATCTAATCAATATTGACGTTAAATAACTTAACAAATGAATTCGTTAAATCGTAAATACACTTACTTGTTGTAGAGCCGTATCCACAGGATCGTAACGGATTCTTGTCACCGGTCGGTTCTTGCTCACGGTATGTCGGAGTCAAGAACAATTTCCACGACTTTTATTTGCCTTGGAGACGATTCGAGAACACAGGGATCAATCATATATTTTTCCCTTAATGTGTTTCCAATTCTCTTCTCCTCTCCTACGTTCTCGTTCTTCCACCATCCTTCTTAAAGGAGGAGGAGAGATTAATCCACCATTTTCCATTACTGTGGTGCTCAGTCCACTACTCCACTAAGCCAACTTAGTGTAGCACTTTTTTAGTGGACAAAGTGGCTTGTCCACTAATTTGAAGGAGAAGGTGGATACAATTATGGGTGTAATACCAACAATCTCCCACTCACACATAATTGAACATATTCAATATTTTCTCTTATCGTAATAGGCAAATATTTCGTGCGACCAGCATACATCGAGTGCACGTAGCTAAACTCAAGAGCACATTTCGGCCACTTGAATGATAGCATCTCGATACCTCCATTACGTAAAGTATGCCTTACCCTAGGTCTCATCTCACATTCTTTGTTTCCATATGTGATTTCAGAAACAATCTATTCGTGTTCACTATTGTATTGCTCTCAATACAATAGGTGCACCAGTGAACCACGAAGCTTATCGAATGTGATCAATAAAGAACCTTCTCCCTTAACAATATTTTTTCCATCATGATCCAGCTTGCTTTTCCAGTCAGCCTTGACAGGTCGAATCAAACATGACCCTTTAAAGACTTTCCAAGCTAGCAGCACTGAATCATATTTCCAAAATATATTTAGGATCTTAAGGGTAGAGTTCCGGAAACCATAGTTTTCGGAGTTGGTCTCACACCAGGGAAACTGAAATCACTTAAATAATAAAATTGATTTCCCATCCATTGGTCGAAGAGCACACATGATACTATTCATGTGCTATGGTGTTCTTTCCTATTAAAGGAGCACATGTCTCTCGCAAATAACACCATACTAGAGCATCAGCCTTGATGTTTACAAACACCAGCTTTAGTCTACACAAAGACTACTCTAGGCTATCTAGACAGAATTATGGTAAGTTCCACTTACTTCTTACCATTGGATTCTATATAATCCCATAAGTTCCGAGAACTTATTTAATGTAGCAACTATTGCTTACTCATAATCTTGCGCTTTAACAAGACTGCTCTTGTAGTTAAGCAAGACGGCATTCATATTTTAGAACAGGCACTCGATAATTCATGATGTTCTAAAATTGCCTCATCCCAGTCAAGAATCAACTCACTGACTCCCACTGAGGTAAACACCCGTGTGAGTGGGCTACTTCTCTGTCTGACATGCATTGGAGTAAATGTCACTCAAAATAACATTTACATATGTATTGGTAACATAGCATCAAGTTCTATTGAATAGTAAATTCAACAGATGCTATACGAGCACAAATAACTCACTCGCAAATCCTGGGACCTGACATGTTTCTCAAAACACATTTGAGGTACAACTTTGGATCTGCCTTCATATCTCATGTAGATATGTGTTTCATGCTCATCTCTTTACACACAACTATTTCGCAAAGAATCTGCTCACTGATTCTCTTGAGGTCGTTAGGGATAAATAGATTAAGACTCTTCTTAATAATACCACTTCTTACATAGCAGCTATAGAAACAAATTAGTCTGTCCCTACAGCTCACTTGGAGATAGACACAAGTCTATATATAGCTACTCCACGAGATAGCTACTCCAATTAGCAAGAAGAATAAATCCTGATATGGATTCTCATACTTCCACATCTCGTGCCCAATAGGCATTAGTATAACCCCTCAATATCAAGTCTCGACTTGATAACTCAATGATGATTCTATAATCATTTTTTAGTACTTCATAATTTCTTTGACCACTTGTCAATGTACTTTACTTGGATTGAAATAATCCATAACATTCGCTTAAAGGACATCTTCACATCCTTTAGCTTCTGAGGTATTTTTGGATATAAATCTTTATTCAGAAAATGACCTTTAGACTACTAGGGCATATAATAGGTTGCTGTCATCGCATTTGAATCGTCCAACACAAACGATTCCTCGAAATCTTAATTCCGAGTATGTAATCAACCTCTCTCATACCTTTTATCTCAAAGTTGGCTGAAAACCACACTTTGACCTTGATAAGATATCTTTAGTCAATTCTGGTTATTCGTATGTCATCTACATACAATATACAATTACAAACTTTTTCTTGAGCATTTAAAATAGACATTATAGTACTCGTCAATCAATTCGAAATCATATGACATGATCGAAATCAAACGACGAGTACAACACTGTCTTGAAGACTGTATGAGGCCATGAGCAAATCTCAACATTAGCAAACTCTACGTTTACTGCCTCATTCTTTTGGATTTGACCCTCTGGTTGAACCATATAGGTTTTTCCATCCAATTCTCCACCGAGAAGTACAGTCTTTACATCCATTTGATGTAGCTCTAGATCAAGCAAGTCATTATAGCCAGAATAAACTTAAAAGGCATGAATCTCACAACAACCGAGAATGACTTCTCATAGTCAGTGTCTTCACGTTGTGTGAATTTTATGACAGCTAAGCGAGTCTTTTATGCTTAATTGCGAGAATCTATTAATTCTCAAATTGCGCCCCTTAGGTAGGTCAACATTTAACCAGTTCTTAAACATGGTTTTATTTTATGAAAGTCATAACTTTCTTCATTGCTCTAACTAATTCATTCTAATTGGGAACCGATAGAGCATCAGAAATATACTTGTGTTCATTCTCATCTTATAGGATTTGCTAAAAGCAATCTCACTTGCATCTATATTCAAGAGAGTATTTCCTACACCTTTGACCTTAAGTCGTTAGCGTGAAAAATATATTCTTTTAGCTTCACAAAATTCCAGTTTTGATAAACATCTCTTATATTCATCATAATTTGGAATCGTATTCCTATAGAAGTTATATTTCAAATTCACACTGAATTTTTAGAATTTTACTCCCACTGAGATAAAGATCAATCATACTCCCACTGAGATGAAGATCCTTCATACTCATAATGAGATGAAGATCATTTTGATCATGAACTTCCGGATCAGCCGAAGGTGGTAACTTTCTTCTTCATAATTCTCCCACTCGGAAGGAGTGATCCAGATGATTCTAGCTCATCAGTTTTATACAAGGTAAGTCGCTACTCACCTCTCCCAATTTAGAAAACTTATTCTCCAAGAATATGACGTCTCGTGGAAAAAATTTATATCACTTGTCCATTGCGTTGTTCACCCATGAACACGTATCGCTCAGATACTTATGAGTATTCGACAAAGACACTCTTTGTAAGATACTCACACAGATGGACGTAAGAAAATCTACTCTCACAGTCTTAAGTAGCTTAGATCAAGGTGTCGACCTATCTACAACTGGTGAGGAGTAGAAGTGACATATTTAGAGGGCAGAATAAAGGATTAGAATATATGTAGCGGTATGGATCGTACATCCATCAAAGGATAAATGCTAATTTACCTCCGCTATCACATGTCTAATCATGTCAAGAAGAATTCAATTCCTTCTTTCCTCTATCTCATTCTAATGAGATATGTAAGGAATGAACCACTCATGTTCAATCTATTTTTATCACATGAAAATTTTAAATCAGAAGATAATCATGACCACAATCAATTTGTAAGGTCTTGATCTTCAGATCAAATTGATTCTCAACATTATACACGAATGCCTTGAAGTTACACAAAACTTCAGACTTGTGAGAAATCAAATAGATTTGACCATATCTAAATATAGTCATCTATGTGATAAAATAATAATAATAGGCCCCATGCCTTGCCCTCACATTTACTCGTCCACATACGTCAGAATGAATTAATTATACTGAACAATCATATCTAGTTATTTTGTCAAATGGCTCTCATTTAGGTTTTTCCATCTAGAAACGTTCGCATGTGGGCAAATACAGCTTTCTCTAAATACCCTTTAATCCTGCCTACACAAGACAATTCATGCGTTCTTGACCAATTTGGCCCAGTCTATAATATCACAACATAACATCATCTCGAGACGTTAGAAGAGTTGTGATCACGAAAAAACCATCACTATGTAAATCTCACAGATCAACATCCATGATGAGAAACCATTCTTTAAATAACTAAAATGAGTAAAGACTTATCCAAAAAATTAATTAAGTGAGATGTACTCAATCATCCAATGGAAACTAAGAGTCAGTAAAAACACGAACAGACATAAAATTCCATGAATTTCTCGGAGTATATAACATGTCATGTAGAAGCACGGTATGTAGGGTCATTCTACATGAGCCAACCATTTTAACTTCTACTCATGTATATATAATGGAGCTTGTTCCAACTGGTACTCATCGAAATTCGACAAATATTTCATTGTCACATGGTCTATCTCTATTGAATTGTCACTCACAATTAAGTGATATTCAATTAGAAGGGTGGAGCTAGACACATTTAATTCACTCATAAGTGAGTTAAATGAACGTCTCGTCTTCTCGGCAGTGCAACCTATTGCATAGTGCCCTTCATTTGACAGTTAAAACATTTCAGCTCAGAAATGTTAGACCTTTACATTCCTCTCACCCTCAGAACTCTTCTTTCGGGTTGAGTCCGGATTAAGTCTGTTCAGTTTCACTTTTTTGTTTCCCAAAAAATTCCATTTGCATTCACCAGAGTGGTCAACCTTACTATTTGCTCCCACTGGAACAAACACTAGTCGCATACACCTCATGATAAACTTCGATTGCTAAGAGGCGACCCTCTTTAAGCTCATGATGACAGTTTGCATTCATGAAATGTCATAACATTATCAATATGCATTAGGGCCATTCACATGATCCAATTTTGTAGGCATGGAACAGTGTGAATTTCATACTCAACATTTGAGCATGTGGCCAGCCATAGCTAGCTTGCTGATCACAATGGACATCTCACATAGACACCTTTTTCATTGTGCGATCAACTCATTTATTGAGTACATCCACAGATTAGACTTTAATCACATCAATAGTCTTTAGAAGCTATTGTTCTTTCAACACATAGCTATCCACATAGCTTTGAGAAATTATGAATATTGTGTGTCAAGAATCTTTTCAGCAATACAATAATTTACTAAACACTCATAACTTTTAACCTATATTAAAGTTCTCGATTAACCTCGAATTCGAAGAAAGTCGCGGGTATGCTTCCCCTCACCCTTCGAGAATTAATTTCAAACTTCAAATGTCAAAAGTTCTTCGCTTAGTAAATTCAAGTGGATATTTCTCATGGTTGTAACCATAATCAATTAAATAAACAAATTATTTAATCGCAACAACACACATGCATTGTTATTACAATCATGAAAAATACATGAAGTTTTATACACATATGTACAAAAACTTCCAACAAGATTTAAAACCAGACAAAAAGATCTACGCATTATTAAAGATAATCTCTCTATATACAACACGGGCTGAAATAGAGTTCATGATTGTCCACTTGCTAGGATAAGGGAATTCATGAACGTATTCATGAGCACAGAAGCGACGTACTTTACGCCCACTTCGCAACCTCATTGACTTATTATGAGAAATTTCCTCTAAAATTCCCTTCCCACCTAGATATGTAACCAGACGTTCCACAGCTTTTCTGTGAGTAGTCCCAGTTACTGGAGAAATGAAAGTGTCAACATCTTCCGTAATCTTTAGCGTAGCTAAAAGATCCATGAACATCAATACCCAGTTATACCCACTGTTATAACCTCCAGCTATGATACATTCTTGTATCTCATTGTGAACAAATACAATATGCTCGGTAAGCACTTGTTCATTATCTTTATGCACCCTCCGAGAGATACGACGCTTTAATATCTTTCGGCGCATGTCTTGTGCCTTTGCAATAAGCACAGGTGCAACACACTTTCTTGGACAACACTTCATCCTCATTGATAACCTGCATCATAATGCAAATTATTTGGGTCAACTCACAAGTAGTCCCAATTGATTAAAATCACAATTTTAATCATATCAATGATAAAGCGCACCAAGAATATTCACGATATAGTCTTTTATTGCGTGATCCTAATAGGTTATAATCTTTTCCATATTTTTAGTGTCTTAATTCTAAAAATATTGATTTATATATAGTTTAGAACTCATTCTAAATATATATATATTATCGATTTTTAAAATTATCATAATAATTTTAAAATCAAAATTTTATTAAAAAATAAAATTTTATGTGAATAAAACTCATTTTATTCAACCAAGTCTAAAAAATAGACTCATTTAAATCATAGTAGTCAAATGGGCCGCGTAGAAAAAATTGGCCCAAAAGCCCACACTCGTATTGACTGTAAAAGTCAAAATGTGGGTTGGGCCCCTTTAAAAATAAACGGCCCAAAGAAAAACGAAAACGGGCCGCGACGCGTTCGGCCCGCGACGCGTTGACCCATGGTCAAACCCGCGTCCTCTTCCCTTTTTTTTTTTGACTACGAAATTACGGTTTTGCCCTTCTTGAGTATAAATACTCCGGCAAAAAATCCGTAAAATTACGGAAATGCCCTTTTCACAAATCTCCTTCTTCTCCCTCTCTTCTTCTTCTTCGTCGAATCGAAGAGGAAAAAACGGCCGACCCCAACAACCACGACCACGGTGAGAGGACGGCGATTCGATGGCTGAGACCGGTCCCAACGGACTCGCCGTGGTCTCACGAACACGTCGATAGCATCCTCGTGAGCCGTCATGCCCCCGATCACCATCGCCGTCATCTTCTCCCTCCCGCGTTCTTCCGGCGTCGCCGGCTTCAATCTCTTGATTCCGGCAACGTCAACGCGAGATTATGGTATGAAGACGTCGGGGATTCATCGGGGATTCGAGCAAACTCGATTTCCGGCCTCCAAAACGTCGTATTTGATCGGATTGCGTCGGATGTAGATTTGGGGAAAAACAGGCGAAAATAGGGTTCTTCCCGATTTGGGGATTTTGGCAAATATCAATCGAGTCCCTCAGGGTTTCACGCGTTTGCACAATAAGGACAGCTTCCTTATAGGTATCAACGCGTACATAATTACAGATTAGTCCCTGGGACTTTCAACCGTGTGCAAATAAGGACGAAGTCCTTTGATGCGCGTTTTGAACCACAAGTTCAATTCAATTCCCAGGGTTTTACCAATTGATCAAGTAGGGACAACAGAATGTAAATATGCAAGAACAAACTCTAAACATCCAATTTTTGAACTCTAAAAATCACATACATGACTTTTATTTTCAAAAACTAATAGTATCCAGAACAAGAACCAATCAAGCTCTGATACCAATGAAGATTTCTACCATCACATATGTACATATATACATGTGGATTATAACAAATTACAATCTAGAAATCTAATCAATATTGACGTTAAATAACTTAACAAATGAATTCGTTAAATCGTAAATACACTTACTTGTTGTAGAGCCGTATCCACAGGATCGTAACGGATTCTTGTCACCGGTCGGTTCTTGCTCACGGTATGTCGGAGTCAAGAACAATTTCCACGACTTTTATTTGCCTTGGAGACGATTCGAGAACACAGGGATCAATCATATATTTTTCCCTTAATGTGTTTCCAATTCTCTTCTCCTCTCCTACGTTCTCGTTCTTCCACCATCCTTCTTAAAGGAGGAGGAGAGATTAATCCACCATTTTCCATTACTGTGGTGCTCAGTCCACTACTCCACTAAGCCAACTTAGTGTAGCACTTTTTTAGTGGACAAAGTGGCTTGTCCACTAATTTGAAGGAGAAGGTGGATACAATTATGGGTGTAATACCAACAGAGTTAATCCCAAAAATTTGGTAAAAAAAATATAATGAGTAAATTGGGTCTCTTTAATATAACAGATTAGATTTTAA
Source organism: Hypericum androsaemum (assembly GCA_963995505.1). Classification (NCBI taxonomy): domain Eukaryota; kingdom Viridiplantae; phylum Streptophyta; class Magnoliopsida; order Malpighiales; family Hypericaceae; genus Hypericum; species Hypericum androsaemum. Next base: position 4,911,591 of record OZ023191.1, read on the forward strand.
AAAATAGAGATTAGAATTATCGGTTTCGTTCTTTTTAACCTACTAAAGATACGGTATAATTTTAGATGTGACAATTGTTGGTGTCAGGTATCGGAAAGAAAAATTGATAGCAAAAAGTAAATAGTGAAACTGTTTATTGAGGTTTTTTCAGCACCTATTTTTCATAATTCTAATATAACAAGACCTTTTTCCTTGAAACATCACAATTCTCCAACAAGAAAATTTGATAGCAAATAGTGGTATTGAAAAAAATCGACAATGTCGTACATTAATGAATTTCAATTTTCAAATGTATGGATGAAAAAAAAGAAGAAAATCAGACCTTTAAATATATATTTACCAAACTTGAGAGACATATGAGTATTTGTTTTTCACCGAGGACGCCTTGTTTTGTACCATGGCCATGGAGTTAATCCCAAAAATTTGCTGTCCTTTACGGTGGCATAAACTGGAGTGTCAGTGTAAGTTCAGTTAAGCTATAAATTCTACAAGATATGTATATCAATTGATAATAAGTTGTTTGATATTTTTCAATATTTTTGTGGGATTTTTCTACAAGATATTTAAGGGACTTCAGATACATCATGACAATACATAATATTCTAGCTTTATCAGTGCTATCGCTAATAATCTGATACTTATCTAGTTTTGCTATGATTAAAAGAAGATGAGTATTTAACCCTTATAAAATAAATAAATAAATTTAATACAAATCATAAGAATAGAATCAGGCATAACTTGGAGGGCTTTTTGTAGTTAGAAAATGGAGTTGGGGAGTTAAGGTTCAAGTTCTCTTTATTCCGTCTACTTTTTTCATGGTTCAAGTGGTTATCTCTTAGCCGTTACCGTTTATCTCTTCGGTTTTTTGTTCCTTGCCATTGCATGGTTATAGTTTACCCTATGCATTTCTTCGTTACAGTTTACACTATACATGCTATGAATGATGTGATGGTTCAGGTTTGACATTGGGTGGATGAGAACGGTGTTAGGAAATATCTTGGTGGTTCGAATTTTGAAACGATGTCACGACCCTATTCGCCTGCAGTAGTTAATGGGTTGTTATTATTACGTAATTATGTTAGTGGGTTGTTATTTCATTTCCTAAAGGTATGCTAACTTCTAGCTGCCATGTGTCCAGTCGTGGGTTAAATGGAGGAGTGTCTCCCTTCCTCGTTAGTTGGTTATTGGGCTGTAAGTAGTAAATAATTACAGGCCCATCATTGTAATAGGTATGTTGATGATTAATCAAATCCTATTCCCCAATCTCTTTCTTTCTCTCTCCCACTCATTCTCTCTCTCTCTCTCCTTCTACTAAATTTCTTCCCTAACCCATCTCTTTCTAACACCATCCGTTATATTGGTATCAGAGCTATTTTGATGGCTACTCGCTCAAAGACAACTGAGAAAAGAATAGATAAAATTGAAAGCAGTATGTTTGAATTCACACATGAGTTCACCATTCGTTTTCAAGAAACCTGGGCTGTATGGACCAACACTTCGAGGAGAACCAACAAAGGTTTGATGAACTCAAGGAGGCAGTCGCAGCCTGCCCAACTGTCAAGACGACCAGTGCTGACAAGGGCATCTTAGGCCCGATGGCCTACATCACAAATGAGACCACTACAACAGCATCAATAGCTCCCACCGCAATGGCAGCATCTGTTCCAACCACAGCGGCAACAACGACTTCCACCATGAAATCTTTGAATCAGAAATTGTGCTTTAATTTTTCGGAGTTCATGTCAAGCAATCCACGCTATTGGATCCAAAAGTGCGAGTGTTATTTCGTCGTCAATCAGGTGGAGGACTCTAGGAAGGTGGAGTTGGCCAGCCTACATCTGAATAAAAAGGGTGACACATGGTTCGATGCCTGGTTGTTGCAAAATCTAGACCCTAGCTGGTCCCTTTTTGTTGACCAGGTTTGTCGCAAATTTGGAAGACGCGACTCTGGCAGTGTAGTCAAGGAGTTTAACCATCTCATGCAAACCAGGGGCATTGAAGACTACATTGAGAAGTTCGAGGAGCTGACAGGCATGATATTGCGAGAAAACCCCACGCTCTCGGACAGGTACTTCGTGTACAGCTTTATCAGTGGCTTAAATGAGAATCTTGAATCCTTGGTCTAGACTCACGCTCCAACTACGATCAAGGATGCCATTGACATGGAGCGTCTCCATGAGACTGCCTTAAAGATGATGAACCTGGGGCATGCGAGTCGAGGAGTTTGGGGCACTAATCCCACTTATATGGCCAGCAAACCCAGTCTGTACCATCAGGAGAATGTCCCTCCCAAGAAGGAACTAAGTTGTTGGCGATGCGGTGACAAGTGGTTCAAAGGACACACCTGCAAGCCTCGACAGATCAACATGGTTATTGTTCTTGAAGGCGAAGTCATGGAGCAAGAAGACCCACATGACCCCGAAGTACAGGAGGCAGAGGACTTGGCTGACTCCGTCGAACTTTCTATGCATACTATCAACAGTAGTAGTGGAGGAGGCACCATTAAGCTGCGGGGTACAATACGAGGCAAGACGGTGTTGATCCATCTCGACACTGGGAGTACGGCAATGTTTATCAATTCCAACCTCGTTCAAGAGTTGAAGCTCGAGGAAATGGAGGCCAGCAAGATGACGATTGCATTAGCTAATGGATCGAAAGTCACTTGTTCGAGGATTTGTCCTAGCTTGGAATGGGACATGTGTGAGCAATTTTTGTTACGATTTCATAATTTTAGACCTCGAAACTTATGACATTGTGCTTGGAATTGATTGGATGCAGGAAGTTAACCCGATCACGTTCGACTTAGTCCGAACTCAGGCCACTATTAAAATGAGGGGGAAGGAGGTCATTCTTAAAGGGCATAGGGGCGACCAGGCGGAGCTCAGTGGCGTCAAAGACCTACCTATAAAACCTATCGATGTTGATGAGCTGAAAGGGGCAGCTTGGGTGTTTTGGAATCAAGACAACAATTCAGAATTTCCCTTAGCAACAGACGACCTCTTTGCAATAGAGATTAGGGCGGTTGGTGGACAGGAATTCAACTATGAATTTTTGGCACGTTTGCAAGGGCTGATACAATCATTCGAGGATCTGTTTAGTGAGCCTCGTACCTTACCTCCAACAAGGTCTCACGAACATGGCATCTCTTTGGTACATGACTTCGAACAAGTGGCGGTGCGACCTTACCATTGTCCCTATTTTCAAAAGGCAGAGATTGATCGACAAGTTCAAGAGCTCCTGGATTCGGGATTCGTACAGCCAAGCCAAAGCCCTTTTGCATCCCCGGTCTTGTTGGTTAAAAATAAATACGGGAGTTGGCGGATGTGTGTCGATTATCGATAATTGAACATTCGCACAATCAAGGACAAGTACCCTATCCCGATCATTGATGACTTAATTGATGAATTACACGGTGCAAAAATATTCTCTACGAGAAGAGAAATTCCACCTCAAGTTTTCGAAGTGTGAATTTGGTATTGCAAAAGTCGATTACTTGAGTCATGTAATTTTGGCAGAGGGAGTGTGTACTGACCCAAAGAAGGTAGACACCTTGCTAAAATGGCAGACCCCAACCACGGTGCGAGAGCTGCAAGGGTTCCTCAATTTAACCAGGTACTAACGCAAGTTCATATATAACTACGGAACAATTACTCAACCATTGACAAAGCTGTTGAAAAAGGACGGGTTCAAATGGACGGAAGAAGCGGATGAGGTCTTCTCCAAGCTCAAAACCCTCTTATCTAACACGCCTGTATTAGCTTATCCTAACTTCTTGTGTAGGTTTGTTCTTGAGATGGATGCGTCAGATCGAGGCATCGGAGCAATCCTTACACGAGAGGGAAGGTCCATAGCATACATGAGTGAAGCGCTAGGGCTATGAAATACGAGGCTGCCCGTTTACGAGAAGGAGCTTTTGACAGTTTTATCCGCTGTCAACAAATGGTGTCACTACCTTGAAGGAGCCCCATTCATCATCAAAATGGACCATAGGAGCCTACGGTTCTTATTGGACTAGAAGGTCCACACAAACATGCAGCGAAAAGGAGTTTCCTGCCTAATGGGACTCGACTTTACCACGAGTATCGACAGAGATTCGAAAATAAAGTGGCTGATGCTCTATCTCATCTTCCTTGTGACCGGTCAAAAGTACCCATCATCTCTGAGTGGTATGTGATCTTCTCAGTTGTACCCGAATGGAAGACATTAATGGAGGCCAGTTACCAAGGTGACAATGGGACGCAACAATTGATCACTGAGCTACTGGTGGCGCCGAATATTCATCCACCTTATACTTTCCGGAATGGGTTGTTGAGGCACTAGGGGTGGCTATTCGTGGGAAATATGAGGAGCCTACATGAAGACATCATAAATCAACTACACAACTCTCCAGTGGGCGATCATTCCGGGCAGCTGGTCACGTACAAGAAGGTGAAGAAGTACTTTTATTGGCTGGGTTTACGTGCTCAAGTTATTGCTTTTGTGTCCACATGTGATACGTGCCACCAATCTAAGTCAGAACATGTTACACTTCCCGGTCTCCTGCAGCCCCTAGCCATTCCGAAAGGTGTTTGGCGGGACATCTCCATGGATTTTGTGAAAGGACTTCCAAGATCGGGAGGTAAAGATGTCATCCTTGTGGTTGTCGATCAACTCTCTAAGTATGGGCACTTCATCGCTTTGTCCTACCCTTACACGGCGATCCAAGTGGCTCAACACTTAATCGACAACGTGTTTAAGCTTCGCGGGCTGCCTAGTTTAATTGTGTCAGATCAAGTTAAGGTGTTCACGAGCAATGTTTGGAAGGAGCTATTTCGTTGCTTTGGGACTACCTTACACCTCAGTATGACTTACCATCCTTAATCTGATAGCCAGACAGAGAGGTTGAATCAATGTCTTGAGTATTACCTAAGGTCGATGTGCTTCCAACGGCCAGGCAAGTGGTTCAAGTGGCTCTCTCTCGCAGAGCTGTGGTATAACATCGCATATCACTCAGTGATCAAAAGCTCGCCATTCAAAGTGGTGTATGGGTACGTTCTGCCCCCATTCTCGGTCTCCAAGATAAGCAGCCCTCGGTTGCGATTGTAGTAGAGTACTCAACCCAATATGCTCAGATGATTCGACTGCTTACTAACTCTCTCTATCAAGGTCAGAATCAGATGAAGATTCAGGTGGATAAGTAGCAGAGTGAACACCAATTCTCCATTGGAGATCAAGTGTTCCTCAAGCTCCACCCGTACAAGCAATCGTCCTTGGCTATTTGATCGAGTATCAAGTTAGCAGCAAATTTTTTTGAGCTGTTTTGAGTCTTGGAAAAGGTGGGGTCGATAGCCTATAAGTTGGAGTTGCCCCCGACATGTTCGATCCACCCGGTATTTCATGTTTCTTTACTTAAGAAGCGCGTGTGAGCTGATGATGTGGTTATTACACCACTGATTACCACCGAGGATGGTCAACTCAGGTCTGAACCTGAAGCAATCCTGGATCGATGCCTTGTCAAGTGAGATAATCGAGCAGTGGGTTAGGTTCTCATTAAATGGGCCAATTTACATGAAGACGATGCTACATGGGAGGGAGGACTATCATGCGTTGAAGGCTAATTTTCCCAGTTTGGCGGCATTAAATAATTGAATTCTTGAGACAAGAATTCTTTAACGGAGGGCGGATGTCACGACCCTATTGGCTAGCAGTAGTTAGTGGGTTGTTATCATTACGTAATTATGTTAGTGGGTTGTTATTTCATTTCCTAAAGGCATGCTAACTTCTAGCTGCCATGTGTCCAGTCGTGGGTTAAGTGGAGGAGTGTCTCCATCTTCCTCGTTAGTTAGTTATTGGGCTATAAGTAGTATATAATTACGGGCCCATCATTATTATAGGTATGCTGATGATTAATCAAATCCTATTCCCCAATCTCTTTCTCTCTCTCTCCCACTCATTCTCTCTCTCTCCTTCTACTAAATTTATTCCCTAGCCTATCTCTTTCTAACACCATCCATGAAAAATGAGTGTTCGGTTTGACGTGGATTGTCTCTTTTATTGGGATATTCATATTTTTTATAAAAAACTATTGTCCTGTCCAACTTCTTATTTCTATCCCATATTTTTACAAGGGACAAGAAAAATTGTCCGAGGCCTAAAACTTAATGAAATAAATTTTCCAACAATACCCTTGCTCATTGAGTTAAATGTCTGTTTATCTCTCCCTCTTCCTTTCTGCACTCTCTTCATCCGTGGCCACCTCCAATCAAACAATAGCAATGGCTTTTAGTTTTCATAAATCAATCCTCCTTTATAACCAAATAATAACGATGACCTCTATCTTTTATTCAACTTCATCGCCACCTCCATTCTCAATTTGGACATCTTCCCCTTCTACACCCTAACCTTCCTTGTTGCGCATGATTCTTTCATTTTCAGCCATGATCAACATGACCCAGCCCCCCTCATGTTTACCTCTTCACCCTTTACTCCTAGGGCATCCCCTCTTAGATCGAATTGAAGCCTAGTTCTTTTCTTTGGTGCCGTAGGTTCATACTCATGATGCTCTTCTCCTACTCCAGATCTTATTTTTTAGCGAGGAATTTCTCTTCATACTATCTAGCAAAGTTATTAATTTTATCTGATTATGAATTATTATAAAAGAAAGAGGAGATAATGTGGGTTAATTAGGATATTATAAAAAATATGTTCTTGAGGAAGAGGTAGAATTGGGGAAGAAGATGGGTAATGTGGTCATATTTTTGTTACATACTATTCACGCCATTATTGTTCCCAAACATATGACGGGACAAATTTTTTTTTTGTTCTGGCCTGTGCTAGCGAGTCATGTACTGTTCTGTTCAGTCCACAATATGTACCAAACACACCTTGATTTTACAGATGTGTATTGCGTTAAAAAGCGAGATAACCCTAGAAGTGTTAAGGAGTTGTGTAAGAGTTGGAGGATGCCAATGCAAGAGATGCTACAATTTTGGAAGACCATTTTGTCGTTCAAATGCAAGAGGGAAATTTGAGTGATGACAGTGATGTTAAATTTTTTAATAACAATGTGGATGAACAAGAGTCAAGTGACTATAGTGACGATGCTCATTATGTAGATGAAGCTTTCCTGTTTGAGGAAAAACTAGTGGGGGCTCACCTGTGGAGGGTGAACAAGTGGTGGCTGAACCTGTGGAGGGTGATCAAATTCTAAACAATCAGAATCTCCTTCCTTCAGTCCGGACAGAATCCAACGTCGATAATGACGTTTCCGACTTTAAAATTTAGAGAGAAAAAAGTTTACTTTAGTATGTTGTAGTTTAGTCATTTTTAACTTAGTACTATGTAGCTTATATATCCTTATCTGCAATATAGGTTCCCTAAATTGACACTTCCATCTAGTGATTATTTTTCAACTTGGTTTAGTTTGTTCCACTTGGCCTTTCCACTTCAGCGTCACATCATATTTCTTTCTAGATGACGCTGACGTAAAAATTTTAAAATCCCAAATGTGAACCTTAATCAAAAAATTCTCAAACTCTTTTAGGTTTACAAATTCTTTTAAGTTTTTCATGTCTGTGCCACCTAGGAGATAAAATCTGATGTGACGCTAACATGATATTAACATGGAAAAGTCACTTGGGACAAACTAACCCTGGTTAAATTGTCACGAAAAGTATCACTTTAGGGAACTCCCGTCACCTAAAATAAAATTAACTGTTAAAAATGCGTTGAATTAAAATTAACTATTATATAGTGGAATTAGCGTAAATATTACATTTATATGATCAAATTAAATTTTTTTGAAAAAATTAAACCTTCCAGCAAAAGTCTTACCCAGCCATCTATTACAATTACATGAATTACTATGATTTTGACACTGGACTCTCTTCAAAAAAATTTTTGACACTGGACAAATAGATTTATGAGACAGACTATTCGAGTCTTTATCCAAAAGAGACCATTCAAGCACGCACACGGGCGTACCCACGAGGATTTTTTTGACAGCTACTTCGTAGTTTGTACAATAATCTCTTTTAGTTTACAAGGTTCATTTTATTAGTACTAGTATATACGCACGTACGATGCGTGTGCCGTTCTATTTTAAAATTCGCAAAACATATCGTTCATTGATTTTTTTAAGCTGTACAAAAATAAAAAAATGGGGTCTGAGGTTCGGGTTCGGAGGTCCGAAGATCCGGAGGCGGGGGGTCGGGGGTCCTGGGTCTGCAGTCCGGTGATCTCGGTAGTCCCGGGGTCTCGGTTGTCCGTAGTCTGGGGGTCCGTGGTTTGAGGTCCGGAGTCTGGAGGTGCAGGGGTCTGGGGATCTCAGTGGTCTGGGGGACCGGGGTCGGGGTTCTCAGTGGTTCAGAGGTCCGGTGGCCTCGTGGTACGGGATTCGGGGTCCGGGATTCGGAAGTCCGGATCCATTGTTGGGGGTCAGTGGTCCGAAGGTTCAGGGTCTGGGGGTCCGGGGGTCTTAGTGACATTGGTCTAAGGGTCCGGGGGTCTCAGTGGCCTTGGTCTGGGGTTTTGGGGGTCTGATGGTCCGGGGTCCGTTGTTCGGCAGTCTCGGTGGTCTGGGGGTCCGGGGTCTGGATGGTTCGGGAGTTCGGTGGCCTGGTGGTCCGAGGTCCGTGGTTTGGGTTCTGGTGGTCCTGGGGTCCGGGCGTCTCGGTGGCTCGGGGATTCTAGGTCTGAGGTCCGGGGGTTAGTAATCTAGGGTCTCGGTGGTCCAGGGTCTGGGGGTCTCGGTGAACCTGGTCCGGAGGTCTCGGTGGTCCGGGGTTGGGGATCTTGGTGGTTCTTGGGTTCGGTGGTCTGCGGTTCGGAGCTCTGATGGTCCGCGGTTGGCGGATCCGAGTCTCGGTCTGGAGGTACGGGGGTTTGCTAGTTCGGGGTTAGGGGTTCGAGGTTGGGGGTTTGGAGTTTTGGGTTTGGGATTTGGGATTTGAGTTTTGGGATTTGATTTTTGAGTTTGAAATTTGAGTTTAAGGTTTTAGTATTTAGGGATAATTTTGACATTTCTATGTCACACATCAAAACCTTTTTAATTAAATGAACACTTTAAGAAGAATTTTGGCCAACTTAGCTGATCAAAGTTAATTAGTTAGTTATCAGTTCATTGATTTGCTAAATTTTTATGTATATTGAGATTTACGCCTAAAACTCATTGAGAGAAGTTACATATCCGCAATTGAAAAATACAAACTCTTGATAAAAATATTAATTCTCACATAAGAGAGACACATTAATTTTTTTGTGTGGTGAAAAGACACATATTAACGTAGTAACACTATCTATTAGCCTGTGTGACAATTTTTGATATTAAAGATTCGAATTCAAAATATATTAATTATTATATTTTTGCCTAAAATTACAGCACCCAAACCAATTTAAGCAATCCTCAAAAAATAAAAATCAGTTTAACCCATCTCCTCACAACTCATAAGGAGGAGTCGTCGAGTGACTTGGACAATATCCAACCACAAC